>VZTH01009949.1:183401-219987 GCA_013397815.1 Aleadryas rufinucha
CCTGGGACAGAACCTGGCACAGACCCTGGCACAGAGCGGGACAGAACCTGGGACAGAACCTGGGACAGAACCTGGCACGGCCTCAGCCCACGGGCGCTTTCCCGCCGCGGCCCCTTTAAGGCGCCCTGGCCAATCAGCGCAGCCCACATCCCCTCCAGGGGCCGCCTCCGAGGCCCGCCGGGAAGCCCGTACCACTCCCGCCATCTGGGGGAGTCACTTCTGCCCGTGGCCTGGCGGCCCCAACGCCGCCCGCCCCCCGCCCGCTCCCTCTCCCTCCCCGCTCGCTTCACGCTCTTTCACAGTTTCTCGGTTGCCGGGGAGGGCAGCAGTAGGGCTGAGGGACCTTCGCATAATAGGACGTCTCTCTCGCCACCCCCCGCGGCGTGATGGCGCGTGCCGGGGCGGGGCGGGGCGCGGGGCGGAAGCGGCGCCGTGGCGCGGGAGGGGGCGGCATCATGGCGGCGCCGGGTGAGATGAGGGCGATAGGCCGGGGCCGGTCTCGGTACCGCGGGGAACGGGGGACGCAGGGTAACGCGTTTATCTCTCCGCAGGCCCCAGGCTGCGTCTGGAGGCGGCACTCAGCTTTCTGCTTCTCCTCGCCAGTGCCCAGGCCCTCGTCCCCAGCCATCGTCTCGCTGCCCGCGACCTGGCGCGGCTGCGGGCTGTGCTGGAGCGGCCCTTCACCGACGTGCGGGACGCCTACTACTCCATCGTGGGGCTCAGCAGCCTCGGGGCGCGGGTGGCAGACGAAAAGGTGAGCGGGGGAGGGCCCGGCTGCCGCTGCCCAGGGACGCTTTGCTGTGCTGAGGGGCTGCTGCATAGCAGCGAAAGACGAATTATTAATACAATATGAGTTTATAGAGCGAGCTCTGCTTGGACAGGGCCGTGTGAGAAATGTAAAACGTACGTGCCTTATATCCTTAGTAAGTACCGGAGTATCACTGGTAATTGCCGACTCTCAGGTGTTATTTGGATAAATTGCGTCTTTGTCAGGTTAGTAACGTGGCCCTGGCTCGCTTACACTCGCTGCCTGTAAATGGTGGCTTCAGGGCTCGCTCCTCCACGGCCCTTTGTGATGTTACTGTGGATATCAATTTGTTTAACTGTCTTGTGAATAAGTTCCCTGCCTGTGGCACGTTTGCTGTACTGTTAAATAGAGTTCTCATTAGTTTCAGTTCAAGTACTGAATTCAGGCAGTGCTATTTTTATATATGAGTAATCATAATTTTAAGGCTGGTGGTATCAACATAATTCTTACTGTGCTGTGTCTCTAAGCACTTCTAGTTTAAATATTGGAGGTTGTGCTTGTAACAGCCTGCTCACACAGGCACACCTGCTCACATGCATGTGGATGTTTATCTGTGCCTGTGAACTGTAAACAGAGGTTTGTTCTTTCCTCATAGATTCATCCAGTACAGGAGTTCTAAACCATTTGGTCTTGGTTTCTCTTTGGGCTCTGCACATAATCTCTTAACTGTGAGGCTTCTGAAGATTTTGTGATGAGACTTCTTTGTGCACAGTGCACCTCTTTACAGGGTGGGGCTATTTAAAAGCTAGAGGTAGTAAAAATAAAAGCTAGTATAACATTTGAACATCTCTCATGGAATGACCCACCTTTAAGGTGTTTGTGTGCACTGATAAGGTCTCCTTGAGGCTGAACAGTCCTAGCTCCCACATCCTTCCCTCCTGAGAGATGCCCCAGTCCCTCATCATCTTCACAACCCTCCAGTATTTCCTTGTCTGTCTTGAACTGGGGAGCCCAGCACCAAACACAGCACTCCAGGTGTGCCTGAGCAGGGCTGATTAGAGGGACAGGATCACATCCCTGACCTGCTGGCAGTGCTCTTCCCAATGCACTCCAGAATACCACTGGCCTTCTTGGCCCCCAGGACACTGCTGGCTCATGGAAGCTTGTTGTCCACCAGGACCCCCAGGTCCTTCTCCAGAGAGAAGGTAATCTCCTGGAAGGATGTGCCATTGGTTAAGCATGATTTCCCCTTCGTGAATCCATGTTGGCTACTCCTCATCACCTTCTTTTCCTCCATGTGTTTCAAGATGACAGCCAGGATGAGCTGTTCCAACACCTTTCCAGGGCTGGAGGTAAGGCTGACTGGCCTGTGGTTCCCTGGGTTCTCCTCCTTGCCCTTTGTGAAGACTGGAGTGACATTGGCTTTCCTCCAGTCCTCAGGCACCTCCTATTTTCCATGAGCTTCATCCAGAGATGATGGAGAATGGCTTAGCAATAACATTTGCCAGCTCCCCGAGCACTTGTGGCTGCATCCCATTGGGGCCCATGGGTTTGAGGCTGTCAGCTTTGAGTAAGTGATCTCTAACCTGGTCCTCCATTATGTAGGAATATTCCTACATAATGTAGTCTTGTCCTGCTTGTAAAGGCCTGTGCCCCACATACTCAAAGCCCTGTGATTTATGTATGAGCAGTTAAATCCTTGGTTGCATTCTGGTTAAAGTGCATCCCACTGATCCATCTACCCAGCTGTCAGTTAATACAAATTAATGAGCAGTCCCATTGCTTGCCTTGGTGCTGTACCTGCTTGCCCCACTTTTCTCTCTGCATTCTTTGAAATTCTGTATTTCTATCCATTAATGATAGTGTGATATACAGCTGGAAAGGAAGCTCACCCACAGAATTTCTGTTCACCTGTTCTCTATACTGGAAGACTTTTCCCTACTAGATAGACCTGTGAGACTTTAATTTTGATAGGGTTTATAATTATACTCAATTTAGGTTTGAATTATGGTTGTAGTAGAGTTTATGTGAAAATTCCTTAAGTCTTCTAGGAGGAGCCACCCTTGTTTCTGTGCAGCACTTGGCAGAGTAGGATCTGGGGGATATAAAAATGCACAATGTTAATGGAATTGTCTTAGAGGATCATTTAAATCTCCTCTCAGTGGTTTAACTTAACTTCTTTCTCCACAGGCTGCATGCAAGTTCATCAAATCCCATGTGGACTCCAGCAGTGTTGAATCCCTCTTTTATGCTGCCCAGTCCATCCAGGTCCTGTCTGGCTGTGAGGTGAGTGTGGAGCCCTGAGTTCTGCAGACAGTTATTACCAGGGAAATAGTTGCCTTGATATTTTTCTTGGGTTTGTTTTATGCATAACTTTTACTTTCTTTTAGTGGATTGTTCTCTGTTGTGCCTTAGGTAAATAAATGTTTGGGTGTGCTCTACCCAGGGCAAAGTATAAACATATAACACAAGTGTTTGGTGCAGAGGAATTCTGAGGGGATGTTTTTTATTTAAACAGTGATGTCTAATTAAAAAGGCAGCACATTTTATTAGAATTCTCAGGACTGTCTTGATTATAAACTCTCTGGGTGGATGACAGACTGTTTGGGTGTTGGAACACTGCTGGATACAGATGCAGACCACCCTTGCTGAACTGGGTTGGGTTATCCAAGCCCTCTTTGTCATCAGTACCCCTGGCTGCTACACAGTGATGTGATGCCACATGAAAAGCAGTAGCAGGTTACCAAGATAAATCTGAATCATGGATTATCCTGACTAATTGATGGTTGAGAGCAAAACTTAGGCATTTAATTAATTAAACTAAAAGGTAATGAATGATAAATGGATTTTTTTCCCAGAAGCTTATAGTGGTTTGCCAGTCTTGTGTGTTGCTCCAGGAGGGAATCAGTGGTGATTTGTTTTTTCAAGTGTGAATCGCTGTGTTCCCTGTGCTCTTCCCCAGGTCACCATTTCAAATGAGACCAGGGAGCTGCTGCTGGCAGCTGTCAGTGAGGACTCCTCAGTCACCCAGATCTTCCACGCTGTTGGTGCCCTGAGTGGCTTTGGCCTTCCTTTGGCATCCCAGGAAGCACTGAGTGCTCTCACTGCTCGTCTCAGCAAGGAAGAGAGTGTGCTGGCGTAAGTCTCAGGCAGGAGTGATGCACATGTTTATCCTCCAGGCAACTGGATTTTGAATTAAAGAGTATTTAAATGCTTAATATTTATAATATTAATGTAATGGAGTAGGTGCTGTGTTTTCATTTGATGTATTTGTCCAGTTCATTATTGTTTCTCAGGGGGGATGAAATACATGTTTTGGGGCCATTTTTGTATGTTTTTGTAAATGAACTTCTATATTCAGTTTAGTTCAGGGATAATGGTCAGTAAGGGGGTGGTATCCCAAAAAAGCCTCCAGTTAAAAGGATTGACAACAGAATTTTTACTTTATATCCAACCATAATTCTGTGTCATTTATGGTTGCAGCAGACTTGATGCTCTTTCTCAGCCCTGTTGTTTGTAGTTTGGGGTGCCTGCACTGTGAAAATATGTGCCAGTAAGCTGAACGAATCTTGACATTTATCACCAAAGAACTTTGTTTCACTGTGAAACAAGAGAACAGAGTGTCCCTTAAAGGCTGGGGAAGAAAGGGAAACTTTAAAACTTGCTTTGTTGACTAAAGCAATGGATTCCTGGAAGCCTCAGTAGCAAGTCTGGGATCTGTGCTCTGCAGGGATCAGTTTGTTCTCTTCTCTGCCTTTGAGTCTATTAGTGTCTTGCAGCGCTGATGCAGCTAAAGTGGCATTCTGTAATGAATGCTAAGTTCACACTAAATCACTTCAGATTCATTCTTTTGAGTGAACTGAAGGCAGGAACAGCTGTTTTACACTTCATTCAGAATAGAAAATGCAGTTGCTTTGACTTAAATGATGTTTGGCTTTTAAGGAAGGAATAATCATACATTTGTTTGGTTTTGTTTGTTCTTGTTTAAGAACCATCCAGGCTTTGGAGACGGCATCGTACCTGTCCCAGCAGGCAGATCTAAGTAGCATTGTTGAGGAGATCGAGGTAGGAACACACTGTGCTCTCTAATTATTCAGAAATTTGCTACATCACTTTAAAACTAAAAGAAGTATTAATGTGAAAAACAAAATGAAAAACCAACCCAGCTAATTGTCTGCCTGTATGATGTGGCTTGGCTTTCAGATAATTCCTTGCACTTGATAAGTTTCACAGTGGACTGAAACATAGAAAATGCTGACATTTCCATATAATTAAATCCACTAAAGACTGCAGGATTTTCTTTTTTCCTGTTTCTAAATGACTGTTACAAAATATATCATTGATCTCATACAGATAATTTTTGATTACAGGCCTAACAGCAGAGTTAACTTCTGTGGATGTACTAGAATGCAATTTAAATTTTAATAACTCTTTCTGTCAGGATCTTGTCGCTCGCTTGGATGACCTGGGTGGAGTTTACCTGCAGTTTGAAGAAGGAATTGAGACTACTGCCCTGTTTGTTGCTGCTGCCTATAAGCTGTCAGACCATGTGGGTACAGAGCCAGCCATAAAGGAGGTCTGTACCTGCCTTTTCCTCCATTGCACACTGCAGCTCCCAAAAAGGATCTGCCCAGTCCCTGTGGTGCAGTGCAAGAGCCCAGTGTAACTGGGTAGAATTTCTGCTGGAAAAAGTATTGAGCACACTCAGTGAAAAGGGACATTGTGGAGGGAATGTAAGGAAACAGAATCTAAGAGGAAATTCCAACTTAAAGATCACAGGCTGGATTTGTTGAGTTTTTTCGTTTTTGAAGTGTACAGAAGGAAATTGCAAGTGAGGCTTAGTTTTTCTTTGTTTATTGAGACAAGGTGTTGAAAAAAACCCTTGTTTGAGAGTTTGTTCTGGTATTTGGCATTTGTGTAGCACTTTCCAGCATTTCAAGGTGTTTTGCAAATGTTATTTATCTGTGAGGAAATGCAGACACCCGAGTTTGGGGTGCCCAAAAGAGAGACAACATTACCATGTGCCTGCAGGAATCCAGATGAAAAAACTTGTTGTCTGAGATGAAAGACTGTTGGAAATTTCTTTTGATCTTGGTTAAGCTAGAAATCATTACTGCAAGCTATCCACTTGATATTTCTTTTTTCCACAAGTTAATGGAGTTAGATGTACTTTGGAGTGAGAATGGCAGCTGCCTAAAGCACGAGCCAAAGGGTTAAGACTGAAGCCAGTGTGAGACATCTGAGTTCAATCCTGGCTCTTTTCCACGCTGCTGCCAAACAGACTAATGCAAACTAATTTTGATGTCATTTTTGAGCTGGTGACTCTGCCACGCACAGTTTGAACTGTCAGCGTCCAAGTGATGCTTAAAAAAAAGACCAATTAAGGAAAATTGTTCAGTTTTTTTTCAGAATTGTGCTGTCAGAAGTGCTGCTGTTGGGGCTTAAGGCTTTATCTCTGGTGAATGCTGAGAGTGCCTTTGGAATGCCACAAAACTGTCTTTAAAAAGTGACATGTAGTATTTGAAAAAATAGCTCCCTTTTTTTTCCCCCCACAACTTCAGTGAGAGTGTCAGTTGCTGATTAGGGTCTGGAGCAGTGCCATGACCTCCACAGACATGAAAAACACTGCAGGGTTTGCACTGTGCAGGAGTTTTGTAGCATTTGTCTGGATGCTTTCTCTAGTTGTGGTGTTGTTTGGTGCTCACTGGTACAAGCAGGAGAGTGAAAATTTGAGATGCAGTGGATTTCATTTAAATGTGTTCTCTGTGGGTCACTAAGATATATCCCTATTGCTTTATTTGGGATTGTCTTTGATTGTTCTCATTCTCATTAGAATTTAGCCCAAAGTCCTTTGTTTGGATCAAAGTACAGGTAGCCAATTCCTCTGTTTTCCAGACTAGCAGGGAGCGATGGAAGAAGCTGAATAATAAGGGGTAATGAATAATCTGCAGAGAGTGGAGCAGATGCCCTAACTCTACCAAGTCAGCCTGCAAAACCAGCTGGGGGGATGCAGTCCCACTCTGCTTTGGGGAGGACAAATTGACTTTGGCACATCCCAAAGCCAGAGCTGGCTCTGTGCTCCTGGTGGTACTGCTTTAAAGCTAATCCTCTTAGCTTGAGGACACTGCTGAGCCTGAGGGGATAAGCCTGCATGGGCCTAGACTGGCTCCTTCCAGAGCCATTGGGATGCTTTGCTCCATGGCCTTCCCAGCCTGGCCCATAGCCAGGACATCAAGTCTGGTCCTGCTCTACTGTATGAAGACAATTGTGCAGCTCTTGCAGCCAAATTGTCTTTTTGCAGCCATATGCAGTCTGGGTAGTGGAGCTGATGACATCTTCCACTCCAAAACACGTCATTTGCAGAGGTGGATCCAAATTCTACTTTTCCAAGTTCTTAGCACAGTTCCAGCCATTGTGGTTGGAACCTCCCAGCCAAGAATAAGAATGCACAAGTGAAATTCCAAAGGTAGATCATTTTGGGTTGCCTCATAACTTGAAGTATTTTTAAAGCAAATGGAAAATTAAACAGTCTTTCATGAATGATGTTTTCATTAATAACATAATACTGAGCCAGTTTGCAATGTTGTGGTAAGCTGCTGGTGCTTAGATGTGTGATTGGCTTTTCCTCTTTCTGGATCAAGTTATCCAGCTGATGAATGCGATTTTTAGCAAGAAGAACTTTGAGACGCTCTCAGAGGCCTTCAGCGTTGCTCGTGCTGCAGGTTCCTTGTCCCAGAACCGCTTCCACTTGCCCATCATCGTCGTCCCTGACGGGCCTGCGGCTGTGTCTCACCATCAGCCCGTACTCAGGGTAAGGCTTTAGCCCCAAATCTTGGCTCAGTCTGTGGTATTGTAGCTCTGGGCTGACTGAAAGTATAAGGTGATGTCTTTCACTTTCAGCTCTGTGACTCAGGTTCCAGTAGATCTGGGATTTCAGTGCTTTTGTGAAGTGACTCTTAGGAACCTTGGCTAACCAGACACTGCCTCAAGAAGGCATGGCGTGGAATCTAGCTCTTCACATTCCCTGTTGTGTTAGAAGGAACAAGGGAATGTGGGATGCTGAGCAGGGGAGAGCTCTGGGTGTGTAACACAGAGGGGTACTGGGTTGTCTGTGCTCCTGCATTCCTTCTGGGACAACAAGTTTCACAGAAATGCTGTTTTTTCTCTCATAGCTGCAAGTGACCAATGTTATGTCCCAGCTACTGACTCAAGTTTCTGTAAAGCTTGACCAAGCCAAGTCTGTGTCTAGCAAAGCCACTGTCCTTCAACAACTACCGTTTACTCTCTCTGGGTAAGAAAATAAGATTATTTTTAGAGTAAGGCAAACATGTATTATTTAAACTATGTTGAACTTACTTTCCGTAAGTGTTTTTCCACCAGAGAAATGTTTTTGTGATAGAAGACTCAAAATGCTGTGGTTGTGTTTTGTTGGTGTCGCATGACTGAGCACATTTGGTGGTGATGGTGGATTTCTGTGATTTTTTCTTTTCACTGGGAGTGGGAAATTCTGATGTTCTTTTGACTTTGGTCAGCTTTGAAGAATTCTTTTTCTGCTGCACTTAGCAATATTAGTTTTGTGCTGTGTTTGTTTACCTATTTAATGTAGCATATTTGGAGGCTTAACACCTTGGGGTTTTCTGTTACAGAGATTTCTTTGAGCTGAATTTCATGAATGTGAAACCTGCAAGTGGATATTATGATTTCTCTATCAGTGTAGATGGAGATAAGCGATTTATTGCTAACAAAGTGGAGGTGGGTGTGCTCTTTGATGTATTTTCATTCTGTGCCTATTCACTGAAACAGCTTTTTAGTTATACTTGTGAAGGATGTTGTACGGAATTTTTATCACATGTTTTTCTGTAATGCATTGGATTTTGACTCAGGATTATGGCCAGCAACCAGATTAATATATGATCAAAAGGGATTTGTGTCAATTTCAAACCTGACTTATCACTTAGATGCTGATCTGACAGCATATGAACAAAGGGTAACAGTGGAAGCGTTTATATGGCAGCCCTAAATCGATATGCAGAAATGATTACCAAGTGTTAGTTCTTCAGAGCACTCCAGATTTGAGCCCATAAATCTCAAGGCTTGGCTATCAGTTGTCTGGGGATTGCCTGATGTGTGGAAGCTGAGGATTTGTTGTTGTCTGTTTGTATAACCTCTAGAGCCCTAGAAGAGAGTCAAGGGGGTCTTTTGGCATCTCCAAACCAGTATATGGTGAAGAGTTTGTAGTGGAGAAGCCATGACCGAAGCAGATAAAGTCTTCCTTTCATGCTCACACTGCCCCTTTTTGGTGGCAAAAGCTGTTAGACCACACCTTTCTGAAGAGCAGTTCTAGATAAACACTTGGAGTTTTCCTTTCCTCAAGTTTGTTGCAGTGACAGCAGTGTGACCTGTGACTGTTCATGTTGTCACCCCAGTGTCAACAGCTGAGAATGCTCTTCTCCAAAGACGTCCATTCCCAGAGTTAATTTTTGCCCTCAGTCACCTATTTAAGGAAACAATTAGCATTTCAAATCTTCCAACATATTTAGCTTGGAGTGGAGGAAGACACTTACAACTGGTGACCTTTGCTCTGAGTATCAAATTGACTCGTTCAGTGGAGCAGTAATGGCACTCAGGGGTGTCAGAAGGGGCTGGATTGTCCTGCTTAAGCAGGGGCTGGCACCGGGAGGCACCGGCAGGAATGTATTAGCGCCGGCAGCTTTGTGGGAGCCGCTGCTAATAAGACACATTGTTACGGGGGAGGACTGCTGGGGAGCTGCTTTTTTCCTTGCTGTTATTAGCATTAATTGTCCTTAATGCACCATCGTTTTGACAGTAATGAGCTAAACCAGTGGGTTATTACTCAGGCAGAGACTACATTTCCTGGCATTAAAATATTTGAGAGATGTTTGTGTACTGTGCAGTTGGAGGGGCTGTGTGCAGCAGCTCTGAGTTGCCTTCACACAACTTTTATAAAATTAATATTTCATTAGTCCATCTTTCTTTGTCCCTGTCTTGGAACAAATTAAGGCTTTGCTAAAGTTAACCTGAATCATCTGCATGTTAATGGATCCATTTTCAGGAGTAGCCTCTCTCTTAAATTACACTTTTTGTTGTAAGGATACTGCCAAGATGATTGTGTTTGAAGTCTGACCTGAATACTTTAGTTAATGTTTTTACATATTTTTCCCACAGGTTCCCTGTGAATTATTTTTCAGGCTGAGGGTGTGGGGCTGGTTCACATGAGCAAACCTGTAATAACAAATTGTAGTATAAGATGAAAAATATCTTGGCAATGAAACTTTAATTCTCTAGGGAAGCATTTGTAAGCTGTGAGAACAAATGTGCTAATTAAAAACTACAGACTGCAGTAACTGCTTGTGTTTGAGAGAAGAATTGAAATCAGTCAAACTCACTCGGCTCAGAGCCTGGATGGGCTGTGGTTTGGGGCTGGGGAAAGGGCAGGAAATCATTCCTCTGCTTGGGGTTTATACTGCACTTAACACAGAGGAGTGTGATAGATGGCAGGGCCTTATTGGCTGCCCTGCACTGAGTGATAAATGCTGTGACTCTGAAGGAAAGCTTGCTGGACAAAGTGCAGGTCTGCAGGAATGCTTTGGCGTTTGCCTGCTGGTAATAAAATCAACGGAAACCTGTTGGGCTTTAGGAGCCAACAGAGGCAGAACTGGTTGCTGTCTGGAGACCTCTTGTCTCAAATTGCTGTCCAGAAAGTGGAAGGACATATGCACAGGCAGTGTTAAGTTGTATCATATGTGATGTAATCTTTAATAGCTGGTTTCTGCTAGTTCAAAAGGCAAACTAGTTGGATCTGGGTAGTTTCATTACAAACAGCTCTCTCAAGGGCAGCTAATTCCAGCATGCCTGAGAAGTTGGTGTCTGCAGAGCTGGCTGCTTGTGCAGGGAGGAAGGGCATGGCTTAGGGTTAGTGACTGGTGCAGGAACTTTGCCAGAAGGTAAATTGCTGTAGACCCTTCCATTCAGGTTAGGCTGATTTGAGCTTAGTCGTAAAACCCTCTTTGGGGAAGGATAGAAGAGCTAAAGCATCTGCAGTGAACCTGACCATAATTGGTGTATGTAGAGTGCTCTGAGGAATTTTCTATTGTGTTTTGTTGCAGCTGAAAGTAAAAGTTTCCACAGAAGTGGGGATTACTAATGTGGATCTTTCTACTGTGGATAAAGATCAGAGCATTGCACCAAAAACGACCAGGTAAAATGGCATGGGGTGTGTGATCCTGTAAGGGCAACCCTGACTCCAGACTAGAGCCTTGGTTTCTCTGTGGCCTTCTCTTGAAAGGTCACCTCAGTTCTGTGTGGGTTCTTTTCCTCCTAGGGTAACTTACCCAGCCAAAGCCAAGGGCTCATTCACTGCTGACAGCCATCAGAACTTTGCTTTATCCTTCCAGCTGATAGATGTGAACAGTGGAGCTGAACTCATCCCTCACCAGGTTAGGACAGTTTTTGTCATTGCTGTGTTACCAAGATGTGCCATCATGAAGCATCTGAGTTGACAGTTGCTCTTGAAAAGATTTGATAGGTTTTGAGAAGCCTTATGTTTCTGACATGTCCTGTGAAGATCAGTGATCTCAGTAGACGGGAGATTCACTTCATTTGTTTTGTCTGTCTGTTAAATGAAACCTCTCCTGGCTCTGGTATTGTGTTGTATTTAATTCCTCAAATTGAGTGCACGTAGTCTGCTCTGTAAAAGCACACTTCTGATTTTATTTAATGTAGATTGTTGGCTGAAAAAGTCCTTGAATGTTGCAATCTTCCTTGCAGACTTTTGTCCGACTTCACAACCAAAAGACTGGCCAGGAGGTGGTGTTTGTTGCAGAACCAGACAGCAAGAATGTGTACAAATTTGAACTGGATACCTCTGAAAGAAAGACTGAATTTGACTCTGCCTCTGGGACCTACACTCTTTACTTGATCATTGGAGATGCCACTCTGGAAAATCCCATCCTGTGGAATGTGGTATGTAGCTGGAAGTGGGGTGATGTGGTTTTGACATTACTGACAGTCTTAACAGGAGGGCATGGTACGGGCTTGGAAACAAAAAGCTCAAATGTTTTACTCTTTGTAGTGAACCAGAATCCTTTTGGCCATTTATGGGCTCTGAGATTTGCTGTTCATTGCAAGTTTTAAGTAAACATCAAAGCAAGACAGAAATTAACATTCATTTCATCGTGTAGTGGTGCAGAAACTTCAGAATGTTTATAGGTTTAATTGTAATTTCACAGCAGGCTCTCAAGGTTTAACCTCTCTGTTCTTTCTCTGCTGGAAATAAGTTCAATTCTTAATGATGGGTGAATGGCATTACTGCCTCTGTTTAGGAGAGGTTTCTTCTTAAAAAGTCTGGTGTCCTTTTCTCAATTTCCTTTAAAAATTATGTTACTCATAGATTGGCAGATAAGAAAATAGAGTACAGTAATGGAATAGGTTTTATTGATACGTTTAGATCCAAATGCATGAAGCTGCATGATTTCATTTCAGGCTGATGTTGTGATCACATTCCCAGAAGAGGATGCGCCATCCACAGTCCAGTCCAAGAACCTCTTTGTTCCCAAACCTGAAATCCAGGTACAGTCAAAATTGTGTGGAGAGGAGGGCTTAGTGTTATGTGTTCTCATCATAATTTGTTTGTAAGTAATATAATTAAAGGAAGACAAGAGTTACTGCTTAATGGAGAAGAATAGGTTGCAGTTCTCTGATGTATGAATAAATAAGCTGTGTTCTACCTATTAGAGAGCAACTGGTGTCAGTGAGAAGACTCAAACATGAAAATTTGGCCTGGTAAGCACCACAGAAAGGTCTCTGTTTCATTCCAGCCATCTGTGCTGGTGTCAAGCTAACAAATGCTTCTGTGAGTGCAAGGAAAAGTTAACTGTGCAAGAAATCAAATGTGCAGAGACTGGAACTACTTTAAAGAGTCAGTCTTTGCCTTAAGAAGAATGGCTCTCATCCAGAGGAACCTCTGAGAACAGCACCAGGGCTGCAGCTGGTCGTGTGGGCAGCAGAGAAGCTGCTCTGTTGGAATACTCCTGCTCATGAGTTGGTTTTGTTTGTTTGCAGCACCTCTTCAGGGAACCTGAGAAGAGGCCTCCCACAGTGGTGTCCAACACTTTCACAGCGTTGGTTCTCTCCCCGCTGCTTTTGCTGCTCATCCTGGTGAGTGAACTGGGTCATAGGAGAACACCACCTTTTCCCATCCAGTCCAGAGTCACTTAGGAGGTTGGACAGCTCAACTTCTTGCTAAAACCCTTGGTTAATCATGACTGGCACAGCAGTGCTGGAGTCACAGCTAGCAGATGTCAGCATTGGTCTGGTTTGGTTTTTGGAGGTTATAGTCAAAGCAGAAGAGCACTGCTGCCAAGCTGAAGTAGGTGGATGAGTTTCTTCACTGTGCTTCAGCTGGGGATGGTGAATAAGAGTGGGCAGATTAAGTTATAATAACATTAGACTTCCACAGGAAAAAAGCAGTTATTCTGCCTCACATGTAATAAATCCATCACAAAATCTGTGTTACTTAATCCTATCAGATTGAATTTCTATTTATGGACATTTGAGTGTCTATAGCTGAGACATCCACTGCTACTCACTGTATCATCAGGTCAGTGCTTTGAACTTAATGCAATAAAAAACCTCACTGAGGCAAGTTAAATTATTCCTTATTTGGAAGATGAAACTGTTCCCAACAGTAATTTCCCATTAGCCAGTCCCTGTGAAAGCTGGCATTCAGGCAGTCGTGTTCTCTGGTCTGTGGAGTTCCCAATATACAAGTTGATTACACTTCAATGAAAAAACTCATTGTTGCTGCTCCTCTTTTCCACCCTTCGTGCCTTTATCTTTTGTAGTCGAAAACTAAAAATGATACTATGAGCAATCTTGTATCTATAGCTGTTCTTTGGATGAGTCCAAAATAAGAACATTACCTTTTTTTTTTAGTATTTTTAATGGAAATTAATTCAACTGGATAGAAATAGCAATGTCTACTTCTTTTTCACTATTTAAATTTGGAGCAGTACTCTCTCATCAGTTTAAGATACTTGAGGAACTGCATTAGGGCAGTCAGAAGTAGCAGGGGAAATTTTCACTAAAAGAGCTCAGCAATGCTGCCTTGAGCAAAATTACTACTCTCTGCTCTTGCAGTAGTAAACAAGTGCTTCTGCAGAGAATACACTGGATTCACTGAAGATCTTAAACAGGCTTGAAAGATACTGAAGCTTAAAATAAAAGCTTGTGTTTACAAGGCTGTTTAACGCCAGTTTTGCTTCTTTTCCTTTTAGTGGATCAAGATAGGTGCCAACATCTCCAACTTCAGCTTTACTCCCAGCACCATTGTTTTTCACATGGGACATGCTGGTAAGTGTCAGAGGCTTTCTGCTGTGTTTGACCTCCTCACCTGGGAGTTACAGATGAAAGCCTGTGGTTAATGGGCTCGTGGTCTATTAACTCTAATGACATAACAGCATAACATTTGTTCTTTGTTTCCATCTGCCTTCCTGCTTTTCATGATTGTTAATATGGTGATAAACCTGTTTTGGCCATCAGCTTATAACAGCCGTCATTATCTGGGCCCCTCTCTCACTCCATTTATCTGTACTTAATAGAACTTCTTATTTCCAGAGGTCACACTTTCTTTATTGCATGTTTATCCTCTGAGAGCAGAGAGGTTCTGTGGGGATTGAAACCTGCAGGACTCTGTTAACAGTGAATGGCTACATCTTTTCTTTAAAGCTCTTCCCATGAAAGCATTTCTGGTTTTTTGGCTGAACCAAATTTTTTCATCAATTTTATTGTGCCCTTGGTCACATAGTTATTTACTGTCTTGGTAGAATTTCAAAAACATAGTAAGTTGGGAGAATATTGAATGTAGTGATTTCCAAATGTCGTTGTATTTCTCAGTCCAAGTCAGCTTCCTTGGAAGCTTTATAAAGCTGTAAGCCCTTACAGATGTGTGAGGTTAATATCCTCTACTGAAATCCAGAGTATCCTCCTCTTTTTAATAGCCCTTAATGTCTATAATGTGTCCATAATTCTGCCACAGGAGAGTTGGTTGCAAGCTGTCAGTGTCACATTTTCTTTCCAGAACGGGGACCCAGCTGTCTTCATTCCCTGGCAATAATGTGTGGTCTTTAGATCTGCCATTCAGAGCTTCAGAGATGGGATGGAAACCAAATGCTTAGGCCTGGCAGTACAGTTGTTCTGAGGATAACAAATGGTTGGTCTTTGAAATGCAGTTTCAACCATGGGCTCTGTCTTCTTTTTTTCCCCAGCAATGTTGGGACTCATGTATGTCTACTGGACTCAGCTCAACATGTTCCAGACTCTGAAGTATTTGGCCATTTTGGGTGGCATCACATTCCTGGCAGGCAACAGGATGCTGGCTCAGAAAGCTGTGAAGCGGTAAGGGGGGTTTTAACATCAGTGGGGAGGAGGCCACAGGGGGCTGCTGTGTGTCAGTGAACACTGCTCTGGCCTCTTGGACCTTGTGTCTGGGGCTGGGCTGCTCAGCCCCACTTCCCTGCCTCTTGAACTGAGCAGGGCAGTGAGGGGCTGTCCCCAGGGTGCAGCTCCTGCAGAGAGAATGTGGCATGTGCTGAAGGAAGCTCTTAGAATAATATTAGATTGTGAAAGCTATTACAAATGCAGGAGAGGCCCAACTATTTGGGAGCTCTGCTTGTGATAAAGGTTTTAAGAGGAGAAGGGTAAGGCACGAGTAAATTACTGCTATGTTCTTCTAGCTAAGGGGAGATTATGGAGAAAAGGGAAGCAGCTGCTTATCAGCTGTGCAGCAACAGACAAGAGGCAACAAACACTAGCAAACCCAGGGAAAACTCTGCTAGATATTAGGGATACAGCATTCATTTCTGTAGTGGCATTGGATTCATTCTGCACACTTGTGTGTTCTGCCACACTGTGTCCTCATGACTGCCCTGGCGTGGGCAGCCAGCAGTTGCTGACCCAAACTGCCCGTGCAGAGCATTGGTTAGAGGTCACACCATTCCCTCTCTTTCACTTGTGCCACACACAGTGTCTGTGTGAGACTTCAGCTTTAGCCCTTTTGTACTAATGTAGCCTCTGACTTTGAAGATGATCTTACTGACCTGCTTTGTCATCACACCTGTGCTTTCCTTACTTTCCCCTTTTTGAGCCACTGGGAGCTTATCCCTGAATACCTGCATAGGTAGCCCTGTGTTCTCACTTTTTTGATTACACTCTATTAAAACCAGGACAAGAGCTGTAAAAAATCCATAAGAAATATAATTTTCAGGAGGGTTGCATTGATTTGTTTTCTTTAAAACATCTCTACATTTATGGCTGTGTCAAGGAGGATGATTAATGTAATTAACCATTTCCATACTGTCCTCCCAGCTTTCTCAGCCTTGCTCCCTCAGATGTCCAGCCCTCTCCACTGTAACACTTTATCTTCTTTGCATAACTTCCTATGGAAATTTTGTTGCCCGTGGGGCTGTTGTGTCATTTAAATAATGTTTCCTTTTTCATTTAAAGAGTAATGAGACATTGTTATTAAGTGGAGATTGCCTAGGATACAGATTTGCGGGAAAATAATACAATGAAGCAAATTTCTAAGTGTCTTTGCTCAACCAGGGCTTCTGTTAGCACATAGATGCAGGTGATTGGTTCCTGCTTCAAACCACTGCAGGGGGTGTCCGTGTGCTTTTTCACTGTAAATGACACGAAGCTACAACTACAATGGCAAATTTGAAAGTAACACTTCTCTCTGAGGCTAAAGTTAAACCCTTTGTACATTACTTTAAAGTTCAAAAAGACATCTCCTTGTGAAGATGCTGCCTGCCTGTCTCAGATGCTGAAGTGCAGTGACAATTAACCAGATTGCACTTTGAGGCCAAGCTGTGGAGGCCGACAGCAGGCATGGGAAGGGAAGGGAAGGGGGCAGTCTGCATAAACCATCTTGTTACAGAAGTTACCAGAAGGCCTGGTTTTGCTTTTTGCATTTCTGTCACTGGGTCTGGTTCCTGGAACAGGGCTGCTTTCTTCCTTCCTGTCTTCTCTGAACCTTTCTCCCTCTCTCCTTTTGGCAGGATCGCTGCAGAGCAGAGCAGTAGGTTGGCAAAGTATAGAACGCTGCGGTAAAAGGGGGTTTGCTAGTGACCAGCTCTTCGGGAAGTAAGGGCCTTTTTGGATTTTGCCTTTCCCTGGGCATGCTGCCTGTTTCATTTAACCTCATCACTCACTCCTTTGGCAAAAAATGTGTGAGCTGAAGCTGATTCCCCCAACATTGCTTATTGGGCTTTAAATCAGTCCTTGGGTGCCCTTGCTGCAGCTGGGTTGGCATATTAGCAGTACATGTTCTCTGAGAGTGAATTGCATTTCTGTGATTTCCTTAACTGTCTGAAGTCTGTGTGGTGATATATGCACATGTAAATATGCTGTTGTGGGCACCAAGCAGCTCTCAGGTGATGAAATAAACCTAGTTTAAACAATATTATTGCTCCTATAAATAAATTATTAGTAATGTCATCTAGAAGAGACCTGGTGAAAGTGGCTGATACTGGGGCTGTTCCCATCCTGCTGCTGGTGCTCCCTATCCCCACCTGCTGTATTCTGGCTGTTCAGCTGCCAGGCACTCTGCCTGCTGAATTACATCCTCATTTGGGGTGGTGAGAGCTCTGTCCTGCAGAGCCAGGTCAGCACCACCTCTCTCAGCTGAGAACATGACCCAGTCCTGGGTCGCCCTCATTAGACTGACCTGGTCATGGTGGCTCAGGCAGCAGCAGCTCCCAGCCCCCTCCATTCCATACAGCCATGTGATGGGTCTCCATTGCCATTTGCCAGCAGAAAGCCCTTTGTTCTCTTTCATTCCAAGAGGTAAGGTCCCAGTTTGCTCTGTGCACACTGGTGTGGGAGGCAGGACTGCCCAGTTCTGAGTGTGTGTGCATGGGGTTTTCATTCCTCTCTCAGTACACTGGTTTGTTGTGGAGAAGAGGGAGAGCTCTGGGATGGGTCCTGTGATGACACAAGTCACTGTACAGTGTGCTGCACAGGTTCATCTCCTGAGCACCTGCTTCCTCTCACATCCATAATCAGTGCTCCAGGCACATGGGGAGTTGAATGGAGCACAGTTTTTGTGGTGCAAATCAAAACCAGCACTGGGAGGTTGTGCCACACAAATGGTGTGCACTGTGGTGACAGCTCCTGTCTGCAGATCAGGGAGTGTGCAGGATGGTTGCATGGAAATTACCTGTGGAGAATTTAGCATCGTGTCCCTCAGAAAAGCACCCTTTTGCTATCTCCTCTCTCCCTGGAGTGTTCTGAGGTACTTGAGCACAGAACAAGCTACAGCAAGTTACTGGAGAGGAACTGGAGGTGGCTGTCACTTGTCCTTGTAGATGACTGCTGTGTTTGCTGCTCAGGCTCCTGGTTGCTTCTCCTTAACATCACTTTGGGCCAGTGGTTTGCAGCTCTTTAGTGGCCCGTTACCGAGTGCCTCATGAGTGTGTTCTCCACAGCCTGCATGTTTCCTCTTTCTCAGCCTGATATTTTAACTCCTTCATTCCTTACGGGCTGTAAGTCATCCTAGAGGATCATGGAATCACAGAGTGGTTTGGGTTGGAAGGGACCTTAAGGGCCTCTAGTTCCAACCCCCCTGCCATAGGCAGGGACACCTTCCACTAAGCCAGTGCCTCTAGGGCCACATTCACCCTGGCCTTTAACAAATTCCAGAGATGGGGCATCAACAACCTCTCTGGGCAACCTGTGCCAGTGCCTCACCACATTCAGAGTTAAAAATTTCTTCCTGACATCTAATCTGAACCTGCCCTCTTTCAGTTTAAAACCACTGCCCCATCTGCCTATATAAAACATCCCTCTCACTCCTTTTCCTAAGCCCCCTTCAAGTCCTGCATGGCCACAGTGAGGCCTCCCTGGGGCCTTCTCCAGGCTGAGCATCCCCAACTCCCTCAGCCTTCCTTCAGAGCAGAGGGGCTCCAGCTCTCACAGCATCTCTGTGGCCCTAAGATCTTGCAAATAACTTAATATCCACAAACCCTACGTTAGATTTTGCTGCCATGTGCAGTCACAAGCATTTTTCCTCATTGCTGAGTTTTCTGATGCCCCAGCTATGTCAGTTAAGAGTGCCATGCTATGTGTGCCTGTGTCTGGCATCATGGAAGGCAAAAGGACCCCAAAAAGTTGGGTCTGCTGTGCTAACCCCGCTTGATCTTCTTGGGGACTTGAAGATCATTGTGTTAACATGGATCAATGATTCCCAGCAGATGGATCAGCTCTGTTAAAACGAGAAGTTAAATGTACTTGCAGGCTTTGCCTTCAGCCTGGGTTTTTTTGTTCAGTTCTGTAATTTAATGGGCACATTCATCCTTTTTGCACCAGAAATTAATCTTCATTTTCTCTGACCATTTCCATGCTCCTTGAATTCCATCCCCCATTCCAGAGCAGTACTGGTTTTATCACTCAAATAAGCTGTTTTGGGGAAGCTTGTCCAACGAGCTGCTTTTGAGGGAGAATGAGGGATCTGGGGACACTTGTACTGTACAAGGAAGTGCTTTGTTGCCTGGAAGAGTTAATTTTTTTGATTTTTCTTTCCAGGACACACTAGTACCAGAAGAATGGAAGAAATGTGGAAAAACAAAGCAAATTCCTTCAGAACTGAAGTGAATAAATAACTGAAAGGCCAGAAGAAGAAAGGCAGAAGATGCTTCTTTTTTATATATTGAGTCAAAAGGGTGCCAGTTAAACTTTTTTTAAAATCGTTATTTTCATCATTGTGTTCATGCTACTGGAGTGCTTTTCATATGAATCTGGAAATCCTTTCTTCCCTGGATCCTCCCCACTTCTCCCAGGACATCTGAATTTCCTTTTGAGAAAAAAGGAAGAAGAAAATACAAATCTGCTTTTCCCCAGATGCCCTTTCCTCATCCTAAAGATTTGTGAATAAAGAGGAAAGAATGGTCCTGAGTGTTGTGTTTTGGCTGTCTCAGAGGCAGTGTTTGGAAGCTGGGCTTACATGAGAATGAGAAGAGCTTTTTCTGGTGGGTAGTTTTGTGTGTGAGTCATTGCTGAGTGTGAAGCTTCCTGTTCTTTCATGTCCTTCCCCAGGGGACCGTGTTTATTGGGGGGGTCTTCCCTCCTGCCTGTCCCTGGGGTGAGGCTGTGGCTGCCTTTCTCTGCTAAGGGCTCTTCTCTCCCCCTCCACGCTGTGCCCAGCTGCCCTCGGGGTCAGGCCTTTGTGGGGAGCCAGCTGTGGTGCTGGTGTGCCTGGCTGTGTCTGACCCGGTAGGTTTGGGGCTCCTGTGGGGGCTTCACTTTGTTTGCAGCCTCTGGAAGTAACCTCGTCCCTCCAAATCTGAGTTTGATGGAGGTTGTTGCCTCTGGTCTTCTATGAAACCAAAAGCCAGGATTCTGCTGGTTGCCGTGGGGGGCACCTTTGAGTTACTCAAGCTCTAATTTCCCGCCTAATTACTCCCCTCAGGACCACCAAGCAGTGCTGAGGCAGCAGATTTGGGTTACTGCAGGACTCACAGATAGTAATAACCAAAGGCCTGAATCTCCTCCTGATGAGCAGCTTCCACATGGAAGTTCCTTGCACGCTCCTTCCCCTGCATCCATGTGTTGGCTCCTGTTCAGCCCGTGTCAAGGGCAGTTGCTTTAAAGGCCTTTTGGCAAAGGAACCTTATCAAATGTCATCTGGAAATCCAGGAAAATTATGTCAGCAAGCAAGCATGTGGATAAAGGGTGTGGAGCTGAGTCCTCCAAAGCATTTCACGTGTGTGAGACGTGACCCCACTTTATTAAATCCACCTTGTCTCTTCCCCATGCAGCTGCTCACACTTAGCTCACTGTTCCTGCTCTGTGTAGCAGCTCCTACCTGCTCCTTCAGTGTAAACATTATGATGGACCCACAGAGGTTTAATGAACTTCTATGACCTCCTCTGCACTCCTTCAAACACCGGATCTTGGGCTGCATTCAAGTCCTCTGGGACTACAGGAGTTTTAGGCAAGAAATAACTAAGCTACTAGTCATAGTCGTTTACCCTGGAGTATTTTTTTTAGCCTCATATTTTGTTACTCCTCACTTAGCAGCTTTTTTTTGTAACTAATTCTTTCTGCTGATGCTTCATGCTAGGACAGAACTTTCCTTGTGCCTGCAGAGCTGCAGCATGTTACCCAAGGAGAGCACAGGAAAACCAGGGAGTGCCCCTGTGCTGTATCTTCTCTAAGCTGTGTGTGTTGCTATTGATTTTTCTACTTCCTTGGGTGTGCATTAGGAAAGATTGTTTTTATTATTTTGGTCTTTTATTCCTCAGATATTTTTTATTTGCTTTATTTGTTTTTATATTAAATCTTGCAGAGTTTGAGCATTTATTTCCTCATTTTGAAGCGAACTGAACTTCTAAAGGAGTCTCTTTTATTCCAAATAGCTGCACTCCCCCAGCCATTTAACCACACAGATTTAATCACCCAAACACTTTCTGAAATGTTTTTGATAGGCCTTTGATTTTATTGGGGGTATCCAATCCAGTGTTTGCATATGCCTTTTATGCCACTTAACAGAGTTTAAATTTCTTTTGCTACCATGTTAACTTGCTGCTTTAGGAAGCCACTTTTTGTAATTCCTTTCCTTGGAGCGAGTAAATCCTAATGGCTCTGAGTGTGTTGTTACAGAGCAGGTTTACAAACCCATTTTGAACCAGGCTACTCAGGTGATTCTTCTTTTGTGTGTTTCTGAAGGATGGCTGGTGTCTCTGACAGCTGCCTGCCCATGGAATGGTAGCAGTTATCCATTAGTGCTCTTGCTGCTGTCACAGCTTCACTGATCTCCCTCAACACCCCCTCAGTGTTTCCCATCCTGCTGGGTGCTTTGTAATACTTCCCTAGTGCTGGAATTGTAAAACCTGAACGGGGAGGCTGTAACAGGTAGGGATTTGGTGTAAGCATTAACTGATTTCCATGCACACTGGAGCCTCCTATCCTAAAACATGTCACCTGAGGGAAAATGAGATGGTAACTACTGCAGACTATCAAGGAATTGTTGGAGTGCAAGGAGGGAAGACTTCAGAGGCCTTAACATACATTTATATATCACTGTATTTCCAGCCTGGTGGTGTTATTGGTACTGGAGCTGGTGCCTTCGTTAGCCCAGTTTTGAGTCATCCTTGGTGCACTTGACCACTGTCTTTGAGGAGCATCTTCCATTCTGGGCCCGGAATCAAGAAACTGAGGTCTCAACAAAAGAGCCATCTTGACCTGCTGTTGGACAGGTTTATTTAGAACGACTCTTATTTCCTGCTGCTGATGGGAAAGCAGACCCCATCCCGGTGTTATTTACATTTCTGAAGACATAATAATTACACAAACAATAGGGGGATTGGGGTGAGAGGGAGGAAGTGGCTGTGTGAGATCACTGGGTTAATAACTTACTCCTTTAAAAACATTTACAGTTGTAACTGTAGCCACGGTGGAGTTCAGAGCCACGGGATGGCACCCAACAGGACGCTGAGTTGGAGCAGTGACAGCCCAATCTGATGCACAGGGATCTCCTTTAGCTCTGGCAGAGCTGTAACTTCAGTTTGAACTCCTCAAGGCTGAGCAGTAACCATAGCTGAGGTTTTTAGAGTTCATTGTGCTGCTGGGGCTCTGTGTCAGGGAGCCAGGCAGCAGCAGCCCAGGGCAGTGTTTCCAATGAATGGGAGATGTGGATTCATGTCTCACCTCACCCTGATCCTTGCTGTGTGTGGTTGTGCCACCAGCATCAATTTAGAGGAGTCTGTAATCAATTTACTAAGTTGCCTAAAGGTGCCTTTTGGTGGGCTCATATTTATTAATCAGGCCCTCAAACAGAATGATGACTTGGCAGAAATTTTGCTACACTTTGTGATTTGAAACCTTAATTAGTAGACATAATGTCCCCAGGATTACAAGTGTATCAGTTGTTTTAGTCTCTGTGTGTGAAGCAGCCTGAGGTTAAACCACAGAGGTGGCTTTTTTCTGATTCAGTACAGAGCAGTATTTCAAGAGAGGAGTTAAATTGTGAAGACTGGAGTAAATTAAGTAGTGCATCAGCACTGCATTCCTTTGATCAGATCTGAGGAGTGTATGCATCAGTTTCCAGCTGCTCACATCTGGGAGTGTCTTCACTGCCATGAAGGGCTCACTGTACAGTTTGGTCCACGAGCTCTGAATTATTCTAGACAGAAAGAGGAGGAAAAGAGAATTACCAGAAAACTACGTAAGTGCACAGAAATGTTTTCATCCTTTGGAGGCTTTTCCTGACTGATCTTATTTGTGGAAAGGTAACCAAGTCAAGCATGGCAAGAGAGATGCTGGAATGCCATGCTCTCCCAGCTGAATCCATAGGGGCGATTTGTGTAGAGTTCTGATCTTCCCCCTGTTCCCCAGCCCCTCTTTTGTTCAGTGTGCACACTGATCTCTCCACACCCCTTTATATTGTGCTGGCAGGATTGGACAGGCTTAATTTCTGTGGGGACAGGGCAGTAAGATGAGATTGCTTCACACAGAACAGCAGATCATTGTACGAGTGAAGGTATTCCCAAGGATGGACAGTTTGCTGGCACTCAACCCCCAGGGCTGGCAAGATTTAGAGCATAATTCAAGTTCCAGCTGACTGTTTTCAGGAGTGAGGGGTATAGAAAACAGTAAAACTTCCTCTGCTGTCCAGTGCAGGGAAAACCTGACATGTCCAAGGGACCTAGAGGCAGGTTCTGCTGCTGGAGGAAGACTTTTGTCTGCCTTTAGCCTGGCCTAGACACTCAGGCACTCTATCTCAAACAGCTTTGCAAGGCTGCTTTGGGTTGCTGCAAGCCTTTTCCCAGACATCCACATGCAGCTTCACAGCACTTGTGGTCTGTCTGTTCAAGCTAACAGGGTTTTAGGTACTTGACAATGTTGATTGGGAGTTTTTCCCCCTTAAATTGCAGCAAGCACCTTTTTCATGGACAGCAGTGGGAGCTGGCATTGCTGAAGGAGAGCCTTCAGTGCAGCAGCAGTGAGTTATGTACAGGATTGGGCAGGGAATGGTACTCACCAGAGCGTGGGGAGATGGAAAAGGGAGAAGTATTTACATGAGCTTAGCCAGGGTGCTGGGAAAGCCTTCTAGCCGACTGCTGTCAGTGTCCTGAGGCCTGTCAAGGAAAAGGACAGGAACAACGTAGTTGGGATCAAGAGAGAAATTCTCTTTTCTGCTACTATTTTACTGGATTACGAGGTTGAGAAGACAGCAGAGTGATGTGCTGCTGTGTGTGGTGCAGGCTGGCTCAGGACAGGCTGTTCTTATCTGCACCCTGCTTGGGGTCAGCCTTATTCTTTCCCCGACTGTTCCTGAAATGACAATTCAGTAGTCTCACATCTGGAAGCCAGCCAGCAATAAGGGCCTGGGCGTGTTCCTGCGGTGAGCAGAGAATGAACCGATTCCCACCCACCTCTGGTTCTGCAGGATGGCTCCCAGGAAGTCCCTCAGTACCATCTGCTGGTGGTATTGGCTGTCCATCAGGATGCTGTCAGACTGGCGCCTGCTCAGGAATTCCTGCACCCCTTCCCCCGGGCTGCTCTCGCTGCTTCTGTTAGGTGAAGATGAGATGAAAAACATCTTTGTTTCTGAGAACCTTTTTTGTCTCTCACTCAAAGTTTGGCTCAGCAGCACAGAAAGGGAGCCCGCTGGGACTGAGCCTAGGGCCATTCTGCTTTATTCCAGCAAGGAATTGGTTGCTGTATTTGCTCCTTTGTTAGAAGATGGATTGGGGATGGCTTGCACCTGACCAGTTAGTCTTATCTAGTGGCA
Source organism: Aleadryas rufinucha (assembly GCA_013397815.1). Classification (NCBI taxonomy): domain Eukaryota; kingdom Metazoa; phylum Chordata; class Aves; order Passeriformes; genus Aleadryas; species Aleadryas rufinucha. Next base: position 207,959 of record VZTH01009949.1, read on the forward strand.
GTCAGTGATCTAACTAGCCAAGGGTAATGGAGATGCTGCTTCCTGTGTTCAAACCAGGCCAGGGATAACGGTTCCCTACCGGTGAAGGATCACTGCAAATATTATCTGCAAATATTATTGCTTGTTGGTATTGCGGCAGAGCTCTCAGCTGATCTGATGCTTACAGCCTTGGAGGAAAGGATTAATTAGGCTGCTTAATGATAGCTGTGATTAGGGGGATCCAAGACTGTAGGGATGCAGGATGGGATGTGGATCAGCAGGAGAGATTGCTCCTGTTGCAGTGAAAGGCAGATATTTCTGCGGGGTGCATGGAAGGCACTGCCCAGGGCGATAACCAAAACTCAGCCCTAGGACAGCAGGGTGCTGGGGCTTACCCAAGCCTCTTGCCAATGATGGTCTGTAGGAATTTTCGGGCGGAAATCTGCCCCAGGAATTTCCGGTAGTTGTCAGTGAAGATGGCATCAGCATGGCGCTGCATCCTGGGGGGAAAGGAAGCACAGTGTGCTCTCTGAGCCACCAGTGAACCCTCCAGTGAGAAATAACAGAGCACCCCAGGTGTAACAGTGCTGGGATCAGGGCAGGTAACCACAGCAAACACCGTGTGGTGTCGGACTGCATTAGTGTTGGAGGGTAAAAGGATTTGAGGGAGCTCAGTCCTGACATGGAGGCAGCAGGCAAAATAAAATGTCTAGGGCAGAGCTGGGCTGGGACATTCCTGTGCTCTGCAGCAGCACTATCACCTCCTGGGAGGGCTGTGTCTGGGACAGGGTGGCAGGAGCCTCCAGCAGATCTCTAGCCTGTGGTTAGACTCCAGCTCCAGAAAATCCACAGGTAAGGGAAGCACAAACCACTCCCGCTGTTGTAAGGACGAGTCCTCTGTGCTTCAGACAAATAATCATCCTCTGTCTCCAGGCAGAGATGGAAAGGAGAGGCTCTAGCATCCCTGCAGGCAGGTTCCCAGAGCTCAGTGGAAAATTCTGTTCCCTGCAGGAGCCCTGAGCCTATGAGCCCCCCCCGTCAGTGTGTCCTTGCTGGTGGGGGACAGCAGGACATGGCTCTGGGCATGGGTGATGGTTTGGGACTAACTGAGCTGCTGGTCTGCTCCTGGGCTGGGGGGAGACTGTAACCAGCATACTCTGCAGCAGCAGGGCTGGCAGGTGAGGTACAAACCTTTCCTCAGTGGGGTCTGTTAACAAACCCTCCTCCTCCTGCTCCTCTGCCAAGGGGTTATGGCTCTGCAATGAGCTGCTGTGCTGCAGCTGGAAGCTCATGGCCTTGCCAGAAACCGGCCCTGGACTGTACCTGCAAGACAAACCCCAGGCACACTGTGAGATGTGCTGATGCCAGCTGGGGCTCAGTCTTCTTAACCATTATTCCCTATTTTCCTGCTTCTTCTTTCTCCATTTGTCATCCCGTCTTAGCAGTAACACAAGTACTGTCTGTCACTCTGCCCAGCTAGAAACTGCCCAGAAGCTCTTCCAGCAGTGAAAAGATGGTTGATAGAGCTGCCTCAAACACACATCCCCCTTGCTGAGCTCCCAGCATCTGCAAGCAAAATCCCAGTGTTTCTGGTATCATTGTGCCATGGCTTTGGCACAAGGCTTAAACCATTTTCTATGGGACATTGCAAATCCACATTAGAGAAGGCAATGCTCAGTTTTGGGCTTCTGTCAGTTTGTAGTGGCACAAAGCAATATTACAACTTCTGAGAGCCAACAAGGAAATACTTGAAATATTAATAGGTATCTGTAGAGTTCATGTACTAGAATATCTGCAGTTCTGACTTCAGTGCAGGTGCCCTGCAGCCACAAATTTTAATCAGTGTTTGAGCTGGAGGTGCTGCCTGCTCTGGGGATTGCCAGATTTCCCTTTATAGAACCCAGCATTCAATTCTAAACCCGACTGTTTGGGCTGAAATATTCCATCAGGTGCCTGCCTTCTTTGGAAATCACCCCTAGGCCAGCAATGTACCCAAAAAATTAAGACAGGGCAAAGAAATAGGCCTAGCAACACATTTAGAGTTCATCTGGCTTTCAGAAGTGCTGGCAACTTTAGTTTGGCACCTGCTTATTTTGCACAAGATCAGAGATGAGGCAGAGTGAGAGTGTGCATAAAGCACTCAGCACTTACCTGAGAGCTGGGTAGAGAGGAGAGGAGATGGAGCATGTGACTAAATGCAGGAACAGGAGCAGGGTGGCCTTATCCAGCATCTTCCAGCCCTTGAGTCACCTAAAATGCGGAGCAGCCTGAGTCAGGGCAGTGAGGTGCTCCGGGCCAGGAGGGGAGGCCAAGTGTCACCTTTGTGTTCTCAGTGCCCCTGCTCATTTCTCAGCACAGAGGGACTGGAAATGTGCCTCTGTGGCTGTGGTGCTTCCCCAGGCAGAGATGTCGTGGTGTGGCAAAGTCTTCCCCACGGAGTGCAGTTCCTGGGGGCGGTGGCTGTGTGTGACCCCTTGGGAGCTGGTGTCTCCCTCGGGCTGGGAGGCAGGGCCGGTCAGGGTTTAGTGCTGTGGGACCCCCTCACTGACCTGTCCCACTGCTTTGGTTGGAGGAGAGCTCTGAGCCCCAGGGACCCCTGCACGGGCTGTAAAAGCACCTGGATGGGGGCAGCAGTTGGCAGGGATGTGAAAGGAACCTCGCTGCCTGCACAGGACCCTCTGCAGCCAGCCCTGGCACCTCTCCTGCCCCGCTCTCCTGGGGACACTGCTCACCTGGCTGTACCTGCATGGCACAGCTCTGTGTCTGACAGCTGACTGGGCTGCCTCTCTGGCTGTCCAGGGACTGGGGAGAAACTGGGAAATCCAAATAAAATTCCTGGGCAGAGGGGTAATACCGGCACAGAGGTAACCCTGGGAGAGCCATTTATCGAAGGCAAGTGCTGAGCTTGGTTTGCTAAACAAAACACAGACTGTTCCGTCAGTCATGCTGGGGTGGAGAGGGGACCAGACCGAAATATGTCCCTTTGGAAGGGCTGAAGTGCTGCTGTGTGCAGAGCAGCCCCCAGCTGCCCCGAGCAGCGGCTTTGGTGCAAGGTGAGCTGGGCTGAGCCGTGTGTGCAGCCCTGGCTGCGGAGCTTCGTGTCCTGGGCTTGGCTGAAGAGCTGAGAATGACTCAGGGCAGAGTCGCCCGAGGTCACACACCCTCGGGAGCTGAATGCCGAGCTTTTCTCCTTGGAAGCGAGCAACAGTAGGAAAGTATTTCAGTGAATGCTGCTCTTCCTGAGTTTCCATTGAAAGCGACTGATCTTTTGCTCAAAGAAGATTCTTTAAGAATGTGGATAAAAACCTTTAAAATACCAAGCTTCCCTGTTCCCTATCTTATTTTACACAAGAAAAGAGCAGCAAGACGTTTGATCTCCCTAAGAGGGGAAAAAAAACCCACCTCTTCCAAATGTATAACAATACTTTATTGTGAAGGGAGCAGCTTCCAGATGGAAAGGGTTTGGTTGGACTTCTGACTGCTCAAGTGAACTTTCGAGCAGGGGGTTTTACTGATGGGAGGGGGCAGGGGGGCTCTCTGATGGAAAACATTATCAGTGAACTCTCTTTTCTGCTAGGACAGAGCAGATCAACACAGAGAGGGGGAGGCTGATTAAGGACCTGTGGTCTTGCAAGTGGGTCTGGTGTTGACACCGGGGAAGTTAATAACAGAATTAGTGGCAATGTCAGAAGTGCACGGACAGACAGGGGAAAGGGTGTCACTCTAAGAAATGGGGTTTTTATCACAAAGTCTTTCTCAGCCCAGTCTCTGCTTCCAGTTGCTTGTGCTCCCGGTCAGGGGACCAGCAGCTTCCCCAGCAGATCCCCTGGGAGCACCACAGTAGCTCCTGGCTCCTGCACAGTTTCTTGCCCCATGGATGGCATCTGCTACCTCCTGCTCCATTAGAGAATCACTTTGGCCCCTCAGAGAGCCAAGAAATGCTTAAAGGAAGGGAAAAAAGGGACTTTGACAGATGTACAGGACTTCTGCTTTTAGAACAAGTCCCCTGCTTCCCTTTCTTTTTTCCTTTTTCATTTGCACTTGGAAAATCGTGCTTCTTCTGTTCCTCTTCCCTAAATATCTTCAAGAAAATCCCAAGTCACATCTTCCTAGATAGAGGAAATTATCTAAGGCATCTGTCAGTGGGTACCAGCAGCCTGTGGCACCAGCATCTATAAAAAGTGCCAACCAGGAGATTTAATCAGTACTAGAGAAGCTTCTCTGTGAGCTGAGAAGTTAAGTGCCAATGTAAATGAAAACCTAGCCCAAGTTGTCTTCTTTCCTTTCCCCTTCCTAGGATACAGCCCTGATCACCACTTTCTTTCTGTCTCTTACTTCTCTCCTTTGAATGTTGGGTTTTTCTCTAGAATTGCTTTATGAACATTTGAGATATATATTTTTTTTATTTATTTCTCTACTATTAGTTTCTTTGCAATTATTTTTTTATTTGTTTCTGGCTTTGTCCTTCTTCCCCTGTCCTGCTTCGTCTTCTCTCCCTTAGCTACAGCCTGCTTCCAGATTTTTGGTATGTCTGTCTCCCTTTTTCCCTCGGGAATAAATCAGAAATGAAAGTCCTACATCCCTTCCCAGATGTGTCTGCTGTGTCAAAGGAGAAGCTGGGAAATTGAAGTGTCATCCTGTGTGCAGGCAGCTTGACAGCTCTGCAAAACATTGTCACCTTCGAAATTCCCCTGAGGTGAGGGACACCTTCACTTTCCATTCTGGCAGCATGTGAAAAAATGATTAATAAATAAATCCCCCTTAAGATGAAGAGCTTTTAGCACCATTCCAGCAGATGAAGCGTAACAGCCTCGTTCCATCCTGTGCAGTGGGAACAGCAGCATTGTGACCGTGATGTTGGAGAGCTGGGTAACTACCTCTTGCCATTTCTGAAACCTCAACCTGAGCAGTCTTAAAAATACATCAGTGTAGATGAAATGAGGCTTTTGCCATGCCTGCTGTTTTATAAAGCCAAAACTTTTATACCCTGAAATGCTGCATTAGAAAAGCAGAAATCCTTTTAAGTGCCTCCCTGTGCCTCGTCGTGGCTGGCTTTGCATCACCTGTAACACACTGTTGTGTTCCTCCTCACGCTTTGGTTTGGCTCAAACACAGTTTCGTTGCTGGGTGAGTAAAACACCGTTCATTTGCCAGGGTAAAAGGAACTCACATCAACACAGCAAAAGAGAAAAACTGTGCTACAGCTGGTAAACATCTAACGTGTTTTATAAAGCTCATCTATAGTATAATTCTATTGGTTTGCATTTATGATGTAGTTCAATTATTGTTTCATTCTATGACTTGGTACAAAAACATATTGGTACAAACCTTGGTATGGTACGAAGGCTGTTGTACCTGGCAAAGCTAATTCCTGACGCCAGTTCTGATTGCATTTCAGTGGAATTTAATTGTCTCCAACTTTCAAATAGACATTATTCTGTTAAATGCACAGAGAGAGGCTCCCACTTACCGTTCCTGGAGAAAACAAGCGCTTCCTAGATCAGCTCCTGCCCAGGTGTTCCTTCCCCTGTTGCAAATCCAACTTCTCCTCTGGAGCCGCCTGTGTGAGCCCGCTGGGTCCGTGTCCCCGCGGTGCCGGGCTGGACCCGCACTCGTGCTGAGCAGGGAGGACACTCCCGGACCTCCCCCGGTGTCCTCTGGCTGCCAGGGAGGTGCATCTCCGCCTTTTATACCTGAGCTCCCTCAGGAGTCCCGTGGGCTTCCACGCGTCAGAGAATCAATTATCCTCCTGAATTTCAAAGGCTGTGTTTGCATCCTCTTTTCGTGTGTGTGTGCGTGGGGAGGTGGCGGGGAGGGGGTGATGCCCATCGTCCGGGGTCATTTGCACGCTTTATCCCTCAAAGAGTGAACAGCAAATAACAGCAATAATCTGGCAGAGTGAACGACAAATTCACTTTGCAAGGTAAACTTCGCTTTTCCTCCGCAATTGCGTTTTTTCCTTCTACTTCACAATGAGAGTGAGTTAACCATTAGCACTTTCTCACACTGCCTGAACAGGAGGGTTGATCTTTTCGCTATTTTATTTTTCTTTGATTATCAGCCTTTTTCTCCTTCTCCTTTGTTACTCACACCTGCATTAGGGGGGCAGTTCATGCTTCAGTCCCTCGCAAACATCACAGCTTCACACCAAGCACACAAAGCAGCTGGAGAGCCCTGCTCCATTCATGTGCTCTGGAAAAAGGCAGGGGTCTTCCCTGGGGTGCTGCGTGCTCTGGCAGCTGTGCTCGTTCCTGGAACAAGGTTTATGAAAGCCCCATTAAAACGAACACAGAGCCTTGGTGCCGAGAAGACCAGGACAGTTTAGAGGAGTTCAAAATGAGGTGCCAGCATGAGCTCCACCTGCCAGATTTTTCGTACTGACTTTACAATGCCCAGAATTGATGGGGACCCAGACCGTCCTGTCTCAGGGCTTGCATGACTCGATGATGGGAAGAAGTTTCAGCAGGTGAGATGATTCACGTCTGCCTGCTGCCAAATACCTTCACCTGGCACCACACAGCACCACAGCTGTTGGTGGCAGAGAGGCAGTGCAGGGAGGATGGTGCAGCTGGTGTGCACACGGGTGCCTGTGTGTGCAGGGGGTCAGAAGCATCCAGTGATGGTCTCACTCTGCTGTTGACTCTCATTGCTTCTTGCAAATCAGGCAGGCACAGCATCCGTGTCATCCCGTGGAGACACTGGAGATGGGGCTTTCTCGGTAGCACAGAGCAGGTTTTCCAAAATCCTTGTCCTGGAGCACACAGCTGCATGCAGTCCCTGCTAACTGGAAAGGGATTTTTGTTAGCTTTTTTTGACTCTGTTCATGTTCTGTCATGTGTGAGGCCGGTTGCACTAATTTTTCAGCATGACTTATTTTTCTTCCACTGTCTTGGTGCTGCACTGGCTGAACAAATGAATCAGATCATGTTGTTAAACCAGTCAAGAGCCAACGCTTTTTCAAGGTATTATCTTACAGCCTGGTCTTGAGCTGATTCTCCATCCAGCTGGCCCCATGCCTTACAGAGAGCTGTGTGTGATACCAGGCAATATTTCTCAGATCAAGGAGAATCAGTGTATAACTGACTTGTTTATAGCTGCCTGCTGCCCAGCTTGGGTTAGGAGGGCTGTGATCTGTGTTCATGTCTCAAGTGAGCTGCTTTCACAGAAGGCTCTATAAAGCTCCATCATCCCAGGGGTTTCCTTGTGCAGCCTGGGTTGGGTTCTTGTCCTGCACAGCTGGACCCAGCAAGTCCCACAACAGTGGCTTTGGGTTAATTGCAGGAGGCAGCAGAAATTTCTAAAACCCCTCCAGGTTCTGTCAGGTGCATCCAGCTCAGGAGTTCTGCAATAACATAAATAGAGCAGTTTTTCTGTCCCTGGGATTTCCTGTCCCGGCTTCAAACAAAACCTTCCTGTCTTCCCAGGACCCAGAAGGGTCATTTTTGTGGCTCCTCCACCAGGCTACACAGGCTCTCCCTCTGGCTCATGCAGCTGCTTCTGCAGCAGAAATGTCTGTGATCCCCACTGCTGCCTGGATGAAGATGCTACGGACTGTGACAGGATCCAGAGCAGTTTGAAGCCAGTTTTGCATCCCTCCCTGTTGGTGTTGCAGCACATGTTTGAGCTGGCAGCTGCAGGCTCTGTTCTCATGCTCATTTTTTCAGTAGGGCTGTCACACACATTGAGCTGGTGCCCCCTGTACATGCCAAGGGGGCTCTGGGTGCAGTTCTGTGCTTCCCACAGCCCCAGAGCTGCCCCCAGGACTGTCAGTGGCATTCCAAGTCTAAACACACTGGCTGTGTGACAACATTCCTCACAGGAACTTCACTTTAGGGTTAGTATCAATAACAATTTGGCACAACAGATTACAAACTTGATTTGCAAAATGAACAACTTTTTCTCTTTGGAGTATCTCTTGGTTTGTCCCTAGAACCTTCCCAGTTTCTCCCCATCTCTCTTCCCTACCACAGCGAGTTCTGTCAGCATCCACTGGCTCCCAAACCAGGGGTTTGTAACACTCATTACCTCCCGCAGATCTTCGTTGGCAACGAGCAGTGGGTAACTCTCTGTTTGCCCTTTAAACCCAAGCCTACACCAGTGCAAGCCTGATGGAATCTACAGCCAGGTACGAGCTGCCACGGGTATCTTCAGCATCTGGAACTGCCAGATTTTGGAGTCACACTCAAGCAGACCTACCCTCCCCACAGTCCTTGGGTGAAGCACATGCCAGCTGCTCTTATTTCAGTGCTTTGCTGACAAAGGACATGGAGTTAGGCTCCTGAAGCAATTTTCCAGATATTGATTTCCCCTCAGCTTTACCTCCCCTGGTCTCCATGCCATGCTTTAAAAAATCTCCCCTATCTATTCCAGGTGCACAACATAAGGGCTCAGATAAGCTGAGCAGCGTGTGAAATGGTGCTGCTCACCTTGGGGGGCTGAAACTAGTGACAGTCAGGAGTAACTCATCAAGTGGCAAAAAACCATCCTGTGTTCTCAGCTATCAAAAGCTTTTCTGCACTTCTCCAAAATGTCACACAGGGTGGCTTCTCCAGCCTCCACCACTTCCAAGAGAGCCCTGGGGACACAGCTGTTCCCTCTGGTTTGCTTTTACTCGAGTGAGAGGTGAGCTGGTGACTAACTTGTGGCAAATGCCCTAATGGTGAATTAAACAGAACTGCCTAAGACTAAAAGTGATGGGTTTTTGCCTGGGTTTGCCATCATAGAGGTAGGATAGAACCCATTTTGGTTTAAGTGTCTTATCCCAGGTGGCAGAACCTAAGCACATTATAATAAATTCATAATCATTTAATTGCAGCATTCATTAGTGCTGTGTTCACAGTAACTTTCATTTCTAAGTTCTGTGTAAAAACCCAGTCATTTCTGTGGAAGGCAAGCAAACTAAAATGAGATGAGAAAGACGAGATTTAGCTTGTGCTGCCAGTTCCTTCTAAGGAAGAAGCAAAAAAACCAAAACTTCAACCCAGCAGGTGTGGTGAGACTTGCCATTAGAAAATCATGCGAGACTTGGTTTCTTCTTCTTGGAAGGATAAAGTGCTGAGACTTAGATCTTCAGATCCTCCAGACTCAACCCTTTGAACATCAATAGATTTCCTGAGGAGAATTTTCCCTGGAGGAATTCAAATTGGTAGGAAGCCAAATACAAACATTTATCAAACTAATCTCAAGGAAGGAGACACTCTGGATGAGAGCACTGTTTGCACTCTGAGAATGAGTCTGAAGCAGGGGATCAGATTAAAAATAGACAAAATAAATCAGAAATTCAAAATGTGCAAGAAGTGCTGTCGGAAAGGACTATCTCATGGTGTTAAAAGCCTGCTTGAAAAGCCTACTTAATCTTCAAACATTAACCATCCCTGAGCCTGGACAATAGAGCAAATGGCAGCAGCCTGTGAGATGTGCATCTGTCAGGAGGCCGATGGGCTCTGCAGGTGGGATCCATTTATAGAGCCTGTACCTGTCTGCCTCTGTTTATTTCCTAGCAGAGCTCTGGAGCATTTCAGCATTGTCCAGGTGAACTGCCAAGAGTTTCAGCCAGGCATCAGCACGTTACACTCAGCTGTAGGCTTGAGAGTTACTGATTCCCAAATTTCTGTCTCTCTAAATACCATCTCCTTCCTCCTCCAACCCTGGCAGACAGAGCTGAGATGCCAGCAGTGAACGTCACTAATTAAGGAGCTCATCTTTGGTCTTACCACTCTCATTTCAGTTTGGAAAGGAGCCTTGGCTAGAAGGTTACACAGCACGTTACAGCCAGAATCAGTGAGCAGGGAGAGGCAGCTTCAGTCCTTTGAAAAGCCTCTGATAAAAACCAGAATATGAGTGAAATGTTACTGGCATTGAGAAGGCAAAATCTGGTTTATGGAGAGGGAATGAGGAAGGCTGTGTTTCCAGTGAGGGATGAGAAATGAAAGCAGTTGTGAGTAATTTTTCTCCTGGCTGAACATGAATGTGCAACCTGAGGATGACAAGACCTTGGGGCACAAGGATCACACGTACAGTGAGTGGGAATAGAGAGGCCTCACTGCAAAGACATGCAGGAAATACCACAATGCAAACCAAAGAAGAAATGTAGGAAGGACTAAAAAAGCCAAGGATTATTTGGATTTAGAGGAAGACTTCTTGCCTGAGCATTGTCCCTACTTAGAACTGAGTGCTGACAAAATTGCCGTGTCCACTTGTTGAATCAATTTTAGTTTTGAAACCCACTTGCATCTGGTAGGCTTTGGAAAAACCTTTTCTTTTTTCTAATAAACAGCTTCCTTTTTTGTCATTTCACAGTCAGGTTCAAGGAGTGGGTCAGTGTGATGCTGGTGGAAGGTGGGGAGCCACAGTGGGCTGATGGCACCACCTGCTTGTGGCTCCCAGGCTGGGGCACTCCTGACCTGGCCTGGAGGGTTTGGAGGCCTTGGGGTGAAATAGAGGGGGAGAGAAGGGGCAGGAGCTGCCTAGAAACTGCACATTTCACCTGCCTGATTCTGCTTGGAGTGAGTAGTGCCCTTTCTGTTGGAGAAGAAAAGAAAGAGAGGAAAGGGAGAGAAGAAAAGGAATAAAATATACGGTAAGGAGTGTCTTTTCCCCTTTGCCTGCAAACTCCACCTGCGAGGACTGGAGCCTGTGAGGAGGTGTGTGGACAGCAGCACCGGCACGGTCAGTGTACTGGTAGTACTGGGAAGAATTTAATCTGTCTGTTAATCTGATAAGGTCCCTCCTGACATTTTCAAGAATTATTTCTTCCTCCTCAGTGGTTTTTTTCATCCTAAACATTCAGTGTTTGGGAGCTAAGAAGGTGAAAGGGCAGAATTTACTGCTTTCCTGAGCTCTGGCATTATCCCTTAGCCACTCACCAGGGGCAGGGAAAGCTCTATTTAAGTGTAATTTTTCTCTCAGGATTTTTATGCCAGAAGAGTTTCTGTGTATAAGTGTCTCTGGCTTCTGCCACTCATTCAGCAGTGTTCTCCAGTCGTCAGTAAAGTCTTCTGCACTAAAAAACATGAAAGATTTCTAATCCAATTGCTGAAAATCTTTGAAACTGTTATCATTATTATCCACTTAATTCAAATGCTTGGTAACAGCCTAGAAAATCCTTTTATTCCAAATGCCATACCTTACTTCCTCAGTAGATAAGTAACTGATTAGGTTTTCCCCAAAGTGTTTAGGCTCCCTGGTAATAAAGCTCTGCAGCAAAACTAGCCTGGCACTTCTGATAGTTTAGGGTTTGGAAAAGGGCAAAATAAATCAGATTCTTGAAATACCACAAACGAGCAAAACAGAGTCTAAGCCATTTTTCCCTTTGTAGGTCATCTTATCGAGACATCTCCAGAGCTAGAAACTGGATGGGACATTAAAAATAAAGTCCCTGTCAAGAGCAAAGCCAGAAGCACATCTTAATTGTTGCTGCCAGAGTATGTCAAGGGAGCAGATGAAAACCTTGTGGATAAAGAGAAACCCACCAGGACTGAAAGGTCACTTAATTGATTGTGGGATTAAAACACTCACAGGGATTTAGGGGGTGAGTACATTAACCCTGAGGTATAAAGGCCTGGGGTGCTTCTGCCATGGGCACCCGGCCAAGATGAGAGGACACAGCCTTAAGCGGCACCAAGGGAGGTTTAGGCTGGACATTAGGAGGAATTTCTTCACAGAAAGGGTGGTGAGACATTGGAATGGGCTACCCAGGGATGTGGTGAAGTCACCATCCCTAGAGGTGTTGAAGGAAAGGCTGGACATGGCACTTAGTGCTCTGGTCTGGTTGATACAGTGGTGTTGGGTCATAGATTGGACCCCGAGGTCTTTTCCAACCTCACTGATTCGGTGATTCTGTGACCCCGTGGGGGGTCGGCACCCACAGGCTCCACCGCCCACAGCGCGTGAAGCTGAGCAACCCCAGGGGTGTTTTGGGAGGAACGTGGCAGTGGAGCCCCCAAACCCCCACTTCCCCAGGTCCCTCAGGCCCCGGACCCCCCTTAGGCCATCCTTAGCGATGCGGTGCCACAGCGGGGTGCTGGGGATGGCTGCCAGGGGCGGTTGAT
>VZTH01009949.1:220306-236426 GCA_013397815.1 Aleadryas rufinucha
GGACGGTTCCCGGGGCGGTTGCTAGGAGCGGTTCCCGGGGTGGTTGCTAGGGACGGTTGTTAGGGGCGGTTGCTAGGAGCGGTTCCCGGGGCTGTTGCTAGGGGCGGTCGGTTGCTAGGGAAGGGGCCGGAAGCACTTCCAGCGGGCGGGAAGCGGTTCCGGGGCGGCGCGGGCCGGAGGAGCGGAACGTAGCGGAGCGGGCGGTGAGCGGGGCCGGGCGGGGCCGTGCGGGGCTCTGCGGGCAAGGGGCGCTGGCGAGGGGCAGCGGTGACTGCAGCATCGCCCAGGGAGGCAAGCGCGGAGCCGGGGGGGCCTCGCTGGTCCTGCCGAGGCCGGGCGGCACGGCGGGGGGTGGGCCGGGGGGGGTGGNGCGGGGGTGGAAGGGGAATGGAGGGATGGAGGGATGGAGGGAGGAGGACGCCGGTGTCCCCGCCCTGGGGCTGCACAGCTGCTTCTCCCACAGCCCGGGCACAGCTGGGCAGCCCCCGGGCCCCTGTCCCCCAGCCGGGCTCCTCGGCCGCGCTGATGGCCGTGGATTCAGCCGTGCCGATAGGAATGGCCAGCAGAAACTGCTCAGGCTCCATCCCTGCACGTACTAAGCCATTTAAAAATTCCAACCTGAGCTTTTTTTGCCTCGTCCATTGACGGAATCTTTCACTGTGCTTTACTTCCACCCCAAAAAGATGCTAATATATATTACTTGAGCTGTTCCCACGGCTTGTCCTATGCTTATTATTTATTTAGTGCCAGGTGTTGAAGTTGTCAGCTGGGAAATACAGCACGGCAAGAAGAAAGGTTGGAGTCTGTCCTGGCTGGTGCATGGCCCTGATCCTGGAAATACCTTAGTTATTTATCACAGGGCCTGGTCCTGAGCCGTGGCCAACAGCCACATCCTCTTTGGTGCTGTCACTGAGCAGAGCAGGAGCTGCAGCCCCGAGGAGCCCCTGGCTGGTTCTGTGGGGNCTGTTGCTAGGGGCGGTCGGTTGCTAGGGAAGGGGCCGGAAGCACTTCCAGCGGGCGGGAAGCGGTTCCGGGGCGGCGCGGGCCGGAGGAGCGGAACGTAGCGGAGCGGGCGGTGAGCGGGGCCGGGCGGGGCCGTGCGGGGCTCTGCGGGCAAGGGGCGCTGGCGAGGGGCAGCGGTGACTGCAGCATCGCCCAGGGAGGCAAGCGCGGAGCCGGGGGGGCCTCGCTNGGTCCTGAGCCGTGGCCAACAGCCACATCCTCTTTGGTGCTGTCACTGAGCAGAGCAGGAGCTGCAGCCCCGAGGAGCCCCTGGCTGGTTCTGTGGGGAGAGGAGGGATGTTCTCACTCCTCCAGCTTATTCATTGGGTATTAGACCACATTAGACGCTGTCAAGGGCGGCTTCCTCTCAGGGTCTGGCGTAGGAGTATTGATCTTTAACTGCAGTTTAAGAAGAACTGCTTTAAGTGTGGCCATGGTGAGGTGGTCTGAGGAAGAAGGCAGTTGGCAACCTGTGGAGGAGAAGAGATGTTGCCTGAGGAACAGGTGGTGAAACTGAGCTTGGGAACAGGGAGGAAGGCTCCATCATCCAGGGACCTGATGGCTTAGGTGCAAAGCAGAGGCTTTGGGCATTGTGTGCACCACGGGAGTTTTTTAAAACGGAGGAATTTTGCTGAGAGTTTGGCTCCACTGATGGCAGGAAATCCAATGGTCCAAGTGTGGGTTGCCTGTGCAAGCAAGGACGCTGCTGTAATTAGTTGGAGCACAATGCCAGGTCTTCTCTGAGCATATTTCAGGGGATACTGCTTCAAATGGTGGTGGCAGCTGCTGGCAGCCCACAGGAGAGCTCTTGGTGCTGGTTATGTCACCTGGGTTTGTTAGAGAAGTACTAATGCCCTCTAGGGAAGTGAGCTAGAAAAGGGGAAAGCTAGAAAAGCTAGTAAAGGGGAAAGGAGGGGAGAGTTGTAGAAGATGAGGACAGAAGGTTTTTTGTTTTCATTGTATCTGTTTCCTTTTCTTGTTTATCTCTGTGTGTTGTGTTTCAGGAGTGTGAATCGGGATTATCAGTAGGAGTTTGCCCTGAGAAAACTCCAGGTGAGGAATGAAGGAACCATCCCTTCCTGCTGTGTTTGAGGACAGGGACGGGCAATAATAACGTTTTCAAAAGATATCCAGATGAGATAAATGCAACTCAGAGGTGATTCTGTTTTTTGCTTAGGAACTGCTGCCTTAGTGGGTTGGCAGAGGGGGTGTTTTATAAGGCAGAAGCAGTTGGGGTGAGCCACGTGCATGCAGGCTTTGTTCACAGCATTGTGCAGCCTTTGGGACTGGCTGAGCCTGTGTGGGCCATCATGTGTCCTGGCTTCATGTTCAGGTCCCACACAGCCCTTGCTGACTGAATTTTAATCAGAATTTGAAACATTTTCTTTCACTGAAGTATAGATCTGGACAGGACCTCGAGAGGTCACCTATTCTTATCTCCTGGTTCAAAGGCAGAGTTATATTTACCCACACCCCATCCCAGGCCAGTGCTTATCTGATCTGCTCTTCTGAACCACCAGTAGCAGGGATTCCACAGTCTCTTTATTCCAGTGGCTGGCAGTCTGTGCAGTTGGAAATGTTTTCCTGTCTTAAAATTCAAAATAACATTCTGTACTTCAGCTGAATGAAAACAAAATAATTATTTGTTGTAATTTATATACCTCTCCTTTTAGTATGTCACCAAGTGATATTTGCCTCTTATATGCATTGAGTTATTGATTCTCAAATTTATCAGCTATAACTTTGCTGGAATTATATGACAAGTTTACCATCCTTCTGGACTGGGTCACATCTGCAGATTGTAACAATCTCCTCCCAGCCTGAGAAATGCAAGCAGAAATGCTTTGGAGATTTATTTTGGAGAATTATTTGGGCATAATTTCTGGGAGGCAGACTCAGCACGCAAACTGAGCTCACAGCCAAGCTTTAGTGATACAGAGAATTGCAACTATCAGTGAGCAGTGCTGATCCAGGGAATGCACACTGGGATCATCCAGGTCAGGAAAACCGAGTGGGGCAGTAATCACAGCTGAGTGTGATGGCATCTCACACTAATTGGATTTCCCTTTGGGGACTTCCTGAGGCATACTCCAGCAATTCTGGCAGGAGAGTTCTCCCTCGTTGTAAAAAGCCATTAGTCATTCATAGAATGAATTGACAACTCCATTAGCAAAAGATAAAGGGAGGAAGGAAGGATGGTCTCATGGCTGAGAAGCTTGGGACCCAGGAGATCAATATTTAACTCTGCCACAAACTACCTGTGTGACTGTTTTAAGTTACATGGGGCTTAGTGTAACCAGCCACTAAAGCCACACTTAAATTTGTGCACATAACTCGTTCCTCTGCCTTCAACAGCTCTACTTCTGTGTGGTTTAAGTAGTTGGGTTTGTACAGCATCTAAAACAGCAAGGCTGTGACCACATAGACAATATAAGTAAAAATAAATAGTAATCACCTTGCATGTGTGATCAACTTCAGGAAGAAATGTATTCTTGCTTATTAAGCTTTTCCCTTATTGTTTCATGAACATGGTTCACCCACAAATGGCCTAATACCAGCAGTTGAGGCAAGTGACAAAAGAGAAACACCCAAATTAAACACAGCTTTCATTTTCCTTTTTGTTATTGCTGCTGTAGATCAAGAGTATCTTCAAAACTCCATGAGGGAGTCTGTCATTTCTGGATAACAGAAAGCAAATGCCGGAAAGGATGATGCAAAACATTGCTCTGTGTTTTCCCCCTTGCAGTAACCAGTCTTGTTGAGAGCAGTAGAGGAGAAGGGTGCACTGACAATGGCTGCAGAGTTGGATTTCTCCCCACCCGAAATCCCTGAGCCCACGTTCATGGAGAATGTGCTACGCTACGGACTCTTCTTTGGAGCCATTTTCCAGCTCATCTGTGTGCTCGCCATAATCCTGCCCGTGTCCAAGTCCCACAAGACAGTAAGCAGTGCTCTTTAATATTGATACAGATGGGCAGAGTCAGAGAAAACAGGATGGGAGGGAATGTTGAGTAGCTAATGGAGACACAGCTGCCCCTGGGATTGATGACAGTTTCATTGCTCATTCTCTTTCCTTCCCTCCGGCTTTGCCACCTCCAGCTTTTGTCTTGTGATTTACCACCAGATAGGAAAGTCAGGAACAAATATCTGAACCGGGGTTTCTCTTAATATCAGTGAAAAAAGCAACCTGAAGCACTGACAAGGTGCTAAATGCATGTGCAGTTCCTAGCTGCAAGAGAAGGCTTTGTCCTGACCCACATTGTCATCCTGCTGCTGATTTGCTTCATTAATTGCCAGGCAGGGCATCCCCTTTGCAGGACCTGCCTTTCAGAAAATGACTCTGGGCTCTAGTTTGTGTGTGATTTTTAGAAGCAAGATGCAGGTGAAATTTCTACTATATCCTAAAGGTGAGAAAAACAGTTTTCAGGACTGACATCCCATGCAGTGCCCAAGGGTCCTTTGATGCAGTTGGCACAGAAGAAGGTGAAAGGGAAAGGTTGAGGTGAGCTGTTCCTCTAGACTGAGGAATGTCCTGCATCTGCCTGGCTTTTCTTATTAAAGAGAAAAATGTCCTTGGTGCTGGGGACAGGTATTTCAGTGCTAGTGATCAGGCTGCAAGTTAGGTGCTTTGATACAGATGTTGTCTGAAGGCATATGGTGTATTTTCAGTAACAACTCAGCATGGGGAGTTTTGATTTCAGACTCTTTGTTGCCATGTTTGCTCCTTCCTGTGCAGAGGAAGTGTGGAAATTTTCAGCCTATGGGGGGAAGGGAGTGCCTCAGGATGAGGTACAGAGTGAAGGATTAAAGTTCATTAGCCAATTTTTCCACCTTTAACTACTGGTGTGATGTGATGCTGTTCTGGGAATGATGCTTGAGTCTGGATAGGATATTGAGGAACTTCTCTGTCTTGGAGCCTCAGACTTTGAAGTCTACCTTGGTTTGGACATTAGAAGGCAGCAGTGTTCACGTTATGGCAGCAGCTCTCTGCATCCCTGAGTAATAACCATCTCCCTGGAGCCTGCCAGCTCCCTGTGCACTGATCACAGCCTTTGGAAAGCCAGCCAAGTCTCCTTCCTTGGAAAGCCACACAGATGTGAGATGTAATAGCCCAGTAACTTGAGAGACGTTTGAACCGAGCTCTTTGATTAGAAGGATACTGTCAGATGCTGCCTCCCCCTCCATTATCTGCAGCGCTGGCTTGGAAGCTTGAAACTCGCACGTCTTGCTCAGCCATTTTTTGTGTGTCCTTTTCCAGTTGGCACACTCAGGCTGAGAGAACCCAAGATGCTAAAGCAATATTTATACTCAAATGCATTTAATGAAAGGAGGCAATCTGCATGTGTGTGCTTTCTCAGAGGAGACTGGCGCTGTTCCCTTGTGTTTTCATGAGATAACTAGACTTTATTTCCCATGGCTGCAATATTATCTCTCATCTTCTCTGAAGGAAACAAGCATCACATCTCAGTATTTTGTGAGTCCAGGTGAAGAAAGCTTTGCCTGCAATTCCCTCTCTGGATTTTGGGCTTGGTTTAGAGGCTGTGAACTTCATATTCTGACTGCTGCTTTGGGGAACATTTTTTTGCCTTGCACATGATAGTGATTAATGTTTGGCAGAAATGCCTGCTGTTTCCATGCACCCTGGTGATTATATGTTATCTTTTCCTAATTCAAACAGTTTTCATGTAGTGTTGATTTTCTTCTTGCCTTCAAAGTTTTTCTTCTCCAAAGCCTGTTTTAGATACTTAAGCTTTTAATGGCATCTCTGGTAACAAGCTGTTTCTGTGCAGAAACTCACACTCATCAAAAAGCACGTGCAGAAGGAGCAGAGATGCTGCTGTTGAGTCTCATTAAATGTGGCCTCAGTTTGACATCAGTGTGTTCCAGGAGAGATACCCAGCAGTTGTTTCTTCGGGCTTATGCTCAAATCCCCAAAACAATCTGCCAGCAAATGGTAAAAAAAGAGTTACTGACTGTTTCTTAATTGATTCTTGTAGGACTCGGACAGTTTTGAGCCTAAGAATACAGAGACAGTGAAGAAGCCAAAGGCAACTGCTCCACAGATAAGCAAG
Source organism: Aleadryas rufinucha (assembly GCA_013397815.1). Classification (NCBI taxonomy): domain Eukaryota; kingdom Metazoa; phylum Chordata; class Aves; order Passeriformes; genus Aleadryas; species Aleadryas rufinucha. The sequence goes on from VZTH01009949.1 coordinate 226,381, forward strand.
AAACCCAAGAAGGAAACCAAAAAGAAACGATAGAGGTGTGACTGATGAGCCTCCAAAGACCAAATAACCACCTATAATCATGCTTCCTCAGAGACAACATCAAAGGCAACTAACTCTGTTAATGGTTTTCTGGCATTGCCATCTTTTACTTTTCAGGGCCAAGGGACAAGAAACTTAGAAGAGTGGAAGGGTTGGGGTTCTGCCATAGATTTCTTGCAAGCAAAGAGAACTTCACATATCCAGGACTTCATTTGACATGATTAGTGTGTCAGTCACAATTAAAGTGACTTCCTCCAGTTCTGATGGATAGAGAGGGCTGTTGTCCTGCCTCCTCCATGCTGGCTGGGATTTGTAGTAAAGTCCCTGTGGAAAGTGGAGCACGGGTCTGTTACTTTGGATACTGGTTTGTGTTGTGTTTTTGAAGGCAGAGGGATCAAATGGATCAAGAATACTACACTACACAGCTTTGTATTCATCTCTGTTGTCATCTAGTCTGAAATACATAGCTGCATTTTATGGCTTAATCATAATGCCTTTGTCATATTCTTTAATTCTTTAGGTAATAACTCACCAGATTCCAGACTACTGGAGATGAAAGCTTTCATTTCCCCAGCGTCTCTGCCTCTCGTTCCCCACCCTTGCACCCTTCCTTTCTATTCCCACCTTTGAAAGCAGGTCCATTTCAGGGAACTGAGGCTGTGGTGGGGATTGCGATGACTACAAGAATCAGGAAATAATTTGGCTCTGGAAGGTGCAGAATTTAATGCCTGTGCTAGTGGAGTTGTTCTTGGAAACTGGGGAAGACCAGGCACTGCGTGCTGGAGAAGGGCTGCTGAGGTGGGAGTCTGGGAATGGTGCACTGGTGGTGTATCAGCCAGCCCTGCCTCGCTGTGCCGTGGGTAAACCCTCCTGCCAGCTGGCTGATCCCTGACCATGGGCCCTCTTTCAACACAGCTGGGGTTCATTGCACTTGCAAATTCCCTCCCAACCTTCCCTGCCACAGTCTGCTCCATCTCCTCTGGCTGAATTCCTCCTGAGGTAAATACGTTCTCAGCCTGAGGAGATGTGGTATTTTAAGATCCCAGTGGTGGCATGGCTGTGTACCATGACTGCATGGCAGGAGACACAGACACTGTGTTCCTTCAGGCTCTGGCTCTCCAGGCCCAGGGACAATCCAGTATTGGATTTAAATATGGCTAGACAGGACTGGAAGGAGATAGGTGGTGACGTAGCCACGGAGTCTCTGTAGGGCAGCTCGAGCTTCCTGATGCCAGCTCACATCTTGGTTTGTTTGATCAGGAATGAGTCAATGGGAGGAGAACCTGCTCTCTGAGGCGCACCCAGGGTTCAGAGCAGCTTTGAAGGAAGGGTTCTCCCTGGCAGGGCTGCAGGTCTGTGATCCTCTTTGCATACACAGGCTCCCATCCTCGAGTCACAAGTGCCTGGTGAGCCCAGGTGTGTGTTCTTCAACGGGACGTGAACGACACGTGTACAGAAACCATCAGTGCTGACAACAGCCACGTCCTCTGCTCACTCTTGCTTTTGGTGGGGGTCACAGATGGATCCCAGTACCAGTGTGACTTCCTTGCTCCAGGCTCTCTGTTCCCTTAGCCAGAGTGCTGTCACCAAGTTGCACTTCTTAAAATCCAGCTTGGAGTTCTGCTTGAAATTCTGCTTTTTTAATTTTTTTTTTTTTTTTAGCTACATGAAGGCAATAGCAGGAGGACAGAACAAAGCATAGGAGACACAAGCACTCTAAAGTTGCTTTAGGTTCTTCAGTACAAAGAAATACTACAAAAAGTTCCCACGCAAATAACAAAGAACAGTGTTGTGCCATGAGTTTCCATGATGGACCTGTGCTCTGTCTCTGATCTGCAGGGCAGAGAAAAGCCCTGAGTAGGAGCTGCAGATCACTCTTTCCATTTTAATGCTTGAGGATGGTTTTATGTAAATTCCGGCTTTCTGCAGGTTACCTAAAGCAGGGGGTTAATGCTTTAGTGGAATCACAGGGCACACGTTATCCAAAGTACAGAGTCACTTCTACAGCTCAGAACCAGTTAGCAGCGGGCACTGTGTGGCTGTTGCCTGAAAGAGCAGCTACTACATCAATGTCTACATCCAGCTATTTGCAGGCTGGCTCACTCATTGCTCAGTAGAAATCATGGATGGTGGGGTTTGGTTTTGTTGGGGGGAAGAGGGATGAAGATAAATTCCCCAGTCTGTTCCTGACAGCTTTATACCTATTTGAATGCTCTTGTTTGCTGAACTTAGAGTATGTAGAGATTACAAATAACCCATGTATTTTAGTTTATCTTGAAATGTGTAATAAATGCCATCAGAATCTTTGTTTAAAAAGAAATCTATGTTTAAAGTTGTGCTGCCTGTTCCCTCACATTCACTGTGAAAGCTGCCAGAACTCCCAGACTATAGAAACACAGGGACATAAATAACCTATTCATTAAAATGATCCATTAAGGGAAATCCTTCCAGATCCTTTAATCTGTGAGAAATTGGTTAGTTAATACTGTCAGGCATGTGTGCATCTATATCTGTGTTTGACTTGGAAGTAGCAAACTATCTCCCAGCACAGCTTCACCTTCCTGGAAGGAAGGAGGAAACCATCCAGTGACTGAATGAATTTGCCCCCCATGAGAGGTTTTTGGCTCCAAGAGCCCCCAGGAAGGTGGCTATAATAAAGGCACCATTTGTTAATAATGCAAGCAGGGGATTAGATGGGGATTCAGTAGGCTGGTAAAAGGGATTTTCAGGAGCCCCTTGGTGTGCAGCTGGAGCTCAGGTTTGCATGGCTGGAGTGTGGGGCTGTCTGGTGGCTCTTGGCTGCAGTGAAGCCAATGTGGTAGCCAAGCTCTGGCAAGTGTTTGTTGGTTCTTAGCCAAGCTCTGGCAAGTGTCTGCTGCTTCTCTCACCAGAAAACCAAAGCAGAGAGAAGGACTAGTGTGGCAACTCCTTTAATTCCCAAGAACTTTTCTCCAGGCTGTTTTGTAATTAACATCCCAAAGGGAGCTGAAGACCTCATTAAATCAATTTTATTGAAGGGGAGGTTTTCAAAGGTCTGTCTCCAGGTACCTGCCAGTAGGCAGCACCTCTGCAGCCACACCTTGCTCTGCCACCCAAAGCCAGGAGCTGGCTGAGGGCTGGATTTCCTCTGCCAGTGTGTGTCACGGAGTTCCTGTCCCTCAGCAGGACATGCCTCAGCTCTGAAGAAGCATGGCTGGGAGTTGGGAGTTCTTTCCTCTGTTTCTGATCACATTCAAGCAGCTCTGCCTCTCTGGCCACTCGAGAGCTGTGGCCGTGGCTGTCCCCTGGAGCTGTCCCACGCTCACAATGCATCCTTGTGCTGCTCCCCCAGCAGCACAATCCCTTGAGATAGGCTAATAAGTAGCTCGTGACTGGAGTTCCAGTTCACATAGTTCAATTAAATCCCTGTTAATCTTGTTCAGACCTAATTTACTTTCATTCTCATACACACGCCTCTCTCTGCTTCAGAGAGATTCTGGTGAGGTTCCCTGCCGACAGGACTGAAGAGCCCGAGGCCCTCAGCCCCATCAGGCACTGATGTTTGCAGAGCAGCCCCCTTGTCGAGTCAATAAGCTCAGATTATTTCCCAGCCTGTCATGAAGAATGAAAATACTCCTTCAGTGCCTGGGTTTAGGGAGGGTCAGGCTATCTGGCAGTGCTTGAGGAGATGATAAGGAAGCTGTAGGAAGGGAGGACCTGCTCAGTATCTCTGTTTGCCAGGGCACTGCTCAACCATTCTGCTGTGTGCCTGTGGTAATTTTTGGACAGCTGGGAGCTGGGGTGCTGGACTTCTCTCCTGGGAGCATCTCTTCCACACTGATACTTCTTTCAGGCAGAAGTTGTGTTGTTCACAGCCTGTGGCCTGCAGGGATTGAGATGACTGTATTGATTTAGTTGTTTGTTTATTAATCTCATGAGGCATCAGAGACTGACTGCAGTGAGAAAATGGGATGATGAATGGAGAGTGCTGGAGTACAGAGCATTGCTGTGTGTTTGATGGTTAGCTTAATTGCTGGCCTTGGCACTGGGAAGGGATCTGACCTTCCTCTTCCTCATGCAACCATGAGGGATGATTTGTTTGGGAAGCATTCCCTTTCTTCCTGGCCACAGACGTGGGCTGTAATCAGTGTTTGCATTCCTCCTCCAGCTGACAGTCACTGCAGGTCCAAGGTCCGGCTCTTCTCTGGCAGTTTGTGGCTTTTGAGCTGTGGTTTGTGGGGGTGTTTTCTGGCTTTTGGTACCCAGGCCACTGTGCAGTAGCTGCTCCAAGTGTCTCTTGCTTGGGGCTGGCAATTGCAGGGCAATGAAATCGGCTCCCTGCCTCTCCCTTGAAATTCAGCTGATTTTCCCATTCCATGATGATTCTTCCCAATTTGTGGCTTTTCTATCACCATAAATCACTCCCATGACCCTGCTTGTTGCTTCCAGCCTGTAGACTCACGTCCACTGCAGTTGTTCTGTCCTTGCAGACACATTTTACCTGCCAGTGACAGTGGGCATTACCTGCTCTTATCAAGGACTGATATGAAGGAACAGGTGGAGGAGCATCCAGGATGGAGAAAGGTGTCCCTTTGTAATCTTTGGTGATGATGTTTTTAGCCAGCAGATGTAACAGCTGGAGAAGGAATTTTCCCTGCCTTGGGTACACCCAGACAGCTGTGCCAAGCACATCATCCCTCTAAGCCATGAGGAGCCAAACCCACCACACACCACACTTCAGAGCTCGTGGTGCTTGAGCGCTGTGGTGCTGCGTGTGCTCCACACCACCCACTCAGATCCTGCTCCTCACCAGCACACACAAGATTTGTCTTGTGCAATCCCAAACCTCTCACAGTGCTCACTTCCCTCCTCACAGCTTCCCTGGTTTCATTTACTGCCTGGAGGCCCCGGTGTGGCTTTGATGCCCCTTGCACCCTGCTTGCCATCCCTGGGAAACCTCAGTCCAGGTGAGGACTGAGCGATGCAGAGCAGGGGGTGGGAGCACAGAGGCTGACGGGCTCCTCCGTGGTTTCTGTCCAGCCTTTCTGGCTGGTGGGCACAAGGTAAACCTGCTTTGGGTCACATCTGCTCTGCTTTCTAAAAGCATCTGTTGCCTGGTTAATGTCTCATTGTACAAGAGGAGCTCAGCTCCCAAATGGGGGAGCTGTGGGTGGAAGGCTTGAAGGACTCTCACTTCTCCCTATCTCCAGCTCCAGGCAAGGAGCTGTGTCCTTAGCCCTGTGCTCTGCTGGAAGTCCTATTTGCACAGCATTCCTTTTCTGTGAAACCTGCACTCTGGACATCTCCATGTTTCTTGCCAGAGGCTGTCCCAGCCTTTGAGCTGCCACCGCTGTGTCAAGTTCAGCCAGTCCCAGTGCATGGACTGGGGCCATGGAAGGCATCAGCGATGGCCTGAGACATCTCATATCTTGCCCAAGCTACAACCCAGGTGTCCCTGGCTCCAAGGCTTGCTCCTGCTGCCTTCCCTTTGGCTGCTGCTTCTGCAAAGCCATCCCAAGCTTATAAATTCACCTTGCCATGAGCCAAAGTCCAGAGTACGACAGGCATTGTGGAGCTCTCGCAGGCAAAGCCACTCCCGCGCTCCAGGAATCAGCTCCAGACGTTTCCTGCTGTTATTTGTGCCTCAGCTCTGGCAGCACAGGCAGGAGCCATGCTGGAGCTGTGCTGCTGGTGTGGAGCTTGTGGGGTCACATCCCTGTGGCTCCTTGAGGGCAGCTCTTGTCCATCGCTGGGTGGGCCCACGCTGTAGCCGAAGGGCCGGACTGCAGGTGCTGGGGTCTGTGCATGGCTGTGATTCCCACGGAGCAGCTATTTGTGATTCTGTGGTGGCTGAAGCAGATGTCCCCCAGTGTCAGGCCTGGGCAGGAGGAGCAGATTTTGAGAGAAGCTGCAAGGAGTTCTTGTCCCTACCTCCCCCCTCACTTAACTTGTTTTAAACTGAGCTCAGATCCAAACATCATATGACTTAAGTTTTTCAGATTCAGACTTTGGCCTCCTTCGCCCATCCCTCGCTCGAAGGACCAAGACTGGATGATTAAGGGGAAACACCCTCGTGTCTGCTCCAGCTCTGCTTGCTCAGGCTGCAGGCGGGCCAGCAAGCAGCTGGGTGCTGGCAGGGAGGGAATGTCACAGCCCTGGGGCAGGGTCTCCTGGATGTGCCCACCAGAGCTCTGCACCAGCCAGCCATCCTCTACTGCTCTACCAAATCAAGCCAGAAGCAGGGCTGTAAATCTCATCTGGATGAGCTTCCTTGGGTTTTTCTGAATTGCTCTTTTCTATGGATACTAAGACTGGCCAAAAGGCAGAATTTCCATGCTGGAAGATGCCAACATCTTGCGTGTGGCTTTCATGCTGAGCTGAGGCAAGAAGCGAAACGTGTCGGATTTTTGCCCAAATGAGCTATTCCAAGATACTTAATTCAGATTGTATAGAAGCATATTTTATCAGTCAGAAACCTGACAGGAAATGTAGTGCCTTTATTGACCATGCAGATAATTTCAGCCCACAGCTGTTGAACTCAGTGCCTCCTTATTAAATATTTGCATGTCACCGAGTCAGTGGTTTCCCTGCAGCCCTTTCCCCCAGGGAATTTTGCAATGACACTTCCTGGCTGGGGCTAAGGGCCCCTTTTGCACAGCAGATTGTCACCACACTGGGGGACACAACAGGTCCTGAGCCCTCCTGGTAATTTCTTCTCAGCTGCCCCTTTTTATCCTATAACCTGCAGGATGCTGGCGATCGCTGCTCAGCTCCTGCAACCCTGATGCTCGGTGTGGGAGAGAATGGCCAGAATGAGCATTTCTAGCATGAAATATTGCCAAATGGCTCATGCTGCAGGGGTTATTCTGCTCAATCCCCCTTAGTAAATCAGCTTCTGAGCTTGAAACTGCAGCTTCCCTAATGAGGCTGATGGTGCTGATCATTTCCCATCTCACACTCACTATGTGCAGGGCTGTAAAGCTCAATGATTGTAAAATCTCAGGGCAAGAGTCGTGGCTGCCTCTCTCTCTCTGTCCAGCATCTCAAACACAACCATTATATTATTAATAGTAATAATTCCTGCAACTATATTTGGAATTTGCAGTGAACAAAGTGCAGCCTCAGGAGCAGAATCCAACAGACAAAACTTATTCACGAGTGCCAAGGGGATGCTTAAAAATAAAGCTGGCTGGAGATGAATAGATGTTTTGTTGTAAATCCACAGTTACTTTGGGGAGGTCAGGGCTCGGATCAAATACTGGACCCAACAAGCACCCTCTTACCTCGCAGGAGGATTTCAGGAGCCCTGTGGAGCGGTTTGATCTGCACACCTGGAGGGGGAAGGAGCCACGTACTTACTTACTTACTCATGAGCATGACAGCATCTGCCCGCAGTAACTCTCATTCTTCTTGTTCCTGATGAAACTTGTGTAAAGGTCAGCAAGAAAACACAGAAATACCTGAGCATGTCTGCATTTCTTTTTAAAGTATCATTTCAAGACGTCCTGTAATAACCAAGCCGCTAGAAATACTCAGTGCTACTTTTGTTCAAATTGAAAGTCCCTGGTTTTCAGTTTCTGTAACCCTCTTCCTCTCTCTGGGGCGGGTTTTATCAGCGCTATTTAAAAGTGAAGAATCATATCAAGAAAATAAGTTTCGGACGAGAGACTGAAATCCCTAGTGGGGTTAAAAAAGTAATAATTGTGCATTAGACTGCTTAAAGATAAATACTTGGAGTGAGGCAGGAGGCAAAGGGAAGTGGGTGGCCAGGGGGTGTCTGTCAGGCTCAGGACCTCATGTATGACCCAGGAGTGTCCTGAGGTGTGCTGGGTTGTTTAAATGGTCTTAAATCGCAGCAGGACCAGCACTGCATGTTTAATGTCAGTCCTGTGAGGGCACATTCCAGCATCTGAGCCCAAAAGATAAGAGTCTGGGTTTAGAGAGTGTCTGTTTGTAATTTTAGATTTGCACATTGGCATCATCTTAGAAGAAGAAGAAGAGGTTGTGTCGTGGACTTGGTCTGGCATGTTGAAAGGCACAGTGCTGTGGGTGTTTGCCTTCCAGCAACGGGCCGGCACCGCCAGAGATGGGAACTCCGATTGGCAGGACAGCCTGGGGAAAAGGAGTTGATTGCAAAAGAGAAAAACAAAATACAAATATTTATAAGTCATAATTGCATCTTAGATTTGGGTCTGGATCCAGTAGAGGCTGAGTCATCCTCACCAGCTCACCCGGGGCTGGAGCCAGGTCCCCGCTCCCCCGGGGTGTTCTCCCCTCCGGCAGCGCTCCAGGCCTGCGGAGTTGGTGCTCCTGGGATAGGGAGGGACAGGGGAGTGTCCCCGTGTCCCCGTGCAGCACAGCAGGGAGAAGGTGTGGGGCTCCCCGGGCATTGGTGTGACCCCCTCTTTTCCCTACGGTACGTCCGTATGGGTGAGCAGAGCAGTACCCGGGACTGCCCCACACCACCGGGGGAATTCCTCCACCCCGCATCGGATGAAGAATCCTTCCCTACACATCCATCCCCACGCCAGCTGAGCGGGTGGGCTAAGAATTAACACACCCCAAGCCTCGGAACAAACCGGGCTGTGGTTGGGTGCTCCGGCACGGAGCAGGCAGGGCCGGCCCCCCCAAACCACACACGCCACGGGTGTCCGGGGAGCCCGGCCGGCCTCGCCCAGCCCTGGGAGGGAACCGAGAGGGAAAGCGTCTCCTGCCCGGCTGGAGAGACCTTATCAGCGTCAGCTCCTCCCAGGGAAGGGCCCCTCACAATGTGCTGGCCACGGGTGATGGATCGGCGCGTGCATGACTCCTTGTTCCTGGTGACTCATGGATTCGCTGGCCTTCGCCAGTGTCATGGGAAATATTTTTTTAATAACTCAAAAGGCGAGGGGGAGTGGGAAAGAGAAAGAAAAACTCCACCACATAGTTCTCTAAAACATGTTAACTTCCCAAATTGTTTCTGAAGTGTCAGATCTTGCTCAGAGTAAGGAGGGTTTTCGGAAAACCCCCTCGGAGTGGCTGCAGGGTTGGTCGGAAGGGTGGGCAGGGATGGCAGAGGTGGTGCTGGCTGTGGAAATACACGGGTCACTGGAGCTGGCCAGCAGCCGAGCGTGCCGGATAAAAGAGCTAAATGGGGGTTTAAGGAGTGGACTGCTTCACCCCCTTTCTTCCTGGAGGTTAACGTGACAGGGAACGCTTCAGAGGATCGCCAGTGGGGGAGGTGGGAGGGCTGCCAGCGCCGCTGAGCTGGTCGGGCAGCCCCGACGGGCTGGGTGCAGGCATCGGGACACCCGGCTGAGCCCCGAGCCCGTGTGTGCACCCCAGCACTGCTCTGTGCCAGGGGGAAGCTGGGCATTTCCCACCTCCTACTGCTGCTGAAAGGGGAAGGTGCTGAGGAGCAACGGGAGGGATGGGTGGAACTGTTCCCGTGTGCCCACCTGCCTGAGTGGAACTCAGGGACACACACACCTGAGGGGGTGATGCTGCCAGGGGGGCTGGACCCCCCAGGAACACCCAGAGCCCCATTCCGCCTTGTTTTGGAGGCCGGCTCCGGCTGCTGGGGCGACCGGGGGTGGGGGGGATGTTAACCCATGTACGGGACAGATGCCCCAGCGGAACACAGACACCGCTGCGTGCCTGTGCTGCCTCCAAAGGGCCCCACAAAGTTCCCCGGGTTCGCAGGGAGGCCCAGGACGTGGTTTATCTTTCCCTGCTTTTCCATCTGAAGTTTTGCTTCCTTCTGATTTCAGAGCAGGGGGAACGTGAGTTGCAGCCCTCTGGGAAGGCGAGGTATCCCTCCTGGGGATGGGGAGGTACAGAACCTGACAGAACAGCATTTCCCCTGCAATTCGCCGTGTGTTAGAGCTGCTGAATAAAGCGAACCGCAACCCAGCCGGGTTTCAGCCTCCTGACAATCACTTTTGTGTTACCAGCTCCGGCTTCCAGGTAACGCACCAAGCCAGCCCGCCGGGGCGAGCAGCGCTGGGCTCGGGTGGGAGCACCCCCAGCCCCTCACCCGCGGGGCGACG
>VZTH01009949.1:236589-276658 GCA_013397815.1 Aleadryas rufinucha
CGCAGAGGAGTCCGGCAGGTCGGCGGGGAAATGCCCGCGGTGGCAACCGCGAGCTGGTTGTGGGTCCGATCGGGGTTGCTGGCAATTTGGCGGGGAGGCGATGAGTCCAGCCAAGGATGCCCAGGCTGCCGTGGGGCAGCTGTGGGTCCAGCAGCGTGGGATACCCGCAGCCCGGAAAGCTGGCTGCGGGTCCCCACAAGGATGCTGGCGGTCTGGCGCCGGGTGTCGGTGGGGCTGCTGTGGGTCCAGCGGGATGCACATGGTCTGGTGGGTCAGCCGTGGGTCCGGCTGGGGGTGTCACTGCCTGGCGGGGCAGAGCTGGGGACGCGGGGGGTCCGGCGGGGCGGCCCCGCCTGCCTGCAACTCCCCTTTGTTGTGCTCGGGGGCTGTGGGGGACCCCCGGGAGCGCAGGGCGGGGACAGCCGGGCTGTATGTAGGCCAGGACATGAAATATTCATCGCCCCCCTGCTTTGATGTCTCGTGATCCGCTTCCCTTGTCGTGTTTGTTCACCGGTGATTCTGGGGCCAGTGTCCAGCCCTGGTGGACCCGGCAAGTCGTGCCCCTCGCCGTGCCCCTCGCCTGCCCCTTGCCGTGCCCAGCTGGCTCTTCTGCTGGGGGGCTGCAGAGCCCCGGCTCCTCCGATTGAAGACTTCATCCAGTCGGGAAGTTCCCCATTGCAGCCTGGGCGATCCAACCCCCATGTGTGGCTGCAAGTGGTGGCAGTGGCGTGTCCCCACTGTCACAGCCCCCAGTGCCATGGAAGAGCATTGTGGGTTTTGTTCTGAGCCACACTGGGGTCGGGATGAGGTTTTATCCCGCTCACTGCCCAGACAGGCTGTGCTGCATCCTGGGGCCACATGGGATGGACACGGGAGGCAACCTGCAGGGATGAGGCCGCTGCCCAGGGCTGTGTGCATGGGGGCAGGTGTGGTAGGGGGCTGGCATCCTGTGGCACTGATCCTGGCATGGTCCTCTCTGGTGCTGGGCATCATGTCAGGGAGCTGTGCAGCCTCGTGTGAGAGCTGCTGGACTGAGTGGGGATCTGCTGCATCTCCCTGTGTTTTGCTGGCCCTGCACAGTGCACTCTTCCTTGGCCCTTCCTCACCCCGGTGGCTGCTGTGGTGTGCCAGGGCTCAGCCCTGGACTTGGTACCACGAGGTGACTCTGGTCCTGGTCCTGGTCCCAGAGATGCTGAGCAGCAGTAAAGGTTGTAGGTGGCAGGGGGCAGGTTGTGCTGCCCTGTGTGTGCCATGGCCCATCCTCCTGGCTCCCCAGAAGTGATGCAGTGGAAGGGACATGATGTGACATGCAGCCAGGGGGTCCCTCAAGACAGGTTCCACCGCACTGTGGCATTAGGAGCTGGGGACAGTGGAGGGTGCAGAGCACAGGGTTCCCTGAGGTGAGCTCCCGCCTGTGCAGCAAGGACAGGAGCAGGACAGTGCATAGCCAGCAGTGCTCTATCAAACTGCATGAGGGTGGCAACAAAAGACTTCATTTTTCTTTCTCCTGCCTGGCTGGTGCTCCCAGACAAGGAGGTGCTGGGGGTCTTTGTTGCTGTCCTCTCAGCCGAGGAGATACTCACTGCCAGTATGACCAGTGCGAGAACCAAGTTGTGGCAAACCTTCCCAAGACCCAGCCATTAATGATGGGAACCCATTTGTCCCTGCCAGGCTTGGAGACCCCCCTCAGAACGCAGTGGCTCAACATGTGCCCAGGCCCCCCATGCAGCAGGTGTTGGTCAGACAATCACAGGGCTGCCCAGGAAGGCGTGAGGAAGGGGATGTGCAGGAAGACATCAGCGGTCTTACACTTTAAAGCAATATGCTTTCTGTCATTTCCACTGTGGGGCTGCTCCTGACACCTTTGCTGTAGTTTGATCCTGGCTTACCTATGCTAAGCCATCAGCTTCAACTGGCTCCAGATCCAGCCAGAGCAAAACCTTGGCACTCGGTGTCTGAGCTGAGGCTCGTGTGCTGGCTCCCCAGAGAGCTGTGTCTCTGTAATCATTAGCCAGTTAATGCTTATATATCAGGAAGGAACACCTTTGCTTGGGAGATCGAGGGTCAATTCTCACTTCCAAGCTTTGACCTGGGAGCAGCAGGGCAGGGGCTCCTCCAAACACCTCCTGGCTTTGCCAAAACAGCCCAAGACAGGGTTATTTATGGGCTGCGCAGCAGCAGCGAAGGGAAGTCCAGTGTTCCCTGTCTCGATCGTTAGTGGCCTTGCAGTGCTCCCTGTGTGATGGAGATGCCCTAATGATAGCTCTGCCCTTTAATGACTTTGTGCCAGAGTGATGGAAAATCATGGAGGTTCCGCGGGGAGGCAGAAAGGGCCATCCCAGCCCCTGGCTGGGGAGCTGGGAGATGAGACGAGGAGAGCGCTGCGGTGACCGACCAGTCTGGAGGCTCTGCTGCCGAGACAAGGGGGTCCTTTTCTGCCCTGGTGACACAGAGGGGACATCAGAGATCCTGAGGCAGGGATGGGCTTTAGCAGCATCCCGGGCAGCTCCTGTGAAGCAGCATCATTTCACTGGACTCACTGAGGCAAGGAGGGGATGGACCATGGGGCTCCCACACCTCTGAAATCCCATCCGCCTCTCCCTGTTACTGGCACAGGATCCTGCCTGGCCTTTGAAGTCATCACAGAGCTAAACTCTTATCTAACGAGACCTGAAGGACTTGGTCCCCAACCTCCCACTTAAACAACCAGCAAATGCCTGTAAGATCTTGAAAGAGAAGAGGCAGGAGCGAGCAAGCAGCCTGCACCTCCTCCCAGCATGTCTAAGGGGGGGAACCCACGAGCATCCCTGGGACAAAGCACTGGACTCCTGGCACAGCTGTGGGAAATTGGAAAGCCTATCTGAAGCACTATTGTTTCCTGTGCTGTCTATTTTGCAGCTTGGTTTCCAACTTGTTTCTTTATCTCTTGGAACAATTTCCCATCTGAGCTCACTTCCGCAGTGCTCCGCATCTCTCTCCAAAGCCCGCCTGGAGATGTGTCCAACGTGCATCCCATCGGAAACGGCCTTGTCAGACAGCAGCACATCCCTGCACTGCTCTCTGCAGAAGGGAGCCCTTTAATCCCATGCCCGGAGAGCAGCTCGGACCTCTGGATGGAAACAACCATCCATGCATAGCTGTTCCTGGGACAGGAGCGCGGGTTGTCACTGTTTCCAGTCCAAGCTCCTCTTCCCGACCGCCTGTAGCTGTGGGTGGTGCAGTCCAGCTCCCCGGGGCTCATGTCTTGCTGAAGTTTCCACCCATCAGCAGAAAACATGCCGTGTGTCACGGGGCTGTTTTAAAGCCTTTGGTTCCTCATCACTTAAACGGGCAGCAAACTGGGAGATAGTCCAGTATATCACAGAATCATGGGGTGGTTTGGGTTGTAAGGGACCTTAAAGCTCATCTAGTTCCGTTCCCCTGATCATCCAGTTGCAGACTTGCCCGGAGTGTGCTTAGGAGGGGCACCCAGGCCCCCAGCCCGGTCCCAGGTTGGCACAGTGACCTCGGCGCTGGCTGCGTTGGGACGCGGTGCCGCCGTGCACGTGGCTCTGCACACACACGCTTTGCGAAGAAAACCCTGAAACAGATTTCAGGAACAAATGTGGTTTGAACCTGGGCCAGGAACCAGGACCTGCAAATCTGCGTGTTGCACTGACTTCCCTTCAGGCTATGGATCCGCTGGCTGCTCTCGCTGGGGAGCAGGGAGGGGTTTTTGAGGGCTGGGGGCTGGCCGGGCTGCCAGAGGCATCGGCCGCTGGGCGAGGTGGGGCTGGTCATTGATTTTAACTCAGCCCTTGAAAATATCTGCCCGAGCCCCTTGACTCCACGTAGTCTCAGTGGAGATGCAGCATCTGAGATATCCATAGGCTGGCATGTGGGATTGGTGGGCTTGTCTGGAGAGATGTGGGGAACAGAACTGCCTGGGTGTTTAAGACAAAAGAATAAGAAATGGGGCCCGTGCATAGCGAGCCTGCCCTCATCTCACAGCCATGGGCCCCATGCCAGGAGGGCACTGGGATGGCTTTGGGGTCTGCAGCCAAGGGGGTCATGTGACTCAGGGATATTTGTGACTGGGGCTGTGCTGTGGTTCTTTCCCTGTGCTGCAAGACTCAGATGCTGGCCCTGAGTCTCCCAGCCCATGCTTGACCTGTTGTGGTCTCACTCCAGTGACCGTGAGGTTTCAGCTGGCCCTGAGCCCCCTGTGCTGAGGAAGGAAGGAAGGATGGATGGATGGATGGATGGATGGATGGAGGAAAACCTGGCTGCATGCTGTGAAAATAGCTTCCACCCAGCGCAGCTGCTCCCATCCTTCCTGCTTGGCAACCTTGGTCACCAAAAACCTGGGCAATGAGGGTAAAAGCCCATTGCTGCATTGCCCCTCCAGCCTGGGAGAGGTTAACAAGTGCAGCCTGTCCTGAGCAACGTGTCCCCTTTCCCATGCCATGCACCAGTTTGGGGGCAGCATGACAGGGTCAGGTCAGTGCTAAATTGGTCCTAAAAATACTCGCCTTGGGGCACCCTTTAGCAGTAATTTGGGATGGGAGGTGTAGCGCTGTGTCTGGGTTTCACTTCTCCTCCTTGTTTTCCCACTGTGTTCCTCAGTTTCCCCCAGGAGCACCTGAGAAGCTGCCATTTGAGTTGGTGAGGTTTTACACAGAGTCTGTGCCTCAGTTTCCCCCTCTCCCAGCCCCAGCTGCACTGCCCTACTCCATGCACACACCACAGGTAAAGCCTCCCCTTAGGCAGGGCAAATAGAATCTGATCTCCATGAAGCAGAGCCACCTTCCTCATCCTCAGCTGCAGCTGCAGCCAGTGGCAGCAGCAGTGGGGTCGGGCAGTGCTCTTCTGGCCTTCAGATGTTCCTGGGTGGAAGCATGTGCTTGCTGACTTGTGCAAAAAAACCTACATGAAAAGCCTGTTGGAGTCACTCCCTGCTCAGATGGGCCCTTTCCTTCCCCTGCCCATCGGGCAAGTGCTGGTGGGGCCCTGCTGTGCTTGGAAAGGGATTGGGAATCCTTGGCACAGCTGACGGGAGCTGCCAGTGAGCACCCTGCTGCATCAGGCGGGGAGGGTGACATGGGATCAGGAAGGGTGCAGATGTAGCTGCAGAAGTCGCTGTGACCAGGATGAGTTCCACGCTCCAATGCCACGAGCAGCTGAGTTTGGAAGTGTGTGGGGTGGGAGGGCTGAGGCTGCTGGGGCCAGTGTGTGCGGCTGGGGCTGAGCAAGGAGGGCAGCTGCCTGCCCAGCTGGCTGCCTGCACAGCTGCAGGTGGGTGGGGGTGTGCACATGTGTGTACCCACTCCCCTGAGCCCTCTGGCTGCTCTGGGGGTGGGCACAGCTCTCGTGCTCCCGTGCTGTGGTCCAGGGGGGCTGCGCTGAAGGCACCGTGAGCCACAGGTGATGGGAAGCAGAGGCGACGCCCTTCATCCCTTTGTCCCTGCATCCCTTCATCCTGTCCCTGTAGGATGAGCAGCACGAGCGAGGGCTGGAGAGATGCCATGGGAGGGTGCAAGGTCCTCGTGTCACCGGTCACATCCACCTCACCCACAGCCCATCTCTGTTCCCCACCACGACTGCAGCGAGCGGTGCCAGAGGTGTGCAGAGCCCAGCTCTCTGCTCCAGGAGTGACAGGGATAAAAGACACCAGCTCAGCATTTTTCTTTGTTTTTCATCTGCTCGGGCTGTTGATAGTGAGCACCGTCTGGGGCTGCACCTCCCAGCTGGATCCTCTCTGGCGTGAGCATCCCGCTCATCCCGGGAGCAGCTGGCAATCTAACGCAGCTTTTTGGTCTTGGGAATGCTTTTTGGGGCTGGCTGATCTCCATTTGCCCCTCAAGACCCTCCTTGGTTGCTTCCTCTGACGCATCCTGAGCGATGCTTTGTTTTGGTGGTGCAGATGGGAGTGGCTGTGGGGACCAGCATCTCTCAGGGCTCTGCTGCCAGCGATGTCCTCGGTGTTCCAAGGCCAGAGCCACAGTCCCATGCTGTGATCACTGGTGTGGGACCTGTTCCTGGTCCCATCCCACCTTTCGTGGAGGTGAAAGTAGGAGTCGAGTGTGCACTGCTGGAGGCTGATCCCGATCACCCGGCGCTGACCTGCAGCCACACGTGGCATGTGTGCATCAGGGCTGGTGGCCCCACGGTTCCCCAGGGCATGAGGCTTGTGTTGGGCATATGCCCCAAAGTCCCAAAGTAACCCAGGAAAATAATCAGCATAAATTTGCTCTGTGGGATCCTGCTTATTTATTTGAAAATGTTCAGGGGTCTGCAAAGTGGGAAATGTTTGAAATCTGTGACAGAAAAGCCTTGGCCTCTGCTTGGCTTGTCCTTCATCCCCTCCCATTGCAGTGAACCCCAGCACGTGTTCTGCTGAGTCCCCGTGGCTCCAGCTGGGAGAGGGGCAATTCCCAGCTCCGTGGGTTTGTGTCAAGAGTGCACATACCCACATACCCTCCCCGCATTTTCCCTTTTTTTCCCCACGAGTGTTTCAGTTCTTGTTCCATGTCAGGAGGGCTCTTGGGAGGTTTCCTTGCCACGGGGGTCCTGCAGGACCTCTCAGCAGGGCTGATGGGGCGGTGTCTCTGGTCCTGGAGGGCCAATGGAGCCCCGGGAGCTCCTTGCCTGGCTGGACTGGATGGGCTGGTTTCTCTGAAAGTGGAAATGTTTTAGCAGTGACGCCAGCGTGGCCAGGGGTGGTTGTAACTTGCTTGGATCTGGAGCTTTTCTGCCTCCTGCGTTCCTTGCCCCCTTCCTCCCCCTGCCCTGGAGATTTGCCGCCTGCCTGCGCTGCCATCTCGCCCGGGTCAGAATGGGTGTGGCAGCCCTGGAGCCACGGCAGACACAGGTGGCACCACTGTTTTGTCCGGATCTGAGACACCTGTGAGTCACATCGGCCTCCTGCTGCCACCTGCCCCTTCCCTGGGAGCCGGGCAGGGCACGGAGTGCGCTGGGTGCTGCCTCAGCCATCCCCAGAGAGCACCCGGGGTTGATGTTCACTTCCAGAAAGCAGAAGGAAACCACATTTCCTGGAGCCTGAGGCTGCCTGTGCTGGGAGAGGCGCTGCAGAAATGGGGAACAGAAATCACCCCTCCTCCTCCAGGGGCCAGCTCGTGTCACCAGGTCTCCATCACTCCCTCCAGCTCGGCCAGTCCCTTGTCCTGGTGCTTTGCCTGGAGGAGGATGGGAACAGCGTTGATGTGACGGGCCATGGGAAGGTGAAGAATTAGGTGGCAGGCAGTGGGAGCTCAGAGGTTCCTGCATGCCCAGGGGCCAATGTTAAAAGGGCACATTTTGAGGAGTGCTGAGCCAGAGGGCTGTTTTATGGAAGCACTGCCCCGTGGCTACAGGCAGTCCTGGTGGCCAAGAGCTCCAGCTCCTAGTGCCATTCCAGCTCAACATCAGAGTTTCCCTGCCCAGCATTGTCTCTTCCAAGCCCCACGGGCACTCCTGCCCTTGGAAGCATTTCCTTTCGGTTTCCTTCTCCTAGACTTGGCAGGAGGAGAGCGGTGCCCTCATCACCTGCCTGGGAGAAGCCAGCTTCAGGTTAACACAGGCCAAAGGCTTTGTGTGCCTTGGAAAGCGTTTGCTGGAGCTGGTTGGGCAATTCCTGGCTTTGGCTGGTGTCCTGGTGGGAATGCTGGAAGTGCAGGCTTGAGTCAGGCTGGGAGGTACTGGGAGGCATCCCTGCTCTGACCCGGAGCAGCGCCAGCACGGTCAGGCTGCACAGCACCCAGCCAGCTTTGAGCATCTCCTGCTGGGGATCTCCCCACCACTCCGGTCCCTGTTCCTGTGTTGGACCACCCTCAGGGTGAGAAAGCTTTGTTTTCCCTCCTCTAATTGTTGGATGCCCTTACAGTGCAGAAAGGATGCACCCGCACGCTGACGGATCCAAAGACGTGGCCCTGTCAGTCCCCAGGCCTGCTGCAGTGCAGTGATGGGGATGTGACAAGGTGTGGCAATGGCCACCTTCCCTTCTCACATCTCTCCGTGGAGAAAAGGCTTAAAATTGAGTGCTCAGCTCTGCACCAGCAAGCACAACTTGCAGCACATTCTGCTTCCTGCATTCAGCTGCTTGCATTGTTTCAGGGAGATAAGGGCTTGTGGCTTTCTCCTGCCAGGCTTATGCAGGATGGTGCTTGGGGGTGCCCAGTGTCAGGGTGCCCCTGCCCTTGCCTGGTTTTTGGGTGCTGTGGGGGTAGGGGGGGCACAGCCTGCAGCTCTGTGTGGCCACTGATGTTGGCCCATCACCCCAGCAAGCCAAAATCTGCCTGTGGAGGGGCTGACCCTGTGATGGAGGGGAGAGCTCAAGCTCCCTGCATGCTTTCAGTGTGCATGTTTGGAGTTTCCCACTTTCTTGGCCACATGAACATCCAGAATGTGCTTGTGTGCTTCTCAGAGGTTTGTTTTGGTCTTTTAAACTCCCTGTTTTGACATGTCTTTTCGGAGGCGCTTTGCATCGCTCCTGACCGTGACTCTCCCCCATGCTTAGGGGGAGTGAATTTGGATGGCTGATCTAATTATCCTCTCCCCTTTTGTGACGCACTGGCCTCTACTGTCTTGGGCTGTGGAGCTTTAATTAAGATGGCTTTAATTTTAATGGGAGTTGACAGGGTCAGAGAGGAGGAGTTGGGACTCATATCTGTGGGGAGTGCGTAGCTGGGGCCCCGCACAGCAGCTGCACTGCCCTCCCTGCTCCAGCCATTCCTTCATCTGGAAGAGCTCTCCATCGGCTGGGGGGAGCCAGGGGATGGCTGGAGTGCCTTGGCTCAGGTGCCTTCAACACGCAGTTACTGGGTGAAGCAGAGATCCCAGACGGGCACTGGGGACCCCTGCCTGTGGCTTCCCCTGTCCCCAGATTGGAGCTGAGAGATGAAGTGAGCATCTCTGCATTGCTCCTCCTGTTTTAGGAATCAGCGCAGGTGAGAAATGAGTGTCCTTGTGGAGGAGAAGGGCTGGAGGCACAAGCCAGACGTGCCCTTGCTGCATCACACCCTACTTGTGGGGCTGGGGCAGCAGCTCCCCCTTTTCACAGCTCCTGGGACTCATTGCAGTGAGGCTGATCCCAGCCTGGCAGAGATGAGCCTGTGTTCCCTGTCTTGTACTGAGCAAAGCCGGATGGCATGGGACAGGGGACAGGATTTGCATTTTCCTTGGGGGACACGGTGACTGGCTGTGTTTGGGTGGCAGAGGGGATGGTGGGCTGAGCCGGGGCGGGGAGGCTGTCCCCAAAGCACCGGGGGCTGTGCTGCTGCTCGCTGGCCCCCAGCTGTGATGCTTGCCGTGGGAAAGGGCAAAACCAGGAGCATCCCCTGGGACAGAGGGGGAAACTGTTCTGCGAGCATATCCGGGGCTGCGTGTCCGGGGCTGCGGGCGGGGAAGGGGGCAGGGTGCCACTTTAAGATGATTAAAAGACCACCTCGATGTGGTTATGGCAGCACTGACCGAGCTGGGACTTCACCCACAGCACTGACCCCGCTCTCTGGGGGCCACGCTGGCAGGGCCACCACTGCTGCCACATCGTGCCACCCACGCAGGGGGACACGGGGGATGGCAAAGTGCCCTTTGGCTGCCTCCAGCCTGGGACCTCCGGTTTAATGGCACCCCTCGTAGGCAGCTTCCATTGGTCCTGCACGGATCTGTCCCGGCCGGCCCCTGGCCCTGCTGGGAGGGGGTTGGTTGTGTGCCAAGGGGACGGAGGGGCTGGGTGTGTTTGGGACCGCTGCTCCGTGCCTCTCCCTGTCCCCAGTGTCGGCTGCCATGGGCTGGGTGCCGCCAGGCTGCTTTGTCTCGCCCGCCGTCCCGCACGCTTCATTTTTCAGTCTGGTGTGAGACAGTTGCCGTGATTAATATCACCGGCGCTCTGCGAGCTGAGGACACGGCTCCGCTCGTCTCCCTCCATCCGTGGGTGGGTGCTGGTGCTCCCAGCCCCTCGCCACCTCTCCTCCAACACCCCCCATCCTGCCTGCCGGCGGTGCTGCTCAGCACCCACCCGGCTCTGGAGCAGCTCCAAGGACAGTGCCTGTTTTGCCAGAGATGTTTCCCTCCCCAAAGCTCGGTGTCTGGTGTTGGGCCCCAGCCTGTCGCGGCATTTCCCAAGGTTTCTGCCTCTGCTGTGTTTTGTCTGCTCCCAATCAGTGTCTTTTGTTAGTGTCTTAGCAAAGACGATAAGATCGCTTCCCCTCAGCGCCAGCCCGCTGTCAGCCCTCCCGTACCACGGCCATTGTATCCTTGAGCGATCCGGGCGCAGCGGAAAGCAGCCGGAGCGGGGCTCGCCGGGGAGCTGGCGGTTCCCCTCGCTGTTGCATCTCTCCACAGGGAGGTAGGGCAGAGGATGGAGCCTTTTCCTGCCACCCAGTTTGCCAATTAATTTTTGGGGGGAGACAGCCTGGAGCGTGTGTGTTGGAGGCGTGGGGATGCTGGGCAGTCCAGGTGGCATTTCCAGCGCCGGCAGTGGAGGACGGGGATGCCGCTCTCTCGCGTGCCGTGATCTGATCCGAGCTGAGTTGTGCAGCCGAGTGTGCTTCATTTTTAATTGCTTTTGGAGAGGGGAGGGCGGGGTTGGCCTCTCCTTGCTGCGGCCTCTGCCCCGGGCAGGTTGCGTGGCTGAGCTCAGCCCTGGCACCCTCCCCCCTGGCTAGGGAGGAATAGGGGCCGGGAAGACCCCAAATGCAGAGCCAGCAGCACGCGGAGATAGGTGGGGATGGCAGCGCTGGCCAGTTGTGTGAGCCTGCCTATGGCTGTGCCAGTGATACACTGGTGAGGATGGCAGCCCCGCTGCCAAGCAAGCAGCAGGACAGTGCCAGCCATCAAACCTTCAGCCACCAAACAGCCACCAAAAAAGCCACCAAACAGCCACCAAACCTTCAGACACCTTCAGCCACCAAACAGCCAAATCTGGCAGCGTGAGGTTGCTAGTGCATCCATCCACCCAGGGACCTGCCCCTTCCCCATCAGAGGACCTGGCACCTCACTGCTCCGGCGCATGGCTGACCCCAGGCTGAGGCATATTTGGGTTTTCCTCGTGGCTTTTTTGGCTGTTTTTGGTCTAATCAGGCCTCGCAGCGTGAGCTTGTGTCACAGCGTGCCCGGGTGGCAGGGACATGGGCACCACGTGTGTACGCGGCTTTATTTGTATGTGCTGCAGCCTGGAGTTGGGGCTGCAGCTTCCCCCCTCCATCCCGCTGTGCAATCATTTCCAGCCAGTATTTGTCAAGTACAAATTACAAACCATTCAACGTCTTAAAGAGCTGTCAGTCAGCTCCCACTCATTATCCTAATCAAATGCACTAAAAATAGTGACAAAACTTATTAATAGGGGGAAGGGGAGGCCATGAAAACAAACCTGCGGTGGGGCACAGCCCCTGCATGCAGACACTGGGATGCTCCCCTTATATGAGATGTGAAACCCGGGCTGTTCCCTTTGGATGAGGTGTGAAACCTTGGCTCCAGCTGGGACAGGAGCCTGTTGGGATCCTGCTTGGGGCCTTGAAGTGGGGTCTGAATCCCCTCTATGCAGGAGCAGGAGCCCCTCGGGGGCTGCTGAAGCTTCTGCCCAACGCTGGGTGAGCAGGGCTGGTTGGAGAGAGAATTTCCTTTCTGTAGGAGAAGAGGGAGCAGTTCCTGCAGGATCTGGGGCTGGGAAAGGGTGGCAAAGCCGGGTGAGGGGCTGCTCTGGCTCTGCAGGGCCATGTCCTGCTCTGCTTCCCACTTGAAGCTCTGCCCCGAGCTGCTGCTGCTGAGAAGGGTCCCCCTGTCACACACACTTGTGACAGAAAACCACCCTTTTTGAAAAATTTAGCTAAAATGTGCTTTTCTGGATGAGTCAGGGCTTGAGCAGCACAGGTTGCTCCCATGCCTTGTGCACAGTTTGTGCCGTAGCATTTGTCTCTGCTGTTGGGGATGGAGCAGGTGACTTATCCCGGGGGACGAGGTCTCTCGTTGGTGGCCGACCATGCCTACCACAGGTCGTGGCTGTCCGGAGATGGAGCAACAGGGCTGGAAATGCTCGTGTGTCTGGAGGAACTGGCTTTGCTTTTCCCCTGAAAAATCCCATGGTGGACTGGGGGTGCCTGTGCTCCCCTTCCACTCTGGGACATCGCTTGGGGCGGCTCCAGCCGCCTCCTCTCCCATCCCCAGTGGGTTTGATGAAGTGGAGCAGAGAATCATCCCCTCTTCACACATGAGAGGTCAGAGCGAGCGGGTGTGAGCTGCCGGCCCCGCGCCGGAGGGATGGCGAGGAGGAGGAGGAGGATGAAGGCAGCCCTGGGCACTGGACCGTGGCGTGGGGGGAGAGGGTGTCGGGGCGCGGGGGCCGCCGCGGGTGCTGACGCTCCCTCTCCCCGCAGGCTGCAGCGGGAGCTGAGCTGAGTTCGCCGGCAGCACCTCCCCACCCCGCGGCCGGGCTGTAGCCGAAAGCACCGGTAAGACATCGCCGATGGCCCGGGGAGGGGGGACCGGGCTGCTTTACCTTCTGGGGGGCTCACAGCTGCGGCACTGGGTGCTCTGCCCCAGCCGGATCGGCCCTGGAGCATCCCTGGGCGGGCTGGGGGCTGGGTGCAGGTGCAGGTGCAGACCCCTCCCTGGTGTTCCCCGCGGCGTGGCCGGCCCGGGCGGCAGAGCTGAGGCCTCGCAGCTCATGCCGGTGGTGGTTCCGATGTGCCGCCGGCGCTGCCCCCGGAGCGGAAAGCAGGGAGTTCCTGCAGGCTGCGACGTGCCCGGGGTGCTAATCCCCGCCGCAGGAAAGCTGCCTGTCCGCCGCCTCGCATCGCTCGGAGCCGAGCACAGGGAGCGCTGGCCGGGCTCCAGCCCTCTGCACAAGCCTTGGGAGGGGGAGAGGGGCAGTCCTGCTGAAAACCAAGGCACTGGCCGGGATGGGGAGCGATGCCGAGCCCCCCATCCCAGCACTGTCAGCTGTGAAAAGCACGGCAGCAGGGCAATATCCCACTGAGCATCAGCCAGGCTGCCCCGGCTGGATGTTGGTGGTGCTGAGCATCCCTGCAGCCTGCTGCGTGTAGAAATGCTGAATTTATTAGACATAAATTTATTAGACATATACACAGCATAGCTGCTGGCAATAGGTATTTTTTGCAGTCTGGCTGCTGCGATGCTGTCCCACAGCTCCCAGTGGTGCTGCTGGGGTGTGCTGGGAGCCACCACACTTCCTCCTCTGCCCTTTGACTCCGGGAGGGTTTCACTGACGACTGTGCCAGAGGCAGGGGGGGTCTCTCCCTGGTGCCTCCCGAGGACCTGAGTGCACAGCACATTCCTGCTGTCATTAATCACTCCTTTGCCAGCCTCTTGCACAACCCTGTGTTCTCCCAGGGGAATCTGCACCCTTTCCTTGCCGGCTGCCAAGGGAGTGTGGGAGCTGCAGGGGTTTTCTCAGCCCCCTCTTCTCCCTGGGGCCAGGTGGAGAGCCACAGGGCTAAAGCCGCATGGCTGTGTTCGCTGAGTTACCTGGGGCTCAGAGTGGGGATGGTGCGAGGCTGCCAGTGCCTCTGGGCACAGTTTGGGGTTGCCAGCCTGCATTTTGCACTGGCCAGATTGAAGTCAAAGAGGGCAGGTATTTAGATGCAAAGCAACAGGAGAGCTTGGAGTGGGGCTGGCTGCTCTGCAGCCCCTTCCCCAGAGGGCTGTGGGCTCATGCCTCCTCCTCTTCCTCCTCCTCTGTCTTTGGCTCTTGCAGCCAAAGTCTTGACAGCTGGGTTGGGCCCTGTCAGAGCATCGTGTCCCAATGACCAGCACAGCCAGCAAAGCCCTTGCCCGGGAGGGTCAGCACCCCAATGCAGGGTGGGAGCTCTCCCTGCCCAAACTGCTGCATGAGGAGGGATGAACTCACAGTACACGGTGTCCCTGGCCAGGGTGTGCCTGGAAGTTGCACATCCTGTGCCCACAGGCTCACAGGTGTGAAGGTGAGGACCCCCCTGTTTTAGGGACGTGCCTGGGGGATCCACTGTCCCCTCTCTGTGCTCTGCTCCCGGCTAATCTCTGGGCATATTGGCTATTTTATGCCCTGATTTCCTCAGCACACTGATAAATCATTTTCTGACCCAGGCTCTGCTTGGAGGACACTTGTGTCCTCAAAGTGCTGCTAAGTCCACCACCCTGGCTGGGGTGTTTTCCTGCCTGGGGAAGTGCTGTGTCCAGAGGAAACTCTGAGCAGCTCTACTCTTGCTCACAGTCCCATGGGGAGTCACAAGCCACACGGTCACAGCCCTGCCATGCTCCCACTTTTCTCCCTGCGCTGCCACTGGCACCTTGGGAGCCCCGGGCAGAGGTGAGCAAGGGGCTGGCTGGGGACAGGGAGGTGGGGGCTCTGTCTCATCACTCCTAAGGTCCTGCTCTCCCCTGCAGTTCTGCTTCTACTGCAACAAGATTTTGAAGTCATTTATTTCCAGGACAGACTCTTTCCCCTTGGCTGCAGGATCTGCCTCTGGATTACTAGAAGTGACCATTTGCAAGTCCAAAGCTTTTATTAGACCTTTATTTGCTTTGAGACCCCCAAAGCCTGGCATAGATATGGGTGGACTGAGTCCTGTGGCAGATAGAGGCATGGTCCCTCCTCATCACCTGCATCCACAGGAGGAAGGACAGCTCTGCTGCCCACTGGAGTGGCTGCTGGAGTCGTACCCAGCACAAAAAAAAATCAGTTTATTACATTTCCCAAACCCTGGCAGGATCTGAGCCTGCCGGCATGGGTCACACAAGGACACTGCTGGTCCTCTGTGCAATGTGGGAGCTGGAAAACAGTAGATGGAAATTGTGTCTTTTGGGAAATAAGCCCTGATCGTCAGGCAAAGCCCTCGCTGTGGGAGGGGACAGGGAGCAGCTTGTGCCTGGCACCCCTGAGCTTTCCCACAGCAAGAGCTGAGGGCTCTGCCCCACTGACACTGGGGCTGTGCAGGCTGCTGGGGCTGCCCATGGCTCTGGGCAGCTCAGCCTGAGCTTCTCTTCAAAGCTGGGCTAGAAAAACCCTCTGTTGGATGGGGCTGAGCCCTCCCAAAGCCTCACGGATGGCTGTGTCCAGGTCTGCACCCCGTGGGCAGCAGCTGCCTCCTCTGCTGCTTCCCTGCTTATGTTTCCTTATCAGAGATACTCTCCTCCCTGGTTGTCTCCACCTCCCTTTTCCCTCCTGCCATGCGTGATCCAGCCTAAATATTTCCTTCCATAGCTTCAGGACACTGCTGGGTATCCTGCCATCTTTGGAGACTGCAAATAATTCCCTGCCTTCATTTATGTCATTACCTTGAAGGTATTTATAGAGCACGGTCTTGAGTGGAAAGGAAGGCTATATATAAACTATTTGACTATATATAAAGGCGAGATCCCTTGGTCCTTAGCTGCAAACTGCCTGAAACTGCTCCTGATTTAAACTTTTATCCCTTATGCTGCATGTTTTGGACTTCAAAGGTCTGTCTTCAGTACTTAAATCCCCATCCTGGTAGAAACTCACATGTAGGAGGAAACGTGGGGACTGAGCTATGTCCCATGGCAGATGCCTGGCCCCAGAGCTGCCACAGTCTCAGCACAGGTCCAGGCTCCATGCTCAGCATCCTTGCTCTTTACTCCCACGGCTCAGCGTGCTTCCCTCTGCTCCCAAAGCGTGTCCTGGCAGTTTCCCTGGCTGCTGCAGCCACGCAGGAGGTGTCTTGGTGTTAATGAGGGGCAATGGTATCCCAGGGCAAGGGCAGGATGGCCAGACTGCCCGGCAGCTGCTGCTTGAACAGACTCCAGAGGTTGTTTCGTTTCCTGGTGGGCAGGCATCTGTCACTCGAGCCCTGGGAAACAGCTTCTTCTTATTAACAATAATAATTACGATAATAATAACAATAATAATAGAAGCCCTCTGTATGTCTGTGTCTCCTCCAGCCCGGGACCATGGGGAGCAGCAAGAGCAAGCCCAAAGACCCCAGCCAGCGCCGGCGCAGCCTGGAGCCCACCGAAAACACCCACCATGGGGGTTACCCAGCCTCGCAGACACCCAGCAAGGCGGCTGCTCCCGACGCCCACCGCACCCCCAGCCGCTCCTTCGGGACCATGGCTGCTGAATCCAAGCTCTTTGGAGGCTTCAACACCTCGGACACGGTCACCTCGCCGCAGCGTGCCGGGGCGCTGGCTGGTCCGTGTGGGGTGGGGCTCGGCGGGGGGGGAGGGCCTCAGGCTGGTCTTGGTGGGTTTGTGTCCGGCTCCTTGGGGTCTCGGGCTTTTGAGGGGCTCTGGGCTCGGGGGAGAAGCAGATCTGGGTTATCAGCTGGTGGGGGGATGGTGAGAGGGTGGTGAGGAGCAGCCAGCACTGTTCTGAGGCCGCAGCCGTGGCTGTGCCCCTCCTGAGTGCTCTTTGTCACAGGGGGAGTCACCACCTTCGTGGCCCTCTACGACTACGAGTCCCGGACTGAAACGGACTTGTCCTTCAAGAAAGGAGAGCGCCTGCAAATCGTCAACAACACGTGAGTGTCCCTGTCCCTGCAGCCAAGCCCACGTGGTGAGCTGTCACCTCTGTTCCTGCTGTGGAACCCCCAGCCCAGCCCGGCAGGACCAGCCCTCCCAGGGATGTGTGCTCAGAGAGATGTGCCAAAATGCACACAGTGACTTGTCCAAGGACACTGACACTGGAAGCGGTCATTTGCCTGCTTCCTCATCCTCAGGGCCCTGCTGCTGGTCACTGTGGCCTCACAGCCTTGTCACCAAGCCACGTCCTCTGCTTGCTGGCCATTCTGTGCCCTCCAACACAGAGCCATGTCCCCACCAGTCCCGTCCCCATCCCTGCTCAGCTTCCTTTTGTTTGCCTGGACACATCCCTTAGCTTTGTGGGTGCTTTCACCTGTGCTTGTACGCTGTCTCTGGTCTCAGCTTCTCTCTTGACTCTTCTTTCTCTCCCTCCATGCTGTCGTTTAGGAGAAAAGTGGATGTCAGGTGTGTATTTCACATTCTTACTGTTATTATAAATGACCTAAATGATCAAAGCCCGTCTGCTGCCCACATGAGGGCAGGTTGGATGGAGCAGGGCTGAGAGGAGATGGTTTCCAGATGGTTTTGTGGTTGGTTGCATTTGTCCTCCCTGAGTGACCAGAATAGAGCAGGGAGTCCCTTCCTGTGCTGGGGAACTGTTCCATCCAGAGCTGTGTCTGCACCCGGGAGCTCTGAACCCATCCCCTTCCCTTGTCCATGCCTGGCTCCCCTCTGCACTCTCTTTCCAGCTGGCTCTCCACTCCCCCCTTGCCTTTGCATTTTTCTTTTGCAGTTTTTAATTTTTCTTTTATATTTCATGAGTGGCTCTGGTGATTCAAGTATTTCCTTAGGGCTCTGGCCCCCTGGTTCGCTCCCCATCCTGGTCACCACAGCACATCCATCGCGTGCAGGGCAGCATGGCCCGCTGGAACATGCTCCTGACAATGATCCTGTATTAAACCCATGTGTGGTCTGTCCTGACAGGAGGCACACACAGTCCAGAGCCTGGCTGGCACAGCCAATGTCCCCAGTGTCCCCAGCCATGGAGCTGCCACAGGGTCCCAAGGGTCTGCAGCTCCTGCTCCCCCTCCACTGCTGCCTTCCAACACGGGCCCCCAAAACAGATTTGCAAAGTCCAAGGGTGGAAAGATGAGGGAACATCCCAGGAGTGAGATTTCTCCTGCAATGCTTGGGCACTGTGGCACAAACATGTTTTCCATCTTATCCTTGTTCTCATTGTTCCAATGCTGTTTATTAATGGTGATTTGTTTCGTCTCTGAAGTCTGGGATGTGCAGCATTTCAATGTTGCAGGAAAAGCCTGAATTTAAAAGTCTTGGTGCTTCTCACTTTCAGTCTCAGCAGTGTGTGAGCTCCATGCTTGAGTTCTGCTTTGGGCTATTGCAAAGTGAGCTCTGCCCGTGGGGGTCCAGATCAGGCCCACGTATGAGGGATTTTTCTTTACACCTTTTATCAGTTCTGGGGTTTCCACACTATTTTCTTCTTCTACTGCTATTTGTCAAAGGCTTGGACAGAGGGAAGGGTCGGTCTGTGATGGGCTCTGCAGCATCCTGGGGAGCAAAAGGGCTTTTTTTGGTGACGCAGTCCTTCGGTGGAGGGTGCAGGATGTAGCTGCCAACCTTCCCAGTGTCTGTGTGGGTGCGATGTCCGCAGGGAGAGAGGTGGTGGAGGAAGTTTGTGCAGTGCTCAGGGGTGAATCACTCTTCTCACTGACCTCCTGGAGATGCTCACACAGTCTGGGAACAGCTCGGGCTGCTGCACTTTGGGGACAGCAACAGACAGATGTGCTGTGTCCCCTTCCTCTGGGCTCCGTGGCAGGACAGCCAGTGCCCTGGAGCTGTGGGGAGGGGACTTGGGTTCAGTCCAGGAAGGGCTGGCAGGTGCTGGGCACAGCAGGAGCCCATGGCCAGGGTGGCTTTGCAGGGTGGCAGCAGGTTTTGGCTGCTCTGATGGGGCTCAGGGTGAGAGGAGGAGCCTCCACATCGCTCACCTCCCTGCTCTGGGTCATCCTACCAACCCTCCAGTGCAGAAGGGCTCTTGTGGTACCATTTCCAGTGGGAAGGAGTCTCCTCCCAGCCAGCAGGCAGCCAGCTGGGATGTGGTGGGATATTTTGGGTAAGATTGTGCAGGGAATTGTTGAAATGCTTTGTTTTGATGATGATGATTATTATTATTTTTTTCCCCACTGAGACATTTTTGGAATAGTTTGTTTTGCTGAATTCCCAGCTTGTAGCCTTGCAGCCCAAGCTGGAATGAAGCCACAAGTCAAAAGCTGGGCATTTTTCAAGCAGATGTTTACTCTGGTCCTGTGAGAAAGGAGCCCAGCCAGCCTCCTGCCGCCTTCAGAGCCACCTCAGTAGAGGTGACTGGGGCAACAGCCCTGGCTGAGGAGCACAAGCTGCCTGCCATGAGATGTGCTGGGGCTGGAAGAAGCTAAAATATCATCCAGGGCTGCTCTGAGGCTGGTCCAGGGGCAGAGCCCAGCTCTATGGGTGGGAGGAGATGCCTGGAAGGTCCCCACTATGCCCACCCCCCTGACACCATTGCGGGGAGCTGGGGGCCGTGTCCGGCTTGTCCCGGTGCTTTGAAACATCCCTGGCTTAGCTGGGAAAAGCACAGGTCACAAGCAGCTGGTGAGTCTGGAGCAAGGATGGAGGTTTACACATCTGCAGGGTCAGGGATGGGTCTGGATGTGGTCTGATGAGCATTGTAGTGGTGAGTGAGGTTATTGGTGTTTTTCTGTAACATGCTTGCGGACGTTGTCCTGCCAAGCCCTTGTATCCTTACGGTGCTGTTCCCACGAATCTGCAGTTTTCCCGTAGCCTCGTCTCCCTTGTGGTCAGGATGAATTCAGTGACTGACTTTGATGGGCAAGAAGATGCAGGTGGTGGGAGGAAAAGCCCTGCTGTCTGCAGGAAGGGGAAGCCGCCTCCTGCCGCCCTCTTGTTCTTCTCTATTTGTTGTCCTTCCCAGCCCCGTCCGGAGCAGGAGCCGGCGGAAGGAGGGCAGAGCACCCTCCAGCTCCTGGGGACGTGCCTGGGGCCGCTGTGCCCGGGGCACGAGGGATGGACGGTGGCTCAGCCCCAGGTTTTTAGGGACAAGGAGCCTCACTCATGCTGTGCAGGCACAGCCCTGGCTGGGGCAGCAGGAGGCTCACAGTCAGAGCCACAGCCTTGCAGGGTGCCCATCCCGGAGCTGTGAGTGGGACACCCTCGCTGGACAGATCCCACTGCATCCAGGCTGGACACCACAGCTGGGCAGGGCTCAGCCCCTGCCCAAACCTCAGCCCTGTCCTGCTGCTTTTCTGCAGCCTGTGTTTAACTAACTCTCTTGGGTTTTCCTGGTGCCTTTCTTAATCGCTGCCATCATTCTGTCGCTTCTCCCCGTTTCCTGTCCCTCCCCTCGCCTGCTGCTCCCTGCTGCCGGGACCCCCAGCGCCTCACAACCTCCAGCCAGATCCCCTTCCCATTCAGGTGGCTCCAAAGGTATTTTGGCTTGCTGGCTGCCCTGCCTGATTCAGGTTTAAAGCACTCCATAAGCGGATGGGTGGCCCCAGTGATGTGAGCTCACCCAAAGAGAGCCACGGGCAGGGGCTGGCAGCAGGAGCACTCCTGGCTGGGGTCTGGCTGTGGGGCTGGGGGCTGTGGGGCTGCACCTTTTCCCAGTGGGGCTCTGTGCTGGCTCATCCTCCCCCGGTGCCTGTGGGCGGGTGAGGGGCTGGCCAGGGGGCTCCTGGCTTCACACTGAGTGTGTTTTGGTTCTCTTGCAGGGAAGGTGACTGGTGGCTGGCTCATTCCCTCACTACAGGACAGACGGGCTACATCCCCAGTAACTATGTCGCGCCCTCAGACTCCATCCAGGCTGAAGAGTAATTGCCATCTTTTAGACAGTTTATAGCAAATGCACCCCGAGTGCTCCCCCTCCACCCCTGCCCCGCTCCTGGGCAAAGCCTCCAAGCCCTCTGGGTTTTTCCTTTTTGTTAGTTTTCCCCGTTGAATGTGCAAACCAGCCTGTCTTTAAGGCCATAAGTGCAGTGCTGCAGCGTGCTTGCGTGGTGGAGGGGTGAGCGGTGGCACAGCAGGGCTGTGGATGCTTTTGGTCTGGTTTTTATGGAGAGCCTGGAGAAGAGAAAGCTCCAGGGAGATCTCATTGCAGCCTTCTAGGACTTAAAGGGGGTTCCTAAAAAGGAGAGAGGGAGACTTTTTACACAGGCAAAGGGCCCTGTGAGAGGACAAGGGGGAACTTTTTAAACTAAAAGAGGAGAGCTTTAGATTAGATGTTAGGAAAAAATTCTTTACCCGGTGAATGGTGAGACACTGGCACAGGGTGCCCAGAGAAGCTGTGGCTGCCCCATCCCTGGAAGTGTTCAAGGCCAGTTTGGATGGGGCTTGGAGCAACCTGGGATAGTTGAAGGTGTGGCAGGAAGGTTCCAACCCCCATGGCAGGGGAGCAATGCCCAGCGCAGGCTGTACAGGGACATGGCACACCCCGAGGAGCCAGAGCCCAGAGCCGCAGCCCCTGGTCTCCCAAACCCGCAGTGGGTGGGCCAGGGCTGAGCCCCCTGCTTGGGCAGGCAGTGGAGGGGGGGAGTGCCAGGTGCTGAGCCAGTGCCTTTCTCCTGCAGGTGGTATTTTGGGAAGATCACTCGCCGGGAGTCCGAGCGGCTGCTGCTCAACCCCGAAAACCCCCGAGGGACCTTCCTGGTCCGGGAGAGCGAGACCACGAAAGGTGAGCAGGGCTGGGGGGACTGGCCTGGAGGAGACCCTCTCTTGGGGATGTGGGGGTACCCTGAGTCCCCTCGGTCTCTCCTGCTGGTGCTGGTCTCCAGGGAGCTGATGCTGACGTGGCCATCACATCAGCAGTGACCTGTCTGTGCCGAATGCTCTGTTACACCCCTGAGCCCCTGGGCTGGAGGGACGTGGCCACTTCTCTCCCACCACTGCCTGCCCAGTGGGGGCCCTTCACAGGGATGGTTCAGCTCATGGCAGGGTGGAAGCCAAGGGTCTCACCAACTCTGGCAAGACCGCCAGGCAGGATGCTCTCTTTTCCTGTTTTTTTTGTAATTGGTTTGTTTGGTTGGGTTTTTGTACACCCCCAACCAGATGGTTTTTTTTGGTTTTCCCCTGGTCCCTGTATAGTGACAAAATCTTGAACATGTGCTTCCTGGGCAGCCAGGCCGAGGGAGTGATGAACTTTAGTCCTTCTTTCAAGTCTGACAAGTCTTTATACTTGTTTTGTGTCTCCTGAAAGTGCAAGTTGTGATCTGTGAGGTTTGACTACCTGACAGTGATGTTTCTTACCTGATTTAGTTTGGCTCCAAATGCACCTTTTTGGGAAAAGCCCCTTGATGTTTGTTTCTGGTTTTGTGCCTTGAATTTATCACTATTTATTTTATCCTGGTGGAAGCAGCTCCTTTAAGCAGCAGCATAAATCTTCCCCTTTGCTCTCTGTGGCCCCAGCAACACCACCTTGTTCTCATGTGGGCAGAGCAGAGCCAAGCTCCTGAAGCAATGCCCATGGTGGGATTTGTGGAGGAGGGAATTGGGCCCACCAGCCCCTTGGCTCCTCTCTGAGACGCTGAGGAGTTGTTGGTCAGCAGCTCCCCCCAGCCTGGCTCTGCCTGCTCCTCTCCCCTTGTTAGCACATCCTGTAGGATGCCTGGTGGCAAGGCTTGGCAGAACTGCTGAGCAAGCAGAGGGCAGCTGGAGGTTGTGATGGTGTGGCAGGGCTGTGCCGTTCCTCCCTGGCACCTGATGCCAGCTCGTGCAGCCAGGAGCTGCTCCCCATCCTCTGCTTTTGGGTGCAAGCAGCACCTCCATGCCCAGTCCTGCCTCCCCTGTGCCCACCCACCACGGGACCCCATGGGGAGCCCCCATCCATGGCACATCTCCCCCAGCCCCTCGGTCCTGCCCACAGGTGCCTATTGCCTCTCTGTGTCCGACTTCGACAACGCCAAGGGGCTCAACGTGAAGCACTACAAGATCCGCAAGCTGGACAGTGGCGGCTTCTACATCACCTCCCGCACCCAGTTCAACAGCCTGCAGCAGCTGGTGGCCTACTACTCCAGTGAGTAGCCATGTGGGTCCCCTTGGGGTCAGGGTGGTAACCTGGATGCTGTCCCTGCCCTCGCTGCAGGGCAGGTCCTGCTGGGAAGCCACCACTGAGCTGGGGGACACCAAACCTGTTGTGTGGGACTGTGGTGAAAAGGGTAGACTGGGCTCGGCAAGGTGCGTGGTTTTAGGGCAGAGGGTGAGGGTTTGGGTACGGGTCCCCAAGGTGTTTGCAGGAAATGTGCAAACAGAAGATGTGGGGTAGACATCACATGCCTAAATGCCCATGTGTCACCCTGCTGTTGTCCCTTCCTGTGCCAGAACATGCTGATGGGTTGTGCCACCGTCTCACCAACGTCTGCCCCACGTCCAAGCCCCAGACCCAAGGCCTTGCCAAGGATGCCTGGGAAATCCCCCGGGAATCGCTGCGGCTGGAGGTCAAGCTGGGACAGGGCTGCTTCGGAGAGGTGTGGATGGGTAAGGACCATCCCCACCCTGCTGTCCCCTCTGTGTCACCACCTGCATCCTGTCCCCAGCCATCTGCAGATGCCTGGAGCCTGTGGTGGGGTGGGGGAGCAGGGGAGGGACATGGCCCCCTACCCCGTACGTGTGTCCTGAGCAGCATGTCCTGTGCCACAGGGACCTGGAATGGCACCACCCGGGTGGCCATCAAGACACTGAAGCCTGGCACCATGTCCCCAGAGGCCTTCCTGCAGGAAGCCCAGGTCATGAAGAAGCTCCGGCACGAGAAGCTGGTTCAGCTCTACGCTGTGGTGTCAGAGGAGCCCATTTACATCGTCACCGAGTACATGAGCAAGGGTGAGCATGGGAGGGACACCGAGGGGGCAGCTGAGGGGCTCTACTCCTCCGGATTGCTTTGACCATGGTCTTCCTCACAGGGAGCCTCCTGGACTTCCTAAAGGGTGAGATGGGCAAGTACCTGCGGCTGCCCCAGCTCGTGGATATGGCTGCTCAGGTGGGTTTGAACATCCCTGGGCCTCCCACATTCCTTATCGCTGCCTGAGCCCCTCGCTGGGCTGTGGTGGCTGTCACTGGTCAGGCAGTGGGGTGCTCTGCAGCCTCGCTTGGGCAGGTGCCACTGTTGTGTCTCAGCCCAGAGCTGGGTTGCACTCTGGGACCATCATTTTGCCCATTCCCGTTGCTGCCAGCTCTCCCTGGCCAGCAAACCCAAGTCTGCGTGGCATTTCTTGAGCAGCTGCTTTTTCCCACACCCCGGCTGGGTCCCGCTGCAGACCTGTTCCCCTCAGCGGTGCCGGGCTCTGCCTGGGGACCCTCGTGTCACCCTGTCAGCCGCAGTGCCCCACGTGCTGGTCCCCACAGATCGCATCCGGCATGGCTTACGTGGAGAGGATGAACTACGTTCACCGGGACCTGCGGGCAGCCAACATCCTGGTGGGGGAGAACCTGGTGTGCAAAGTGGCTGATTTTGGCTTGGCACGACTCATCGAGGACAACGAGTACACGGCTCGGCAAGGTGCGTGCCCAGGGCTGCCGGCGCCGCGCCCAGGCAGGTGGCACCGGAGCAGTGGCCACCGGTCCCCACGGTGTGTGTTGTGCCTGGAGCCAGCACGTGGCTCTGGTTGTGTGGGGGTCCTGGAGGCACCCCTCACCCTGCCTCTCCATCCAGGTGCAAAGTTCCCCATCAAGTGGACGGCCCCCGAAGCGGCTCTGTACGGCAGGTTTACCATCAAGTCAGACGTCTGGTCCTTTGGCATCCTCTTGACCGAGCTGACCACCAAGGGCAGAGTGCCATACCCAGGTGAGGGCTGGCACTTGCTGGCAGAGGCCCTGTCCCCATTGTGGTGCCCAGCACCAGCTGTCCATGCCCAGCACTTGCCCCTGAGCTGCCTCTTCCCAGGTTGGATCCTGCCCCACTGGGTGAGCAGATATCAGCCAGGATGCAGTGTCTCAGCCACCCTGTCCCACTCTAGTCCCTGAGCAAGGTGACAGGGACAAGTGCTGCTAGGTCCCTCTCTCCCTGGGTCACTGGGATTGCCCCTAAGGCATGTCCTGGCACGACACCCTTGGTGTCCCCCCGGGACAGGCACAGTGCAGGACTGGCCTGGCTCTGATCAATGCCCTGTCTCCTCTGGCCGCTCGCAGGGATGGTGAACCGGGAGGTGCTGGACCAGGTGGAGCGGGGGTACCGCATGCCCTGCCCGCCCGAGTGCCCCGAGTCCCTGCACGACCTCATGTGCCAGTGCTGGCGGAAGGACCCGGAGGAGAGACCCACCTTCGAGTACCTGCAGGCTTTCCTGGAGGACTACTTCACCTCGACAGAGCCCCAGTACCAGCCTGGAGAGAACCTATAGACGTGGGGCTCCTCCTGGCACCAGGGACACCGCTGTCCTCGCCGTGGGGCGCCGAGGGCTGGCCTCCCCACCGAGGGGCTGTGTTTGGGGAGCAGCCCTGGAGCAGGACAGGGCGTTATCTCTGGATGCAGCCGGGGGAGCTGCTGGGTTCCCCCATCGCTCATTAAGACTTCTGGCCCGTGTTTAACGAAGCGGCGCTGTCCTGCTGGCGAGAGGAGCCTGTGGGCACCAACGGAGCCAGCTCAGGAGGGCAAGCAGAGCATCTCCTGCCAAGAGACTTGGGTTTTGGGAGACTTTTTCCCCCCACAGCTCTGGGGTGAGCCAGGAGGAACTGGGGCACAGCATCACCCCACGTCAGACACACGGTCCCAGTCTCCTGCACCTCCTTTCTGAATCAGCACAAATTTCCCTGCCCCTTCACCCTCCCCACCATCTCCCTCTTGGCTCCGGCTCTCCTGAGGATGCTGGCAGAGATGTTTTGCCACAGGGATGTCACTATCCCAGGCTGGCTTGAATGGGGTGATGTGCTGGGGTGGTGGTGGCGTGGGATGACAGCGGAACTCTGGTGGTCCCTCTGGCCTCACCATGACCTTAATGGCTGATGGGTTCTGGGACTCTGAAATGTGACTGCTCCAGGCTCTGGTGACCGGCACTGTCCCATAGGAGCACCCAGGCACACGATCAAATCTTCCAGTTATGTCTGTTCCCCCAAGGGACACGTCTCATCTCTCCCAGGAGCAGGACTGGGGATGCCAGCAGAGCCCTCACCCTGCTGTGCTTTCTCCTACCACATGCTCCAGGTCTTCCAGACAGACCCTTGGGAAGTACCCCCCCACCACCGTCCCCAGCTCTGCCACCAGCTTTCCCACCAGCAGAGTCCCCTGGGCTGGCCCTGCCACCAAATCCAGTGCCATTGTGGGGCTTGGGTGCATGGCCCATGTAGCTGTTCTAGGTGTGGGAATGTTTGGAGGAAGTACTCAACTTTCACAGATGATTTTGTCCACCTGGTATGTTTTTAGCTGCCTTCCCTCTACCCACTGTGTCTCAGCTTCCAGGCTGTCCCCATGCAGCATCCCCAGCCACATGTCACCACCTGGAAGTGCTGTGCCACGTTTGCATCCTCATCTCCTCCCTGCTCGCTCCCAAAGGCCTCAGCCGTGTCTCAGCTGCGTGTGGCTGTTCCTGCCCAGCTTTGTCCCACACACATCCCGTGGGGCTGATCTTGGTGTCGGCAAGGCAACACTTCATTCCCTGCCCTCTCCCACCCAGCAATGGCTTGTACATAACCCTCGAGTGGTCCCTGCACCATCCCAGACCTTGACTGCATTGCATGTGTTGGTTTTCCCTCTCCTGTGGCTGTACCCAGCTGGAAACCTTTCACCAGGGTGGCTCACAAAGCTTCAGTCCTTCACCTCCTGGGTCCCAGAGACCCTTGCTCATAGAGACCTGGGGGGTCTTCGGATGCACTCCTGGAGCACGGTGGGTTGGGGGCTCGGGGGATGCTGTGGGACAGAGGTGCTGGAGGGAAGGACCTGGAGAGGGGAGCCAGTGGCTGTGCTCTCCTCTCAGTCCTCAAGCAGTGAGCTTTCTGTGCTTCCCCATCACCTTTGGGATGGTGTTTGCCTCTGGCACAGCCTCCTCACAGGCAGCAGACCCAACCCACCCCTCACCAGTCCCTGCCATGGGGCCAGTGTCCTACAAAAGCTGGGTGGGAGCCAAGCATGAGCGGGAGGTGGCCAAAACCTCCGCCCCAGATCTTCACCAGAGCAGGACCCAGGCAAGCCACTGCCTCTCACTCACTCGCTCCCACAGCCCCCCAGTGTAATGGTTTGACCAAGCCACTTATTTATGAACCAAGTACATGGCTGGTTGTTTGGTGGCTCCTTTTTTAATGAGTAAAACATTTAAAATCAGTTTGAACAGGCTCTTCAGCAGTATGGAGAGATCCTGCTGGCTTGAAGAACAGCAGCTGGTTTAATGGATTTTTTTTTAAAATCATTTTGGGAGTTGGAGCCTTTTCTCCCCCCCTCCCTTCGTAGCAGGTTTGCTGTGTTGGCATTTCTGCATTTGGGCAGGGACTCCCCAAACCTCAGTGTTCTGAGTCTTCCCATGTTTGCAGCCTTTTGGGATGGGCAGCTGCCACAGCCAGCCTGTCCCTTCGTAGCTGTTCCGAGGGGTGGCTTGTGCCATAGCTCTGCCTGAATTATACAAAATCCCTATCCCTGGGAGAAACCTTTTACAGCTGTAACATGCAGAAGCCAGATTTGGTCTGGAAGCTGGGGAGAGAGAAGGCACACGTGTTAAGGTTTGGCCTTTGGTTGTCTGTGGCACGTGCAGGGTCTTGGGTGCAGCAGGACAGGAAGAGCTTCACCTGGCGAGTGCAGCCTCTGGCTCTTCCTGGAAGGCAGCAGGTTCAAGGAGCACCCCGGGCTGGCTTAATTCCCCAAGGCTTTCAGCAAGATCTGGTGAAGGAGGTGTGCTGGGGACACTTCAGGGCAGAAGGCAGTATGGCAGTCCCGGAGAAGGCCTCCTGCACGGGGCTGTGTGTCCACCTGTCCGTGTGTCCATCCGTGTTTCTGTGCAGCGCTTGTGGTGGGACCCAGCATCGCTGGACTCGCCGCTGCAGCCGGCATGACCTGGGGGCCCTGGGAATTCAGAGCCTCCCCTCCATCATCATTCTGTCTGCCAATTTACTTTTTAAGCCAATAAACTCCAGAGGGGAGCCCCTGCCTAAGGATGCTCTTTGGCTTCCTGGGGTCCATAAACCCCTACAGGTCATTCTCCTCTGCTGTTATAATTTTTTTACACAGTGTTTTGTAAGATCTCCAACTGACTATGCAGAGAACGTGTGGATCTGTGTCTCTCTCCCCAGCTCCCCTCACCTGCCTTTTTCGGTGTCTAAGTAAAATATTTAGCTTTTTTTTTCTTTTTTTTTTTTTTTTTTTTTTGGATAATAATAAAACTTTGGAAAAAAACCTGAAAAGGTCCAGCTTTGTGGGTGGTGGGGGGGGTTGGAGATGCTTTGAAACTCTAACGTTGATGTAAATACTTTGCTATTTGATAATTAAATACAAACAGACCTCACAAAACAAAAGTGTAGCTTGTCTATGAGAGGACTTGTTAGCTCCTTAGCATCCCTGTTAGAGGAGCTGACGCTACCTGGAGCATGTGCAGTACCCATGTGAAGCTCCTGGTGCTTCAGACACTTTTTCTGGAAGATGCTTCTGGGATCTGGTGCTGCTTCTGTGCCGCTGGAGCCATTCCCCACACAGGCTCGTGGTTCAGCACAGGATCAGGGCCATGTCCGGCACCTCCAGCAGTCCTGGAGGAAAAGCAAGCGACACGGTGATTGCAGTCAGGCCCTGAGGGGTGTTCCATGTGCCCCCAGCCTGGGACACGCTGGCAGAGTGGGACTCTGCCATTGCATGGCCCAAAGCAAGCCCAGGGCAGGGCAGGGGTGGTGTTTGTGCTGCCACAATCCAGGGCACGGTGTCCCTGAGTGAAGCCACCCAGGTTGGGCTGGGGGGGACAAGACAGGGGCAGCCTCCCTTCAGCAGAATCTGCTTTATCAGCAACTCCAAGAAACAGGCCTGCTCTGTAAAGGTAATTAGTGGGTACTGATTGGGATCCCTCACTCGGTGATTAAGTAATTGATACATAGCACAACGTTGGGGGTAGGAGGCTTTCTAAATGCAGAGTGGATGCTGCTGCTGCTCATTCACCACTACCATCATCACCACGGTCTGGGGTGGCTTTAGTGCCCCAAGCCCCCAGTCTGGCTGCTCCCTCCTCCTCAGACTGGTAAGTGACTCAGTCTTATCACGTTAAAAGTTTAATGCTTTGTGTTTTGTTTGTCTTTAAAACAATTAAGCGATTGAGGGATTATCTCTTTGTGTGCAGGTCCCGTGGTCCACGTGCAGTGCGTGGGCTGGGGGTGGGCTGGTGAGGGCACCCCAGGAGGGAAGGCTGAGGCCATGGCTCCTCCAGCCCTTGGATCTGCACCTTTGGCGTTGCTGTTTGAGAATGGGATGGCCATGGAGGGCAAATGGATGAGGAGATGGGTGCTGGGGGAGGCCAGGGTGCTGCTGTCCAGCCTGAGCTCTGGGGCAGCGCAGGGGGAGCTGAGGTGGTTTGTGTACAGGGGATGAGGGGACTGGATTCAGTACTTCCAAGCCCTGCCTATGGCACCGTTTGCTTCCTCCTCTCCCCGTCCTGTCCTCAGCCTCAGTGGCAGCTGAGGCATCTTACGAGGGTATTAGGGTGGGGCTGTGGCTGCCCCTGAGCAGCTCTAGTGAGGAGGCAGGGGACCTGTGCTGGGCAGTTTGTGCTGGCAGTGGGCTCTAAACTGGCAAGGATGAGGTATTTGACTTGAGCATCCCCTTCACTTACCCAAAGCTCAGTGGTAGCGCTCCCCAAGAACGTGGAGTCCTGTCTCCCACAGGATAAATGCTTTTGAGTACACAGGGTCAGCCCTGAACTGCAAATCCTGAGTTGTGCTGAGGGTCTGGGGTCTCTCCCACAGCCCAAATGCAGCAGAAGGTCTCCTGGGGCAGGAGCAGGGTGCTGTTTGTTAAAGGGTTGGCTCACAGCAGGACTGTGCCCCTGTGTCTGGCTCTCAGGTTTTGCTGGCAGTGCCACCCCAGCTCCCACTGTGCCTGTTACTCACTGCTGACAGGGGGTGGACAGGATGCTGCCAGCATGCATTGACTTAGAGGACACAGCTTGTTGTCACTTGGATCTCATCCCCTCCAGCAGCAGGTGTGGGTGGCACCTGAGCCATCTGTCCTCCCTTGCCCTACTATCAGAGGATTTGCTTTGCTGGAAGAGTAGCAAAACCCTCTTGCCAAGGGTTAATCTCCAGGCTCTGGAGGGGAGGGCTAAAGTCCTTACCTGACTGTAGCTTACCTCCCACGGCTGGGAAACCACCTGGTGCCAGAGAAAAGCTGCAGGGCAGGGCTACCTGTGACCCTGAGTGATGCTTGTGGTTTCCCTGGCTCAAGAGATTTGGCTAGACCAGCCTGGGTGACAGCACAAGGGGACAAGGCTGGTGCTGTTGTCAGTGGGACTGTACCTCTGGACTTAGCTGCCTCCCTGCACCCACCACTGGGTGCTTCCAGCCCAAGTGGCTCCTCCATGGGATCAACCCCTTTCCTCTGGCTTCTGCTGTTTGTAAGGCCACGTTGTGGGCTTGTCTCAGGGTGAGCAGGAAGAGAATCCAAGCAGGAGGCACTGATCACCCTGCAAGACCCCTGGATGAGAGGCAGATGCTGGTGGCAGATGCTGGTGATTCCTGCCTTCACCCCGAGTAGTGCTGGGGAGCTCAACTCCCAAGTATCAGATCCTAAGAAATGCACTATCACAGATGTCAGGCAGATCTAAGGTTCAAAAAGCCATACCATGGCAAGCCTTGTGGTATTCCAGCTGCTCATCCTGGGGATGCTCCCTCTCCCTGAGAAGGGTTGAGGAGTATGAAAAGGCTCTGGACCCTAAGGCTGCACTGAGGAGTCCAAGGACTGCCTGAGTCAAGCTGCACCTCTGTTTCTAAGGATTGGAGCCTGGGCTGGGTTTTGTTTTGTTTTGGTTTTTTTTTTTCCTTTATTGACCCTGCTGTGTCACTGATCTGTTATGTGACCTAGAAAAGAAAATGATCTCTCCCTCATACGGAAAGACAAAGGAACAGCTTAAGGCTCCAGCTCCCTGTATCTAGGGAGCATCAGGCAGATGGGCACTCTGCAATTCAGCAAGGTGATGAGGCTCACTCAGTGCCAAAGTGTCAAGTGACACTTTCGGGCAGTGTCCAGGCTCAGTGGGGCCTGGCACAGCACAATGGATGTGTTCTAAATCCCTGTTTGAGTCACTGGTGTAGCTGCCCACCCATGCAGTGCCCTCACAGAGAGCCCGTGGTGCCCCCAGATCCCCGGGGACAAAGCCACCCCCTGTAGTTCTGGCACAGAAGGGCAAAACATCTCGTGTGAGCGTTTTTCCATGTAGCTGGCAAATGCCTGGCTGAGCACTCCTGCTGTGTCTGTCCAGGCTCAGCCCCATCTGTGGTGCACAGGCAGGGAAGCTCTGATGCTGTTTTCAGAAGCCATCGGGTTCGACCTGTTCTGCAGTCACAGGCTGGTTTTTCATGGTCTCTTTATGGAGAAGGACAAACCAGGCATTAGCATGGGATGTGAGACTTGGTTGGGTTCCTTATTCTGCCCGAGGCTTTCTGTCTGACCATGACGAAGTTGCTTTAATTTTCTATCTTTAAAAAGAAGATGTTATCTCAGGGCCCTAAAGAGGGTAGGAGAGTGTGCTGGGGAAAGCTGTGTGCATATCAAAGAGTGCTCCTTCTCTGCATTAGGGCTGGGAGGTTTCTTACCCCACTGAAAGCTGTCCTGCAGCCTCCCTCTTTTGAAGTGCTTTTTTCGAGCTGGGTCTCACAGAAGGGAAGAGCCTACAGCTGTGCCTTGTCTTGAACCCCACATACAAAGCCAGGGCTTGCTCTCATCCAAAGGGTTGTCTGGCTTCGTGGCTAGCATTTATTTAAATTGCTGTAAAGTGCAACTTGGCTAGTGAGCAACAGAAGTGTACTCTTGACAGAACAGAGTGCATTAGCTGAAATATATTGAAACTTAAAAGTAGCTCAGAGCACAGCTGTGCCGTGGCTTGCAATGAGTGCCCTCCCCTCTCCTTTCCATTTGTTATTTATGCCTGAGTTGATGTGACAGCTACTGGGATTTCCCTCGGCCTGACAGGTGACAGAGCTGTCACATCTATTTTTGATGTGGCACATGTTTGTTGGTTGGTTTTTTTTTAATCGTGTAAACACTAATATGCCCTGAACTCTTTCCAACTTGGACCTGGCCTTCAGAGCAAGGGACAAAGCCAAGCCTGTTCCAGCTCCAGCAGCACAGCTCCCACTCCCTTTAACACTTTCAGGTGCTCCTGGGCGCTGTTGGATCTGATAATCTGCCCCTTCCTGTTCTACACAGGGGCATGGGCTCACAGCACCACGTGTCCCCCTGGATGGCTGGTGGCAGCTGGGCTGCCCTGAGCAGAGGGAGGGGACAGGTTGGGGTGACGTGGTGTCGTGGGATGGGCTTACACCACGTGGGCACCCAGCAGACACTTTTACTGTCGGCGCTGGGGATTAGCGGCTTCCAGGACACAGCTCGGGGGTTTAATTTCGTAAGCAGCAAGAAAAAGGGGAATCTGTCACGTAAGTGCAGAGAGACACAGGAGGTGCTTCTGGTTGTGAGATGAGGCTGTTTAGGAATTGCCAGTCTGGCTCCCAGTCTGCCCACGGTCAGGTTAAACAGTCAAGAACAATCACTACTGGGAGCTACAGGGCAAACAGGCTCTGCTTCTCGCTGCAGACTGTTTGGGGTTGCTGTGCCGGGAACAGAACAATGCAGAGACACGTGATTGCTGGGCTAAGGCACCCACAATGAGCAGCCAATGCATCATGCTGGGCAGGAGGCCATAGACCAAAGTTTATAAAGCTTTATTAAACATTTTGAACAGCTGTGCAATGAACAAACAATACT
Organism: Aleadryas rufinucha; assembly: GCA_013397815.1. Lineage (NCBI taxonomy): Eukaryota > Metazoa > Chordata > Aves > Passeriformes > Aleadryas > Aleadryas rufinucha. The sequence goes on from VZTH01009949.1 coordinate 268,979, forward strand.
CTGGAAGTTTCACAACCTCGTAACTTGAACTGCCTCAGGACAGCAACAGCCACTTCTGCTGCTCTCCACCAGAAGAGTGAAGGAAAGACAAACAGATGGCAAAGTGGAGGGAAACCTTCAAAGTTTAGAGATAAGTGTTTTGTGTCAACCTCTAAGGCTTCTCACAAACCAACCTCTGCCCCAGGCTGTAGGCCTGACCCACCACCACCTTGGATTCTTGACATCCTTCTGCCAGGGAAGCTGGAGACACCAGGCATTTTTCTAGCCTCTGCCCTTCTCTAGTCAGTAGCACCAGCACCTTCTGTCACCTCTGGCCCAAAACAATTATCTCTGAAAAAGGCTGAAGCATTTACTGCTTCAAGCCATGCCTCCACCTCAGGATCCTCTCCTGCTCTGCCCACACCCAGCCTTTCAGGTTAGCTTGAGTTTTGTAGGGTGAAAGTGCTTCCACAGTAGCTTCCAAAACCCTGTGTCTTGCAGCATGCCAGTTATTTATCCCAACAGTCAACACCTTGGTAAACCCGGGACATGTAGGAGGAGGGGAAGAGACAGTCTCTACTGCCTGTGAGGCTTTATAAAAGCAGCAGCATAACTGAGGCTTTCAGGCTGGGATCTCAGAGCATACAGAGTTCAGAAAGCACTTCAGCAGTGCACACATCTCTTTGGCAGGCTGAGCAGGAGGAGATGACTCAACTGCCTCTGGCTCCAGCAGCTTTTGGCCAAGTCCATTTGTGAGCTGTTGCACTCGTCCTTGATCAGCAAGGTGGGAAGGCTGGCTCCCCCACAAAGAGAGACTGAGAGAATCTTGTAGCTATTCGAGCAGGACCAGCGGGCCAAGAGCCCTGAGTCAGACCACCATGGCCTAATGCAGACAAGTGACACACAACTCCAGCACTCTCAGCTGGGCAGGGGCCAGCAGCTCAGGGTTCCAGCAGTTCTCAGTTGAGAGGGCTGGTGTCCATTCCCGGTGATACGGGAAAGAAAAAAAAAAAGACTTCTGCTTCTAAAAGAGCAGGTGGTGCTGCCAGAGTTCACACAGTAAACGAGTCGAATTTCACAGGCAGAGTGGGAAGAATTTGCCACTCTAGTCCACGCACAGTTTACAGGAAACAGGTTGTCCTTACTCCAGTCCCATACCTAACACCCCCCTCCTCCCCAGCCCCACCCCCTTTTCAAAAGCAAAACAAGAGCCCTCAGCAGACTGGAAGATTATGATTTTCTAGGTGCCCACTATGTTGGGATCGTGAGCTGATTCCGGCAACTGGGATCCTGTGCAGTGATACAAGAAGCAGTTCCCCCAGCAGCTGTAGCAGATGAGAAATAGAGCTGCCAGGAAGACCAAGGCACAAATTGTGCAAGGTTTCCGTTCCAGGAGAAAACTGAGCAGGTAGAATCCCATGAACATTGAGTGACTGAACCACAATGCTGGGTTGAGGGGCTTGGGTATGAGCAGGACAGGTAGCAACCACTGAAGGCAGTACATTCTGGCTGGCTGGCTGGGGCCTCGTGGCAGTGGCAGTCAGATGTGCTCCAGAACACACTCCAGCAACTCCTCCCGAGGGCAGGCCGCTCTGTAGGGAGGGGAAAATGTCAGACTATCAGAGAAATGCAGGGAAAAAATCAACTGACATTCTTCTAAAGCTTCATTTACTCCCAAGCATCATACGCTGATGGTTGAATTCCCAGTACTAAACTCTGGTGTGTCTTAGAGCTGGTGGAAAGCTTCCTGCTTTCTGAACCACTCAGCTGGGGACAGGATCAGCTAATGCTGGTGTAGAAGTGTGCTCTGTTCCTCAGGCCTTTATCCAGGCTAACAAGTGAGACTTTTAGCACAGTGCAGGAACAGAAAGAGAGAGGGGGAAATGGAAAGGAAAACAAGCTGCCACAGCCTTCCCTACACACATTGATCCAAGACAGTCCAAAGGCTTGAGTGATGATATAAAGAAATGCAATTGAAGGGTAATCATTATTTGGTGCTACAGAGAAGTGTTAAGGAAGCATTAGTGTAAGGAATTGTTCTGAACACAAACAATAAAGTCTTCCAGCAGGACAGCACCAGACCAGGTGCACATCAAGCTACCCAGGAAAGCCCTGGCAGTGTCCAGGCTGCAAAACAAAGGGGAGGACAGTTCCTGCTTAAGGATTTATAATCCTTGCCAAACAGCTCAAGTCAGATAAGACAAAGTATGTGAATAGATCAAAGGGGGGGGACAGGCTCAAAATGGCAATTTCCATAAGTGCTATAAACACAGGATTTCCTCACTTGGGATTATTAAAAAACCCTCTGGAAACTGAGCTTTAAGGGCTTTCCTAAGCAGGGATGGCAGCACACTGCAAGTCCAGAAAACCTGCTTCTACCTTTAGCAACCACCTCAATGACACTAAGTGTGTGCTTTTTTTTTCTCCTTTGAAGCATTTACAAACACCTTTAAGAATTTCAAATGGCTTTAAGAACAATAAACGCCTCACCCCCACTAAGAAGGGTCTGGTGGGGACAGCTCCTTGCAGCAATCCTTGTATCTGCAATTACTCAATGGAGCAGTGCTCCCTCAGAAGGATGAAGGGCTCAGCCGAGCCTGTGAGGATTACAGCTGGGGGGTGGGAAGGTTAGTAGGATGAAGGAGTGAGAATGTAAACAAACAGCACATTCCACTAGCTCCTGTTGGCAGGAGAACAGATTTCCTGGCAAAGGGAGGGAGAATGAGGGATTGTAGAGAAAAGCCAAGAGAAAACCACACGAGGTTCTCTTCCAAAAGAACACTGAGGTCAGACTTGTCTCACAGGTACCAACGGGCTCTGCTGTCAGCTGCAGGAAATGCTGCCATCCTGAGCAGCACGGTCTGTTTTACTTTAATGTTAGTAAGAAAATGCAGGCCAACATCTCCACCAGCACAAACATTATGTGGGGAAAGTACATTGTGCTGGTGCTCCTGCAAGGGAGTGCTCTCCAGCAGAGAGGGCAGCTGCAGTTCCATTAGTAAAACTAAGCCACAGCTCAGTAGCCAAAGAATAAGGAAAAAGTTATTTTATGCTGCAATACAGACACAGCCAAGTCACAGGAATAAAGCTTCCAATGTTAGTCCTGTTTTAGGCAGGTCAGTCAATTGCATCTTTAAGGGCAAGTCTAGTAAATCTATCCCCATCTATAAACTGGAATTAGCTATTAAAACATGCTGTCTGCTTGCCTTTGTGAATTGCTCAGATGCTTCTGGAGTAAACAATACCTCAGAAGTATCGGAGAACTTCTTTCCAAGGGGAAGAATGGAGAGAAAAAGATCTAACAAGTATTTGAACAGCAAGGTAATTAAACCCCATCACCCAACTTTTTAGTTCAGATTGCATTGAATGCAGCAAAGTTGTACTAAATCAATGATCTGCAGCTGCCTTAATCCTCCTGAAATGTATCTTTCTTGAAGTTTCCTGTAATTTTTTTCTCACAAGTGCTCCAAACACTGAGCATTAAAAATCATTGCCTAAACATCATGTCATGTTTTTGCTAGATCCAGTCCTAAGTTGCATCAGCTTGACTTCTGTGGCAATTTGTGTCACCTGTTCTTGAAACTTTAGTTTAAAGTGCCTACTTTGCTTTGGGTTTTCTGTCTCTAGAGCAAAGAAATGGGTAAAGAATGTGTCTGTTAAGTGGCACAAGGTTGAAACAAAGCACTAGAATTTTTCAGAACTAATGTCACAAATCTCTCAGCTTTAATAGGGTCATGTATTACTATTGAGCCTTTAGCCCCAAACTTTACAACTGACTACAGTTAGAAAATAACTATAGTATGTGTTGTAGCTACACTTTGTACCTCATGGTCTGGCTTCCTTGCTCCTACAATGCTCTTAACAATAACACTCCAAACACTGAGTTGATTTTAAGCATCTAAGCTTTACTCGAGCACTTCTACAAACACAAAGCCATCTCAGAACAAGTTCCTCATTTTTAAATATTAGTATTTCCTGCAAGAGCCAGCTGCTTGTAGCAATCAATGCAACCACTCCACAGAATAAAGAACCATTTAACAGTAATTATTTTTACTATGAAGTTTCCATGCCAATGCCCTTCAACCTGCAAACCTCTTGGATTTCTGACAAATGCAGACATTCACACAGTTGCTCTTTGTAGTCAGTTTGCTTGTATTTTCACGTGCCCCTTTGCTACCCACCAGTTAAAGGCTGAGGACCCTTTGCTGTATCCCACAGCTGATCCTAGATAAAGTACCTACTACTGAAGGCTTCTACAGCTCTATCTCCCTCAAGGGACTTTCCACAAGTAAGATACGTGCTCTTCACTAGAGATTCTTTGTACAGCTGGCAATGAGACTGGGTTTTCTTTCCACTCTATTGATTGAAGAGGAACAGCACCTCCTGCTATCAACTCTTTAGTGAGCAGGAAACATTCTCCTTCGTGCCCAGGACAGGCAGATCCTTCTGGAAGCCACAACAATATTCCGTTTTGCCTGATTTCTCAAGCAAGGTGAAGCATGCAAATTAAAGATTCCTACCTTGTTGTCTTTGTCCCCTCCTCACAATGCAAGCCAAAGATTACCATGTTCCAGAGCAAATAATAACCTGTCACCCAACAGGACTGGTTTCACAACTGCATCCTGCTTTCCCTCAACCAGTTGCTCTTGTTCTCCCCTGCCTGACTCACCTCTTGCCTCAGCCAGCCCAGTGTCCTGCTATCCTCAAACCTGCTCCTGGTGCTGCTCCTCAAGTCATCTCGTGTTTACCTGATGGCTCCTTTTCACTGCCTCCTTTTGCCCCTCCACAGCTCTTGAAGCCACTTGAACTCGATTCAGACCCCTCAGCAGCAGAGCTGGTGATGCTCCCACTGTGGCTCAGTCTGATCTCCACATGCTGCCAGAGCCTCCCCCACCAGTTCCTGCAGGCAGAGGAGCAGCCAGGGGAGGTTCCCTGTGCACCTTTTTAGTAAGCAAGCACCAATACTTTTCCACATGCTTATTAGTTGGCTTCCATTGCATTCCCAGCCCTTCCTGCTGCCATCTTCCCTCCCATAAATATTCAGGTCCTACTGGTGTATGTTTGTGGGGAGGATTTTGGAATTCCAGTGCAAAGGCAGCAGCACACCTTTCCCAGGCAGAAACAAAACTTCAATTATGACAGGTCTAGAGTGAGTAGCACAGTGCACTGCTTTGCAATGGATCAGTCACGTTTTGGAATAAATCCATCTGAGGACGTAGCAAGCTATTCCTTCAGATTCTACAAACTAACTCAGCAATTAACACACCCAGAGGTGTTCCTACACCATTGGTTTGACACATCAGTATGCCAATACCAAGTCTGTACCTTTCTCAAGAATGTTTGAATTCTGTACCAGTCCATTTACCCTGGAAGGGGAGAATAATCAGCCAGTTTTCTCTAAGCACTTCAAGGGTGTTCAGACCTTACTAAGGCAGCCTTTAAACCAGTGCTGTCCACATGGAACTCCCCCAGCAGATACTGACAGATGAGACAGAAAAAGTCTCCCAGGCTGAGAGTTGAAAGCTCTGCAATAAAACATGGAGTAACCTTTTTATTGGGGTGTCCTGGTGCCATTCTCCCCCTTTCCCAAAAGCTGAAGTCTCTGCTTGTGATGTAAAGTCACACTGGTTAGATAAAAGCCTCTCAAGTTATCCAGTGCACATAAACTGAAGATTAAGCCTCAGGGATGTTTCTTACCGACAACGCTGACCTGTTTGTTTAAAATTGTTTTAATCAAAAACCCTGTCACAACTATTAACTGATGTGTGTGGGCAGTGCTTCACACTGCCAGCCTATGCTCAAAACCAACTCAAGTATCACACAGCACCCAAAACAGCTGCTGAAAAATACACAACATCCAAAGCACTGTGACAAAAAGAGAGGTGAAGACCTATCAAGTAACAAGTTGGAAGAGTTCAGCTAAGAAAAGCAACAGCAACCAGCTTCCCAGATGCCAACCCTCTGTCGTAAACCCAAGAACCACAACTGCTCAAACTTTAAGACCTATCTGCAGCAGGGATTAACTTCTCCAGGGTTTTTTTTTAGCCTTGCCACTATTATTTCAATTTTTTTAAGAGCTTTATCTGCTGGTATGACTCAGCTGGAAAGAGTGAGTCTACAGTTTTTGGCAAAGATCTTACCCTAGTCTTGGATCATGCCTTGGACACTTGATTTTACTCAGAAATGGTGCAGTGTAATCATAACAGTTTCCAAAAAGAGCAACACATCCATGACTAACCAAGCCTTGGGGTTACTGTTCTGATTCCTCAAGGTAGACACAAACCAAAGCAACTCACCTGGTGAAAACTGGAGGCTCTCTGTTGAGCCACTCTTTTCACCACTTCCAAAGCTGCCCTCTGAGCTTCATTACTGATGGGGGATGGACTAGCTTTTGTCCAGAGGCAGTGCCCACTCCATCTGGACTGCAATGCCCTCACAGCACCAGGGTGAACCCTCCTCCACCTGCGAGCAGGAAGGCACAGGAGACATCCAAACTAAAACTAATTGGTTTTTTTCAGAGAACTTGGAATGGGCCTGGAAATCATCAGGGAGCAGAAGTGTAAGTCAGCCAGCTTGGTGGTGGGAATAGATGTCAGTAGTCACAGCTGTCACCTAAGTATTACTACTTTCAATTGTACTAATTAATTAATTTTCAGAGGTCCTGATTCCCACCTTCTGCCTTTGTTTAACTGGCAAAGATCACAACTTCCAGGCCCATTCCAAATTCCCTGAGAAAAGTAGTTTTAATTTGGACCTCTTCTCTACCTTTTGTGCCTTCAGCAGGCTTCAGAGGTCCAAATACAGCCTGATAAGGATGTTTTCTGCATCTCAGGTTAAGAGTGGCAAAAATGCTGTTTGGGCAGCTATGAGGAGTTATGATCTATAGTTTGGAAACACAAAGGTTACTGCACTGTGACAGTACTTGCAAGGTCCATTGAAATGTTTCAGTACCAGGGAAGTATGGGAGAGTTCAGCGTGTTGTGGACTGCATTTAAGAGCTTGTTTTTCCTCTTCTCTTGCACTTGCATGTTTGAGATATCATGAACAATGTTCGTATGACAGAACAGCTCGTAAACTCACTTTGTAGCTGGCGCAAAGCATGTATGGGGGCTCGGGGAGGGTGCCTGGCCGGGCACGACAGCACTGCGGAGCGCTGTATTCACAGACTGTCACAGAATATCCCGGGCTGGAAGGGACGCACACGGCCCATCCCAGCCCAGCTGCCTCGACAAAAGCTTGTCAGAGCATTGTGCTGCCCTGGGGAGAAACGGGCCCGGGTTTCCTTTCAGAAGGCGCTAAAGAGAGCTACGAGAGGTTCGTGACCGAGAGCAGAAGGAAAGGAGGGGAGGGCACACACAGAGCTGTCATTTCCATGCTGGCACCGACCGAGCTCAGGGTCGGTTGAAGCCTTTTCCGTCCCGGCGCACGAAGGGCTACGAGCGCGCGGCTCTCCCGCAGCAGGGAACCCTTCCCCCTTTCCCCCCCGGACCCTCGAAGTTCGCAGGGTCCCCCCGCTCCACCAGCCCCCGCCGGCTGGGCCCTCGCCGCTCCCCGGCCCGTACTCACCGCGCGGTTCCGCCGCCTCACGCCGCCATCCCGGGGCCGCCCTGAGGAGGGAGGGAGAGGCCGCCCGGGAGCCGGGGGACGCCCCGCAGGCTCCACGCGGCCGCCCGGCTGTCCCCGGGAGCGCTCCCGGCCCCG
>VZTH01009951.1:0-65583 GCA_013397815.1 Aleadryas rufinucha
AAAAAATAATAAAATAAAAAAAAGGGAGGCGAGGTAAAGTAGTCTCCCCCTAATCAAAGAGGAAATGTTTGTGTTACCCAAAGCTTGACCTCCTCAGTCTCTAACTTTAGCAAAGTCTTTGCGATTGAAAAAGCAGTGGTCGAAACCTCAAACCCTGTCTGAAATGTCTATTAATTTTTGATCTTTCAAGGGAGTTGGCTCAGTTATTGTAGAAGCCCCCGTAGCGCCGGGTGCCGTAGTTAAGGGGCTCTCAGCATTTCCATTATAAAGCCCCAATATTCCAGGGCTTACAACTCAGCTGTTCCCACGTTGGGGCTGTCTGATCCCCTTGGTGGCTGTGCTGCCATCCCCCTCTGCCTTCCAAGGGAATGGAACATGCAAATCAGTGAGAACAGCTCCTTTTTTAGATATATATATATTTATAAAATCATGCTTTTTCCAAACTTGGAAGCAAAACAAGGGCACCTGGACCTCTGTGGTCCAGGAGATCCTCTGCACGCCCTGGGTTGGTTTGGTCACCCCATCTCTTCAGGGAATCAAGGAATCACAGGGATTTTAGGATGGGGCTGGAGGCTGAAGTTTAAGGTCTAAGGAGAGCTCAGGTGAAGGAATTAAAGCCAGCTCCTCGTCAATGATAGGGCTGCTGTAGCATCCCCCCTTTCCCATCCCGCTCCTTCCAGCCCTCATGGCACCGAGGATGTGTTGGATTCATCCCTAGATTTTTCGCTGAACCAGAAGTTGATTAATACTTGATTTTTGGACATCTTGCAGAGACTCTTATTTATAAGCAGGGATCAAGTCTTTCCCTCTCTGGCTGCTTCCCTGCTCCAGAACACTCTCCCTGTGTCCATGGTATGTTGGAACCTTGCTTTCACCACCTACTTCCAGTTCATCTTGCCTGCCTGGAGGGCAGAGGATGGAAGCCAGGCTGGCTTTTCATGGAAGCTGGCAGGTGTGGAATTCACTGTGGCCCTAAGCAGTTTCATCAGGATATCAGTGGCTGAGCTCCTCATAAAAAAAAAAAAAGGGAAAATACCCTGATTCTGTGTGTCTGATGATCCAGGCACTTAAAGTCCTATAGAAACATATTTTTCCGTATTTTTCAGTATTTTTCAGTATTTTCCAGGGAATTTTTATGCTCATCTGTGTGATGCTGATCCAGGGAGAGATGTGGATGCACATGGATGAGCCTCAGCCCTGACTACGAACCAAGGTGGATCCATTCATGGCTTGTGTGGGGTCAGGGGATGGGAGGATTGCTCCACATCCCATAGACCCATCCTGAGCATCTCCTGGGGGAAGTGGGCTGGATCTGGGATGCAGGAGATACTGATTTTAGGAGAAATAGTGAGGAAAGAGGAGGAAGGAAAAGCTGGGGCTGGGTTGCTCCTGTCCGTGGGAAGAAGATTTAGGCCGTGCAACGTGCCTGGCACCAAAATTTGCTTTCTTTTTGTCTCTGCTGTGGCAGCTGGGAGATGTAGGAGCATGTGGGAAGCCTTGCCACGGATCATGGCATCATTTTTTGCTTCCCACATGCAAAACTCCTGGGCTCTGCACACAGAGGATGCACAGCGAGGTTATCACGGAATCCCAGAATGGTTTGGGTTGGAAGAAACCTCAAAGCCCATCTCATTCCACCCCTGCCATGGGCAGGGACACCTCCCACTATGCCAGGTTGCTCCAAACCCTATCCAACCTGGCCTTGGACACTTCCAGGGATGGCCCCAGCAGTGGGATGCCGATGGGGCCCCTGTCCTTACCCCAGGGACTCCGGGCTGGTGCAGAGGTGCAGCGGGGCCGTGCCCTCGTCGCTCCATAGGTTGGGGTCAGCCCTGTACTCCAGCAGCAGCTCCACGCAGTCACTGTGCCCACCCTGGCAGGCCTCGTGCAGGGGTCCCCGTCCCCCCGGGGCCAGGTTGGGGTCGGCCCCGCGGCGCAGGAGGTGGCGCAGGCAGGCGGGGTGGCCGTGGCGGGCGGCGAGGCACAGCGGGGTGCTCAGCTCCCGCCTCTCCTCCAGCGCCCACAGCCCTGCGGGACACGGGAATGGGATGAGCCCCTGGATCCCCATCCCCTGCCCGCCGGCCTTGTGGCTGAACCGGCTCCAGATGCTGCTTTTCCCATTTTTCTCTGGCAGCTTTAGGTGGTCCAAAGGGGCTGGGTGCACTTGGTGGCTCTGACTGCAGTTGGGAAGAGGGGAAACAAAACTCCCCTGGTGTGTGATCATCCAGGAGCAGGATTTCATGTGGAATGAGGTAGGCAAGCCAATGCCCTGCCTGCCACCAGGGCCCAGAATCCTGTGTGCAAGAGGCTGGCAGGAGCTAAAAGGCAGTTCACGAATTCCCCAGGGAGGGAAAGGCTGTCTTTGCTGGGAATGAAGGTACCCAAGTCAGGTGGGAGCGTGTTGGGAGGGGGATGGAGGGCTGGGCATGGGATGTGCTGGGCTTGGGATCAGCCAGAGCGAGGAATTGCATTTCCCAGCAGCTCCAGGACCTCCTGGACCATCTCCTGAGCATGGTGCTCCATGAGCACCTAGGACCATGGGGAGCATCACCTCAGGAGGAGGCACCAGGTACCACCTTCCTGAGGGCATCTTTTCCCTCCCAGATAGGACCATGAGGAACTTGGGCTGTGAGCCCTCCTGCAAGCATTCCCAAGCTACAGGGTGTCTAATCCCAACCTGAAAAAATCATGTGGATGCACAGATTTTACACTTCCACTGGGTTAGTACATGCAGAAGAGAAGAAAATACTAAAAGTGATGAATATTTCTGGCCAGAACTGTGGGCTAACCAGACACCATCCACCTTGGGAACACTTAAGGCACCTAAACGCACTGCACCTCTCCTGCCTAGGGTTAGTAAATACCCATTTATTTCATTTTCCTGGCCTGGCCTTTAGAGGAGAAGTACCTGAGAGTCCGTAAGAGGCTTGGCTTTTCACCTGCCACTGCAGCTCGTTTTTACTGATCTCAAAGACCAGGTTGACATCTTGGTGGTATCGCTCAGTCAGCACCTGGAGGCTCCTCAGGTCTCCCGTGACCAGGGCTGTGTAAAACCTGGCAAGGGGAGCACGAGCTGCTAAGGGATGCTCCGGATCCAATTTGGAGGAAATCCTCAGCTTTCCTGTCCCAGCTCCTGGTAACTCGCTCATTCCAGGGCTTCCCAGCGTGCAGGGCCTGGCTGGGGGGACAGCCAGGCTTTTATAGTTCCTTGTTTCCATCCTCTTGGCTCATTGTCTAATTATAATCCAGCCCAGGCTCTATTGAGCGGTATTTATAACTCCGGAGGGGTTGGAGCACGATGGACACGGGGTACAGTGAGGGTCAGGCAGTCACCAGGCCGTGCTGCAGCAGCACCTCTTGGATTAAACTGCTGGATTATCTGCAGGCTCCAACTTGGGACAGGGGTGCTTAGGCTGGGAGGAAAACGGTGCCTAGTGTTTAGGAAAGTAAAAAAATCAAATAAAGAAATTTAGTCAAATGCTGTCTGTCCATCCCCAATAACCTTAGTTGTGTCCTCCGAGCTCTGGGAGTTCATAGTTTTACCTCTAACACTATTTCTTTTTCCTCTAACACTGTTTTTCATTTGTTTTTTTTTTCATTAAGGCACTTGTATGTGTTTCCAGTCTTGTGGTTGCTCTCTGGAAAAATCTGGGCTACGTGTCACTGGCCCAGCCTGGAATGTTGGGATGTCCCCGCAGGGATGCGAAGGCCAGTGAGGTACAAATCCTCCTGGGGCTTTGGCAGGGCAAGCTGCTCTCCCAGACAGTGCCTTGTATAGGAGAGAGAAAGCACCCAGTCTCTTCTGCCATCGGATGCCAGAAGAGCTTTCCCTGTTCCCACTGCCCCGAGGCTCCTTCCTTCAAGGTCACCAGAGAAATCCGTGGTGGGGACAAGAATAGAGCCTGGCATCTTTTGACTTGGAGGCTCTGGGTGACAAAGCCTCCCCTTCCCAGATTCCCCATCCACCTCTTTGAGGAATAAACCTGGTCAAAGCAGATTTTGGGATGTTAAACCAGAGCTGGAATGCCGCGTGCTTCCCTCTGTGTGGAGTCAACCTGAGGCTGGGAGAAAGGTTTGGGACCTTGGCTGGGGATCCCGAGCATCTCTGGGCCAACACCCCCGTGCTGCCAGAGCCACCTGAGGTTCCTCTGTGTGTGTCCTCAGCCTGGCTGTGGTGACATCCATCTCTGGCCCTGGAGGCTGTGGGAAGGGCATGGAGCCCCAAAAACTCCACAGTGTGTCCATGCAGGATGGGGTTTGCTAAGCCAAGGGGTTCTTGGTGAAGGACCACCCCTTTTAAGGTCCTTATTCATGGGAAGCAGCATTGGGAGCTAATTTGAGGCCATCCTAGGCGGTGTTCCCTGTTTTCTCCTCTTTTCCCCTTTATCTTGAGGCTGGCATTCCCACCTGGCTGTCCACAACCTCTCAGTTGGTTTGGAGCCTCCAAACCCCCTCATTTTTCTCTCTGCTTTTGCCAGTTGTTGCTGTTCTGCTCCACCCAGCCTTTCTGTGCCCATTCCCCCCTCTGGAATTAACTGAACCACCTCCTCCAAGCACTGCTCTGGTATGAAAATCATCCTCGTTATCCCCTGGGGTCCTTCAGCCAGCACAGGAGGTTTGGAGCTCCAGGGAGCGGCACAGACAGGGATCATTTACCTCAGGAACTTGTCCTGGGTCGCGTTTCCAGAGCCCTGCCTTGCTCTTCCTCTCCTCTCATTAGCAACCCTGTAATATTTTTGTGGTGACGTGGAGGAATCCTGCCTTCACATGTCCTTGCTCACGCCGAAGGGATCACCTTCCCCAGGCAGGGATTACCTCTCTGGGTAAATTTAGCAGCGAGTCCAGACCTTCTGGGTCAGACCTGGGCTAATTTCGTTTGGGGGTTGTGTGTATGTGTGTGTCTGGCACTAAATTGCCCTTGAGAGTGTGTTGAAACACCTCGTGACCCTTCTCAATCGGCATCTATTTGCATATAAACGCTCGAGTCTTGGGCCAGGATTAACTCATGGCTGAGGGAGGGGGTTAAAAATACCCTAGGACAGCAAGGGTAGGGAGAAAACGTCCCCTTGGCACACAAAATCCCAGAGTCTGAGCTCCTGCCAGCCCAGTCAAGTGCTATTTCCACCCAGGAGTGGAGAGTGATGTCGGGATGAAGCGATGTTGCTGTGGATTTAAGGGGAATCAGCTGCACAGGCAGGTGGGATTTACTGCAGAGAGGAGCCAGGACAACTGTGGAACATCCTGGGGATGGCCAGGAGCAGCAAGAGAACCCTCTGGTGGGGTTTAGAAGGAAAATGAGGGTGTTCCAACTGCTTGTAAAGCACTTGTTGCCTTCAGGCAGCAAATTTGGGTGGTGGAGGAAACCCCACAAACGCTTCCTCTGCCACTGCTGTGCAGGGCCTTGGGCACATCACCTGTCATCACAGTTTTGTGACCCCTGAGGATCTGAAGGCTTGATCCTGCAAAAAATCAGCCTGGGATCATCCTGCTGTGTCCTTACTTCAGCAGGGATGCCCCTGCACAGACCAGAGCCCCAAAAAGGGGTGAGGGTGAGCACTTGCAGCCTCGCACTCATCAATCCCCAGTGTGGGGGGAGCATCTTCACCTTCTCCCTGCGCCCGACTGTTTGCAGAGCACACCTCATTGAACGCAACATTAAGCATTTCCCTTCCTCAGATCAAGTGTTATCTATTAATAATGGCTTCAATTGTCTGCTCCAGCTTCCCATTACCAGGAAAACTTATTCCTGGCACAGGCAGGAGCACAGCACACAGCAGCAAAAGGGTTTGGAGAGAGCTCGTCCCCCAAGTTCAGCTGCCACATAACTCAGTCCTCACTCCCGTGGGGTCTCAGCCCTTGCCCTGCTGGCTCCAAAAACCCCACAAGACTGCCTTAAAACATGCAGATGTGCAGGTGTGCAGAGCTCCTGGCATCACCACCCTGATCTACAGCTGCCCTCTGGCAGCAGGGAATGGCATTATTATCATTATCATTTTTCCAGGGAAATTTCCAGCTTGGTGCAGGAGCCCGAGGGCTGGCAGCCTGCAGCACTGCCTCCTCCAACGTGGCTGATTTAAACCTTGCGCCTCCTCCTAGCCCCACCAAATAACTCAAATGAGGTCCCTGTGATGGCAGTGTCCCCCCAGCACCCCGTGGCTGTGGGACTGAGGGGTGGGCAGGCAGGATGGCAATGCCACCACACCACAGGATGAGCCACCACCACCCAAACGTACCTCGGAGCGATGTGAGGGCGGCTCTCCTGGGTGATGGTCACTCATCCCCCCTGGATCACCATCCCTGTCCGGGCAGAGCGAGGTGTGAGGTTCAATAATTCCCCCTCTGGGAGCCAGGTGCCACCTTGCAAAGAGTCACCCTGCCCCCGGCACGTCCCCACGTTTATATTTGCAGCTCTCCATGTGACAGCACTGCCCAGTTATGTGGCTGGGTCGGACTGTGGGATGAGCCCCTGCCAACACACATGTGTCCCTGTCCCTGTGCCTGGGGAGGGGGTCATGCCTTGAACCCCCCCAAAAATACTTTTGCAGATGCTGCTGCTGCTGCTCAGCTCTTTTTTAAAAGCTGTTGCCCGGTGAAATATAAACTTGTCCCGAGGCTGCATTGATTTTGTCCAATTTTTATTGGAAATTAGATCATATTTAAGTATTTCCCTTTAACAGCTCTATATAATATGGAAAGGTCCTGTGCTACAGTCAGTTTATAGTGGCCCATCTTTGTCAGATGTAAATAATTAAAAAAAAAAAACAAACCAACCTGAACTCTTTCCAGTTATAACTGCACTATTTTCCTTTCTTCCCCATTTTCCCATCAATTATAGGAATAATTAAAAAAAAATAGCTCTTCGCTTAAGTAAAAATCCGAGGCTTCCCTCCTCCCTACCTCCCTGCTGAAGAGCTGCAGCTGTATTAATCATCCCCTGGGAATTCAGTCCTGGGGCACATCCTCTTTAAAAGGTGAAGGGGAGCCCTCCCAGTTATTTAACCCGTGAGTTATGTGCTCATGGAATGTCAGCCCGTGTGCCAGGCTGGAAAGCCAGCTCGGACTGACCCGCCACCACATGTCTCCCATAAAGTCTCAGGATTAGAGGCTCCTTGTAGGGTCCATAATGCGTTATTCCCTCCTGGGATGGGAGACACCAATCTGTGATTTGCCTTGTGTCACCATCACCCCTCAGACTGCCACCTAAAAAGGGTTTTATAAAGGATTATAAGGTGAGGACCCAGCACCAGGCACACCAGGACTCAGATCCCAGTCCTTTTCCCCCCACTCTTGGAATCTGAAGCAGATTCACCCCATTCCCCAGCTGGAATTCCACCACTTTCATCGCTCTGGGAGTTAGAAACAGAGGAGCTGGATGGCATCACGAGCTCCAACAAGCCCTGGACTCGGTTTCATGTCATCCCGAGCTGTTTTGCTCCTGAGCACAATTAGTTTTCGACACCTGAAAGTGCCAGGGAGCTGTGGAAGTTATTTATGGATTGGAGGATGTGTTTCCCAAGCACACCCTACCCAGAGAGTTATGGAGATAATTGCCTGCCCTCTGGGATGCAGAAGAAGAAACCCAACTATCCCTCGTTGCCCACACCCCTTTCTAGGGGATTGATTTATCCCTTTCCACTGGACACATCAGAACTTGGCCTGTCAGCGTTAATTAGTGGGGCCTTGGCCCGGTTCATTACGGCTCCCACCTCTCCTCAGAGCAGCTGCACTTGCAGGAGGGAACCACCTGGTTTGCCTGCTCGGCTCTGCCCCCATTCCTGCCCCCTCTTCCCATCACCTGTGGGGTAGGGGCTGCAAATTACAGGTTGTTGTGGGGTGGAAGAGTAGGTGGTTCTGGGATCATCCGTCACGGCAGGGCCCTGTCAGCACATTGTCCCCACTGCCACCCCTGCCCTCCCCAAACTGAGCCCCACTCTGCATGTGGAGGAGTGAGGGGGGCTAGGACTTTGGGATGTCCCTGGCATTGCTGATGGGTGAAATGCGGTGTCACCAGCAGGGCAGGGACATCCCAGGAGACTGGGAGATTTGAGGAAGCAGGGATGGGTTTGTAAATGTAAAATGGAATGGTGGCTCGGGGCAGGACCCTGCTTTAGGGTTCTGGATGGGTCAGAAAAGACCCTGTGAGGATTGGGCAGGTTGGGGACCACGAGTGACCACACCAGTGACCCTCCAACCCACCCTGATGGGAGAGGAGGGGCTGCTCCCTACAGGGGCGGTGTGGGGGCCACCACCACACCAGCACAGGGCTTGGAGACCACACCAAACTCCCAAATTTCAGGCGGGCCTGATGCATTTTAGCCTTTCTCCCTGCCCAGCATCCCCTCCCTCCCCGAGAGGCTTTTTGGGAGCGGAGTGGTGGCATTTGGGATGGAGCCGTGTGAGTAATTAGAACAATTACGGGTGTAACTTCCCAAACTTCGTGCTGAGCGGTGCTAATGGCTCGTCTGCACGATTCCCATCTCCTGCTGCTCTCCCAGCCTATTCACTGCCCCAATTACTCCTAAAGAGAAATCAGGATTGCACCCAGGCCTTAATCTCTCCTCAAGCTTTCACTGGGGCTTAAAGCCCACCACGCCCTGTCCAGGCTAATGATTTTCCTCCCTATCCAAATAGCCTTTCTTGGATTTTTTTTTCCTCATTTCATCCCATTCTCTTTGCCCTTTTTTTTTGATTCCTGGAGTTTGAGCTTGTGTTCTTTTTACTCAGGAAGCCAAAATGCTCCTCCACTGGTGGCTTCCTGAGTAAAAAGAACACAAGCTCAAGAAGGCGGCTTCTCCTTGCTAGAGCACAATCCCAGGAGCTGGGACAAACAATGGCGTGCCTGGGGTGGGAATGCCCATCCTTGCCACATCAGCGGCCGAGGAGTTTCTCCTGCTGTGAGGGCAGCAGGTGATTTGGGTTTCCCATTTGCACGTGATCCCCTGGGCGGATAAAAGCCGTGGACCCAGAATTCCTGGGGTTTTGGGGGAAGGTTTGGGGTGGATTTTGGTGGCCAAAGTAGCACTGGAAATCCTTTTCCTTCCTGCTGAGCACAGACCAGCTCTATCTGTGCAGAAGCTGTGGCCCTTCAGGGATAAGAAGGTGAGCTCCTTGAGTTTGTTCTTCCATGTTGCTGGGACCTGGCTCTCTTCTCCAGGCTCTCCTTGATCCAGATCCTTGTTTGCTGTCGCTGGTTTTGTGCCTTTGCCTGTGCCCTGGGTCGCTTCACCCCTTCCAGTGTTTGCATTAATCCCGGCTGCCTTTTCCCGGTTGGGAAAACTGAAGCAGGGTAAATCCTAAAGCAAGGAGGCTGGAAAAGGGCATTGGAGAATGCTGATTTGGAGCTGCCCTTCTGGGAAGGGAACAGCCTTGGTTTGGGCTTTTCTCCCCCTTTGCTTCTGCGTGCATTTAGTGGCGTCGTTATTGATGATTTTCTTGCTGATTTGAGCAACTTGAAGCATCAAAACTTGTCAGGAGAGGAGAATCCAACCTGTAGGAAGCCGCGTGGTTTTGTTTGGAGGTGTGCAGAGGAGATGAGGGATGGGATAAGTCATTTTCCAGAGGACTAGGAAAGTCGGGAAGGGTGTGGAGTTGGCGTTTCCATCCTTTGGCTTCAAGGCTGCTGGGCAGGTGGGAGCAGAGCCTGGCAGCGCCCTGCCCCAGGATGGCACCGGGTTTGGGATGTTTGGGGTGGGATGTGACCCTCTCCCTGCTCCATGCTGGTACATCCCTGCTGGGCCAAGAAAAGGGATTCCAGCCCAGGGCTGTAACAGCTGAGGCTCATTCGGTGCTTCTGCAGGAGGCAGCGGCAGCCGAAAAGGGGCTGATGCTGGTTTGCTCGGCAAAAAACCGGCTCCACTTCCACAGTGTCCTTTTGTCGTGGAGCTTGGGAATTACCCAGAGCCTTGTGGGCACCATGCCTTTGGTCGTAGCAGGTTTTAGTGGTGGTCCTTGAAAGCCATCACTGGCTGGGGCCATCCCAGGAGGGATGGAGAAACTCCCTCTTCTTGGGGGGAACATCCCCACGGGCACTGTCCAAACCCTAACGAGAGCCCCAAACGATTTGGGGATTTTATGCAGCTTGTTATCTTAGGTGTAGGGGTTTTTTTTTATTTTTTTATTTGAAATCCCAGCACGAAATAATCCTCTTTTTCTGGTCGGAATAGAAATGGCTTGATGCCACGAGGCAAAAAAAAAAAAAAATAAAAGGCAGCTCTACCCAGTGCTGCGCTGATTTGCAAGGCTAGTGAGAGACTACAGAAGGCGTTTTCAAATAGACTCCGATATTTTCAGTGCTTGAAGAGGGCCCGACTACATGACACCTTTTTTGAAGCCCTGATTTACAATGGCCCCAGGCTGAGTGCATTATAATTTGCTGCGAGAAGTTCCAAAGTCGCAGTACTTTCAATAATGAGGAGAGAAACCCTAATACGAGAAGACTTTTCCCTTTCTTTTTTTTTTCCCCTCACTTTTTTTTTTTTTTTTTTGGTATTGTGTTTAATGAAAAGCTAAAAATGTGCTAATTTGTAAGTCCTGTTGTGGTAGTGGCATCGGAGGCTTTTGAAAGGCGTTGCTGACTTGGGGAGTATTAAGGAAAAATGACATTTTGCTACTAGCAGAAAAGTCAATTATAATGTTTCCACACTTTAGAAAATTGCTGATGCAGGATGGGAGTTAATAGAACAGTCAGCTTCACTTTGTGTTACCGGATTTGGGGGGTTTTGCTGGGAAACGTCGGCTTGTTTTTTAATTCTGATGGCAACTTCAATAACGGGCTGCCACAGGTGCTGTGCGCTTGGGAGTTGTCTCGGTGAGGGTGCGATGTATTCCCTGGGGTTATTCCCACCTGGAGCTGGTCCCTGTGCCAGCCTGGCATGCTGTAGACTGCACAGGGGCAGGGAAAATCAGCATCAATAAGGATTTAGCGTTTTGCAGTCACTTTGATCCCTCCCTGGGTGGTGCAGGAGCACTGAGCCCGCTGCAGTCTGTTCCCAGCACTCTGCAAAAGAGCCGTGTTCGCTTATTTAAAAGCATTTAAAGCGAGAAACAGGAGGAAAAAGCTGTCCTTCCCCACTGCGCTCTCGATGAAGGTTTTTTCCCCCCATCTCTTAGAGCAGAAAACAGCAGAAAACTTTTCCTAAGCTCTTGGGGAAAAGAGGGTGGGAGTTCTGGGAGACTCAGTGTGGTTGTCAGAGAGTTTTAGTGCTGCTGGTGAAAACCCCGGTGCTGGAGCAGTCGGCTTTCAGGCAGGGGAAATCCCAGTAATCCCACCTCTGGACTGGTACAGGTGAAGAGGCAGAACAGCTCCTGCTCATCTCTTTCCAACCCCCTGCAATGGGCAGGGACACCTTCCACTATCCCGAGGTGCTCCAAGTCCCATCCAGCCTGGCCTTGGACACTGCCAGGGATCCAGGGGCAGCCACAGCTTCTCTGGGCACCCTGTGCCAGGGCCTCCCCACCCTCCCAGGGAACAATTCCTTCCCGATATCCCATCTAACCCTGCCCTCTGGCAGTGGGAAGCCATTCCCTGTGTCCTGTCCTGCTCCAAGCATGGCCTCGAGGGCTGTATTTAAAGCGCATTAAAATCCAGAGGGCAGGGAAATGCCAGGATTTTATTGCTTCTGCTTCCTCTTCCAGGTGTTGCAAAGAGGGGTTCCTGCTTGGGGTGGTTAAAATTGGAGGATGAGGGAGTGAGCATGAAGACTTTTATAAAAGTCATGTCATATGTAGTTCTCCTGGGTTTGCAGGAAGCAATTAAGCCAATTAATTTATTGGTAAATTATCTGATGATGAAGTACAAAATAACTGCAATGAAACGCTGACATTCACATTAATACCAAATTAGTTACTGTATTATGACTGTTCTTACAATGAATGCCCAGTAATTTAATAGTAATGGGACATTTAAATAATTCAGCTGATAATTCTCTAGATCACTTACATATATAAATGAGCATGACAGCTTCTTCTCCCAACTTTGCTGCTGCTGGATTGCCTCCCACCTCCACACCAGGAGGCAAAGCAGCCTGGCCCCTCCTCTTTGCTGTCCCCCAGAGCTCACCTTTGGTTGGGTGGAGGAGGCAGGATTTTTCTCCTCTATCAGATTGTGGGAATGCTGTGGCTGGAAAGCATGAGTGCAGTTGTGCTGGGCTTAGCAAAGCCACAACCTTCTTATCTCTTTCCATGAAAGATCTTTGGCTGGAGACGTTGGAGGAGCATCTTGAGAGGTGTTCCTGGAAGAGCCTCCCTGTGGGAAGGGTGTTGGAGATCCAGCCAGGGCCACTTCATGGAATAATTCAACCACTGACCCTGAAATTAGTCTGTGTGTTGGCTCTGCTTGATGCAGCTGCTTCATTCACTTTTCAAGTAGCTGCACTCTCTGTAATAATAATTGTAAGCAGCATTAAGATTGCTCCTCATTCTTCCCTCCCCATCCCCATGTGAGGCCTCTCCTGAGGAGAGCAAGGGCTTGGCAGCCACACAGGGCAGAGCTTTTCTGCTTTATGGGGTGGTTTGGGTTGGAAGGGACCTCGAAGCTCATCCTGTTCTCCACCCTGTGCCATGGGCAGGGACACCTTCCACTATCCCAACCTGGCCTTGGGCACTTCACCACCACTTTGTCACTTCCTGCACCCACGGAGCTGTTTGTGGTTAAACCAGCTGTGACTTCTAGATCCCCACAGCAAGAAATAAATGCAAGCAGCCACAAGTGCAAGTTACACCTAAAGGATAAAGTCCTCAGTGGTTTTCCCCCATGAACTGGTGTATAGTGGGGAAAACTTGCAGGTTTTCCCCTGGTGAAAGGTTCAGCATCCCTCCTGCACGGGGTCGGCGTTGTGCCTGGAGATGGATGTTGCCAGTCAGCTGCTTTTACTTTGCTATTGAGATTGCACTGAAGCTGCTGAAATATGAGTTAATGGGCTTGCTTACATCCTCCCGAAATGTGCTCCTTTCATCACATCACGCTGTGCTGTCAAACCTGTTGTGGAGAGGAGGATTCCTCTGTCAGCAAGATTGAGGGCAGAATTATCCAAATTAGTTTCCCTGTGGATGAGAGCAGAGCTGAGGGGTTTTAGACACAAACCCTGGCACCTCTGTGGAGAGCCTGGCTTGTCTCCCAGGGGTGAAGTTAAAAGCACCTTGTTTGATAAAACTGGGGTATGCTGCCAAATTTGGGGAGCCAGCAGCCTGCTCCAAAGAATAAGGGGAGGAAAGTCAAGGTTTGTAGCTGCACTGTTTCAGTGGGTTGAAACCAGAGGCTGGCAGCTCGTGGGGTCTCTTGTGTGGGTCATGTGGAGATTCCAGCAGCTGGATTACTGCTGGGAGAGCTGGGGGAAGGACTGATGTCCACTAGAAATGTCCTGAGGAGTCCCACAGGGGAGATGTAACAACGATTTCCTCTTTTACTGCTTGGCTCTCCTTGGCAGGGCTGGAGGTGCAGCCTCGAGGTTGGAAGGGTGAAACCATGGGGACAGCAGCAAAATACAGCCAGAAAGGACCACAAAAATCCCAAATTGGGGTGGCTCTATCCTATGTGCTGGGATAGCCCAGAGGGAGAAAATTCCCTTTATTAACCAGACCCATCCAGTTCCCTTCACTGTGCGCAGTGATACGACTGCTTGAATAATTTTCTGTGCAGTTAGTTATGTCCAGGAATCCTCCCAGGCCTTTTTTCTCAGGCATTCCTATTCCCAGGAGTGTCTTTTTCCATTTGGTTTCCTCTTAGGAGCAGGAGGGGCTCAACACCATCCCCTTCCTACAGCAGTGCTGCCAACTTGTACCTCCCAGCCTGTTGATACAGTCACAGAGAGATCCCTCGGCTCCCTGGGGATGGTGGGCCTTGTGTTTCCAGGTGTTTCCAGGTATTTCCAGTTACCTGTTGTCCAGTCCACACAGGAATTCTGTCATCAGAGGGAAAACCAAGTTTTTGTGGCTCTTATTTATAGAAGACCATGATGAATGTGATCCTGTGCCTGACACAAAGGTGGTGCTGGCTCCATCAGTGTCCTGTAGGATGCCCCAAAGCTTTAGGGTGTTCTAGACACTGTTTATAGGTCCTTTGCCCCCCAAATTGCTGCTTTGTGAGCAAACAAGGTGCAGTAAGCAACAAGTGCATTGCTATTTGTGCAAACAAGGTAATTAGTCATTATTTTCTATGGCAAAATAGATTAAAATCAGATTTTGGTGTTCATCCACCAAAATTAGCACCTGGCTGCTTTGCTTTTCTCTGCTGACACCCACATATATGAATTTGTCCATGCTAAGGCCTCAAAAGGTGCAAGTGCTGTTCCTCGTGCAGCTGTGTAAATATCCAGCTTGTGGTGGATTGCACAAAGTGCCTCCTAATCCATCCCAATTAAAAAGCAGTCTTTATAGCTGTAATAGTTTTATTGAGGACTGTAACGCTTTAGACCCACAGATATATAAAGCAGTTAGTTTTATAAAGCATATAGGATATTAAAATAATGAAAGGCATTAAAGTGACATCAATTTTTAAGGAGAGTTACTTGCCGAAATAAATGAGTATGGCCTAAAAGTTGATGGCATGTTACAGGGCTGAGTAATGAACCCTTCTGCCCCCTAAAATCTCTTAGAATAAATAATGCTTGAGCAAGTCAGTGGTCATTAACTCTTTATCCTCTGAGAGCTACATGTTACATCTCAACTGATTTTTTTTTTTTTTAATTTTAAAAATGCATTCAGAGAGGAATTCTCTTCCCTGGAATACCTAGAACTTAAGGAGCATTAATCTGCCATGCCTTCCCAGTGAAGTAGAGCTGTGACTGGTATGGCCAGGTGAAAAATCCTTGAGGAAGTTACTTTTTCCCTTTTCCTTTCTTTCCTTTTTCTTTTTCTGCTTCCTTTGCTGCCAATGCTGTGCTCCACGCTTTCCCCAAAGGGGTCTTGGCATACCAGGCCTGGAAAATCAAAAAGCATTTGTATGTTTTAATAAAATTTAAAAAAAAACTTTAAAAAGGCAAGACAGACCACTTAAGCATTTTACTGCTGCAATAGAGCGTTCCTTAAAAAACCCAAACCTCTTAAAATCCAAGCTGGCTGGTGGAGAAGCCAAAATGAAACCCTCAGATCTCTTGAGGACATCATTACACCAAGAAGTGCAGCGATTGATTGAGCTGAATCTCATTAACAGCAATACTTAGCTGGGCCATTTGTGTTGCTATAGTTATGGAAATGTTAAATTCCACTATCAACCCTATTTCCAGAGAATATAGCTCTTGTCAGAGCTCCCTCTGCTCCACACTTGGCAACAGACAAATCATCCCCTTCTCGTGCCTCTGCAAATCGATCCAGACAGTTTTGATTTCAATGAGGGAGCTTAGGAAGCAAAACAAACCCCGAACATTAAGAACCTGTTTATTGCTTTCAGATGCCTGTTCACAGGCCTGTGACTTGTAAATGATTTTGGTGGAGTTGCTCTGCAGACTTGCCCAGCTCCTGGGCTGTGGTGTCAGGGAGGCAGCTCTAGGCTGTGTGAGAGTAATGTGAAGTGAAGGAGAAGGGGAGGCTTCAAAGTCAGACATCCTTCTCTGTATGTTCAAGAACCTTTCTCAACAAAGTCCTGCCTAAACCAGAGATTAAAATGCCACCAGGCATTGACTATGGTTGATAAAATGCCTTCCTTCTTGACCATTGGCTGCTATTTAATGCCGCATCTCTGCCTCCTCTGCCCATGTCATCTTCAGCCTCCCTCCCAACGTGGGCATCCCGCAAAGTCTGTCTTTTCCATCTGATCCGTCCCAAATGCTGCCTCCAGCTTGAGCTTGGTCAGGCATCCCCTCGGAATTTGCCTTGTCCAGTTGCCCAGTATGTGTTAGAGAAGCTGGGAGAAGAGGGATTGGAAGGTTATAGGGAAGAAAAACTCAACATTTTCCTCTCTTGGCCCCAGATTGTTCTTCTTGGTGCTGGCTTTTCAAGGGCTTCTTTTGGGATCCAGGAAGGGCTGATAATGACAGACACCCTGTGGATAAATATTCTCAGCAAGTGGCTGACAGGGGTCAAACATAGGGTGTTTTAAGCACAGTTTATAAATCCTTTGCCCCCCAGATTGCGGATTTGTGAGCAAACAAGGTGCATTAAGCAACAAATGCGTTGCTATTTGTGCAAACATGCTAATTAGTCATTATTTTCTGTGGCAAAATAGATTAAAACCAGATTTTGGTGTTCATCCACCAAAATTAGCACCTGGCTGCTTTGCTTTTCTCTGCTGACACCCACATATATGAATTTGTCCATGCTGAGGCTTCAAAAGGTGCAAGTGCTGGACACTGCAGTTCTGCTCTAATGATCTGAATTAGCTGAGCACCTCTCCTACAAGAACCCTGTCCCCACTGATAAAAACATCCTCCAGCCTCCTGTGTGCCCACATCTAGGCAGGGCATGGGTGCTGGTGGGGAGGAACCCCTGGGGCTCTCAGTGCAGTTGGATTTTGCTGCCTTAGTCCCAGGCCAAACTATTCCTGTTTTTGGGAAGACGGCAGAGCTGGGACAGGGTGTATTGCTGTTTGTGGCCATTCCTGTGAGTGGGGTGAGAGGGATGAGGTGGTAACTGGGGATTTGGGCTCCAGCAGGAATTTCCTTCCCCTGGCAGTAGCTGAGGGAAGCCATGAGAACCCAGTGATGTGTCTGGCCCTGGGTGAGACTCCACGAGGCCACAGAGATTTTATTTCCCCCAGTTTTGTGTCCTTCTTTTGTATAACACCCTCCAGACCATAAATGGGAGGTGGAGAGAGTAGGAAAACCTTGTCAAGAGCTTCCTGGGAGCTTGGTGGGGTGGAAGGAGCTGTTTGGTGGGGTGATTATCTCCCTTCCAGCTCTGGGTCACTGGCAAAGGACTCTGAGGCATTTGGCAGGAGAAGCCAAGAGACTTGGGATGTCTTTTCTTGTTCTCTTCCCAATTCTTTGTGCAAATATTTCAGTGCACAATAGTAACTTTTTGCCTCTTTAAGTGGTGTAACTGTTCTGTGAGATGAATGAAGTCAGCTCCTCATACATGGCAAAAATTAAAAGTCCATTTATCACCAGCATCTGAACTGGGGATGGGAGTTACTGGCAGCAGTGGCTGATCAGAGTTAAAATGTTTGGTTTTTGGAGGAATGATGTCCACAGGCTTTGGGATGGGTTTTCCTGTTTATTTCTTTGGCTACCCCATCCCTGGAAGTGTCCAAGGCCAGGTTGGATGGGGCTTGGAGCAACCTGGGATAGTGGAAGGTGTCCCTGCCCATGGAATGGGGTGGAACAAGATGAGATTTAAGGTCCCTTCCAACCCAAACCATTCCATGATTTTGGTCCAGTCACTCCCAGGCAGAAGTAATGTGATAAGCTCGCTTTGCCTCTCTAGCAATTCTTTCTCTGTAAGGATTTGTATCAACCAGCCTGGTGCACTAATTTATAATTTCAAAAAATGGGGATGTGTAATTGGGGCAGAAATTTGAGTAAATGGAACGGAGAAATCACATTGTCACAAATTTTGCATTATTTATATTCATTTTGGAACACTGGCAGAATATAAATGTCAAACTGGGAGATTCATGCTTGCAGGGAAGAAAAATCAAAGATTCATCACAAGGCTAATCTTCACTTTGAATGCAGTGTTTTAGCTGCCCCACTTCCACAATGGACAAAGCAAGGGGAAAGGTCCAGAAATGGCAATGATTAGAAGCTTGGGAAGAGGGGCTTCTGTGTGAGGAGAGATGGGGATTATTTGAGTTAATTAATGCACAAGGCCATTTTGACAATCCTCTTCCCCTGTGCCATATTCCAGGTGCTGCAGCAAGGCTCCATGACATTTAAGGGAAACAAAACTCCAACAGATAAAAGGAAATACTTTCTTATGGGCTCTAATTAATGCAAGGAGAGATGATTGCCATGGGATGCTGAGGACAGGATCATTTGAGCTGTGTTCCAAATGAAGTGCTGCCTGGGCACTTGGTGCTGTATGAAACAGGCACATTTATAGTGACTGGGATAATATTTTCAAGTTAAACTCGCACTAAATACTTGCTCTCATGTTGCAGGGTACAAATGGATTACTACTTGGAGCTGGGAATGATGGAGTATTTTTTTTCCCTCCACTGTAACACTGAACCATTGGCCTTTCCCTGAGGAGAGATATTGGTTTAGCGAGGAAGCATGAGGGTGAAAAAAAAAAGAGTAATTTGCCAAATATCCCAAATGCTGCCTGTGTTGAGTGAGCCAAATGGCTCTAAATGGAAATTGGGAAGTACTCAGCAGGGCTGGGAGAAACAGGCACTCTCATTAGGTCAGCAGGGGAAGAAGCCTCGGAGAAAGCTGTGAGAATGTGCATCCTGTTTGTGGTGGGAGGTGCTGGTGGATTCAAGGAGCAGGATGACAAGGAAACCTTTCAGCCAGGAAAAGTGGAGGATTCACAAGCAGTAGAAGTTATGGGGGGTATGGGATGGAGAAGGCTCTTTTGGGGTCTCCTGGAGCAGTACAGAGGTCTTATCTCATTTGGTGTGGGCTGCCTGCAGCTCCTTGGGGCACAGCAGGGCTCTCTGCCCGGTGCCCAAGGATTTTGTAGCATTTATTAGGCTTGAAGGTGATCCATGGATATTTGAGGCACATGAAGAATCACAGAACCACAGAGTGGTTTGGGTTGGGAGGGACCTTAAAGCTCATCCCATTCCACCCCCTGCCATGGGCAGGACACCTCCCACTATCCCAGGTTGCTCCAAACTCTTATCTAAGCTGGCCTTGGACACTTACAGGGATGAGGCAGCCACAGCTTCTCTGGGCACCCTGTGCCAGTGATTAAAATACACCTCAAATGCTCTCAGTTTTGCCCTCAGGATTTTATAGCCCTGAGGGCAGGGAGAGAAGAGGGATGGAGCTTGAGGCAGAAACTCATTTATTTTAAAGCCAGAAATGAAAACTTTGAAGGAAATTCTTGTTTGAAATGATTTAAGAGAAGGGCTTAGATCTTGATCCCTGCGTGGACATTGAATGCCCAGGTTTTTTGCCTTCTCAAGTTGACATATCCAGGCTTGCTGAACACCTCTGGGAGGAAAAGGACAAATGCATGGAATTAATGGCCCCTGTGTGTTTTATCCATGCACGTGGAGGCCACTCTGTTCAACATGAGCAGCAGGTTCACCAAAGCACTCTGCCAGCTGCGTTGCCAGAACAACGACTGGTTTGGCACATTCCCGGATGGGAGGGATGGGTTTTGGTGCTGTTGAGCCCTACATCATCATTCAAATAGTGAGGTGCCAACCCACCAGCACAAAGAGCAGGTCCCTACATCAGGTGTGGCTGGGCATGGCAGGGAATGATAAAGGACAGGCAACAGAGGTCTGGAAGTCACCTGGAATGTTTCTTCCTCCTCTTTGTACACCGGGTCGTGTCTGGCCAGAGAAGTGACAAACTCAGCGGTCCTCAGTGGCTTCCTGGACATCTGCAGCAGCCTGAGCTCGCTCAGGACAGTGTGCACCACGTCCACGATGTGTCCCTGCGTGAAGCCATCCGACACGTGGGCCAGGCAGTTCAGGTTCACCAGCTTGGTGAGGGCTCCACCTCTCTGCAGGATGTAGTGCTTCCACAGTGCTGAGCACCAGGGCATGGCAAGGACAGAATGCCAAAGACAGGAAATCAAGGAAAGCAGGAGAAAGATATTATTATTACTAATTTTGAAACCGAAACAAGAAAATAAGGACTATTGATCAGGAAAGCCCAAGATTCAAAAATTGTTTTGCTTGTTTTCTTTCACCTACAGATTTGCAGCATAGGGGCCTTTAGGCACATGTGGTTTTAAACCCTTACTGATCATTTTTGGCTACCAGTGAGTACTTTTCAGCAAGTCATTAAAGGCACGTGAAGTGGGGTGGATATGTGTGTGAAAATGGAAAGAAATTGTGTGTACACACAGAACCTGTCCAGTGTTCCCATTTGGATGTGCAGAGTTAGGTACCTTTACACACAGCCTGTTTTTATTTCTGTGGCCCTCATCACAGCTTATTCCTGCTGAACTGAGGGCTGCTGTGGGGACTCCACATCCCAAAGGCTTCCAGCCACGCAGGCACGTGTTGCAAGGTGCAAATTTTCTGTGATTGGGGTTTTGCTTGTTACTTAAAAGGTGAACCTTGTTGTGTCTTTTAGCTGTGAACCTCTGTGACATGATTGTTTTCTTTGGGGTTGTCAAGTGGCTGAGATTTTGCTTCCAAAAAATAGGAATAATACCAATATTTTGGTTTATTTTATGTTAAGTAAGGATGTGTTTCAGAGAAATTTAGGAAAACTTCGATCTTGTCTCCTCAGGCTTTGCTTTAAAGCATGACATGGAAATATTTGGGAAAAAAATAGGAGGATTATGGATAAGAGGTTAAAAAGTTTCTTGAATGAGACATTTTGAGTCTGGTGTGCTTGAATGCTCAGATTTAGCATGAAGATGTTTGGGAGAGGCTGATGCTGCTGGAAGAGCTGCCTTGTTTTTCCTTGGCTTGCGATGTCGATACCACGGACTCGAGCCCATAGCTATTGGCAGCTCTGCACTGCATTTTTCACTCGAGCAAATTGTGGTCTCCCACTTGAATTGCACTTGTGCTCGATAAATATTGGCTGAATCACTAATTCATAAAAGAGGAATTGATGCACACAAGAGCAAGCACAGTAATATATTGTGTGCTGCAGCTCCTGGTGCAGGTGTGGAACACAAGGCACTGCCTTGCTGGGTGATTAATGGCAAGAAATCAGTATGGGGTTGTGAATCTCTCAGTTTAATGATTTCCATTGTATATTTACTGTTCCCACTGAGCACAGATTGGAATACTCTGGTCTGTAACCAGAGGGAGGGCTGCAGCAGACAGGTAGCTGTGCACTGTGGCTTACAAGAATTTGTTATGTCATTATTTTTCTGTCAAAACAAGTTTGTTTCCTTCTCGAATGGGGTGTCAGGCACTGAAAACTGACAGGATTGGGAGGTGAAGATCTTATTTCCATAGAACTTCAGGGAAGGTTGGAGCTGAAGAACCAGGCCAGGCCCTGTCTCAAATGGGGCAAGGTCAAAGAATTAAAGCTACCAGTTTAATCTGCTTTAAAATGCCACGAGTTAACTTTTTGGGGCATTCTTAAGTGTGCGGTTGGAATCCCTTGAGCTGGCCCTTTTTTTTGGACTCCAAGTTAGTGCTGAGACTCCCAGAATGTGACAGTTCAACCCCTAGAAGTGAGCACAGCCAAATTCAGCTGCTGTCACCTCCTTTCTCTAGGCTTTACTCATGTTCCCTTATCTCTCAGCAATTTATCAGAGCTGTAACCTATCATGAAACACGTTCCCTTGCTTGGTGACCATTTCCCATCCACACCAGGGAAGTTATGGAAAGTCGGAGAGATTTACAATGTGCTAGGCAGCCAAAATCGGTCTTGGGCTCGCCCAAATGTGCATCACCTCGGTGCCTTGGCTGCCTGTGAGGGATGCAGGATGAAATGGGATGCACAGTGTGTTTGTAAGAGTTGTGTAACAGGGTGACAGCATGGATAGAGCAAAGAGTGTCTCTGTGGCAAGGTCCCTGAGCCAATTGTGTTCTCTTTTATTGCTTTTTATTGCAGACTTCAGGGTGCTTAAAATCTCAAAACACTGGAAGTTTGTCTTATTAGACCGATTTACATGGCTTGAAAAAAAGCCACTGATTTCCTTACAAGCTTTGAGTCTCAGTATGTGGACTATTCCATGTTTTTTTTTCAGAATTTGGGAGCTGTCTATCACTGTAAACATTTGATAGACCAGATGTGCAAAATCTTGGATGCCTAGACAATTTCTCTTGTGATCTGTAAGCACAAAAAGTAGAATTTGGCAGTGAGAACATTTAGCCCTCCAGACATGGTTTGGTTTTTGGAGAGGCCCAGAAGTTGTGTTGTTTAGAGTATGGAGAGTGGAAATTCAGAATCGCTGTGTAAAAAAATAAGAAAAGCTTCAAATAGAAAATGTGTGCTGAAATAGGATCTTGTGCTTCATACAGGGAGGAAAACCAGCTCAGGCTGAGCTTGGTGCACACTAAACTCATGGAAAAAAAGTGAATTGCTGGTGAAGAGTATTTTAAACTCTTCTCCCAACTTCCACTTTTATTATTTGATCTTTGGAGTAGCCTGTATTGATTTTACTTAAATTTTCAGGACTTGAGGTGCACCCAGGGGCATGACTTGAGGTGAAGGTCAGTTCTGAGAGTAACGAGCCAATAAACATGGATTTTAAACAGTAGGAATAACCACGAGGACGACGTGAAATACTTGCCACATCTTGTCAGGTAGTCGGGCTTAGGAATGAGAAGGATTTTCTGATAAACTTTGAAGAAAAGTCCCAGGTTGGCATCGAAGGGCCTGGCAGTGGTCCCCACGAGCAGCACCCTGTCCTTGGGTTTCAGAGCCCTCAGGAACGGGGGCAGCATCCTTGCCAGGCGCTTGGCGTTCATCTGCAGCACGTGGAAACGCGAGGAGGAAAGAGTTGTTAACGATGCTGACAGCTCCGAGTTAATGAGCTGGAGCTGTACCTGCTGCCTGCAGCAGGATTTTGGGGGTTTTTAGTGGCCTGCTTGTATGTGATATGAGCAGAGGAGACACCAGCACAAGTAGGAAGATTCTGCCCCCTCAAAATCGGGTAAACGCTTGATTTCTGCTTCTGGTTTTGTGGGTTTGTGCCAGTGCCTTTCACTACTGAATTTAGTGGTCAAGTTATTCCAAGGCAGGAAGGAAACAACTCTTTTAAAGAAGGAAATCCTTATTTCCAGCTCAAGGAGAAATATTGCAGGGACCTGCACACCTGATGAACCTCACCAGGCAGAAAATTGTTTCCTAGTTTGGAATCCTCCCAGCTCTTGGAGGTTATGATTTTCTGACTTCTAAGTGAAAAATACACTTCCTATTTTTTTGCTGTGATTTCTAACTTGCTGAGGCCCTGAGAACAAAGGTTTTGGGAGCTCAGGGTTCATGTCTGTGCAATAATTTACTACTTGACTTTGTAACACTTATATAACTACTGCTTACACAACAGATGAGCATTGAGCAAAAGCTGTTATTGGAGGGTTGTATTTGATAATGTTCAGGTGAATATTGGCTAGAAAAGCCTAATCAGATTGCTGTGGTGTCATTACTGTTAATCAATGAGCTTTCCCACAAATTTTGGGGGGTAGAGTAGCACATTTTTTTTCCTAAATAAGCTTGTCTTAACACAGTATATCTGGTGGATCATTCCTTTTCTTCTCATAGTCATGCTATGCATTTTTCCAAGTGTGCCAATTGCTTCATCAAGATAATGAGTTGATCATGTCTTAGCCCCAGGGCTGAGGGCCCCTTTGGGGCATGGCCTTGCTGCTGGCCAGGGTGGCACAGCCAGCTCATAGTTTTGCTCCTGGATGAACTATCCCTCTGTCCTGGTGGCAGGAATGTCACCCTGGGATGAGCACAGTGACTGACACTTGCTTTGGCTTCTGAAGGCTGAGCTAAGCTCATCTTGGAGCAGCCTGGTGTAGTGGAAGCTGTACCTGGCCATGGGGTTGGAACAGGGTGACTTTTAAGGTCCCTTCCAGCCCAAACCACTCCATGACTCTCCAAAATTCCAGCACTCCTAAGGAAGGTTCCCCAGACTGCCACTTAGCTCTGTCTGTCCCTCCAGTTTCATGCTCTCTCCTCCAAATGCTAGATGTGCTGTGAACAGTTTGGGATGTGTGGGATTCCAAGCCTGGAGCCAGTAGATTCCCACCCAGGGAAGAGACCTTCTGTTAAATGCCTGCAGGTCTTGGGGTCGGTAAAAGGGGCAAAGATGATACCCTGGACTCTGAGGGGTCTGAAATTTTTTCTCACTGATGGCCAAACAGACAAAGATCATGAGTAATCCAGGCCATCTTTGGCCCCTAATCTTAATTTTAATCCCCACCTGCACTTCCTGCCAAGGTTCGAGCCCAAGGGAAAGGTTCCCTCTTGTTGTGGGGGCCACTGAGGGCATCGATCACTGCACATCCATTGCCTCACTCAGCCCTTGCAGAAGGAGCAGCCCCATCCAAGGTTGGGTTGCCTCGTGTTGCCTTTCCAAAATGCAGCCTTGTGACCACCCCACAGACAACCTAAGAAAAAAGGTTTAATTTTTCTCATAAAGCTCTAAAAGCAAAATATGTAGCATGCAACAGGAATTGGGGTGAATTGCTCTCTGCTGTGGTTTTGTTGCTGTGACTGTTGGGCAGTGTTTTAATTTTCTTTCCAATGGGGAAGCTCCACAGGAGAGGGAGGAATGGAAGCAGTGGCATTAGGACTCCTGGGAGCCCAAAGAAAATAATCTGTAATTGTAACTATTTAACACAGGCTCTTTGTCTTTGCAGTGGAAATTTGTCCTTGTTACTTTATTGTTCACTTTGGCTCCATCCAATTTCTCAAATTAATAGAGCTGAACAATTTAAGCTCATCTCAACTTTTAGCTTCTTGCCTTGTATTTTGAAATTCTCCATTATTCCCTTTTACTTTCCAGTGCACTGATGAGCAGTGACTCTGGACTATTTTTAAATAAAGCAAGGATAGATGGAAGAGAGAAATGTGACCTCTTGGGGGCTCTGAAGAAGTCACAAGACTCTCTTAAAAGCTAAAAAAAAAAAAAAAAAGTTAGTGAGACAAGCTATTATCAAGCAAGCTTTGGCAGGTCTGGTCATAGTGGTATGTGCTCAGCTAAGGAATACACTTGTCCCTTTGTGAGGGATGAAGTGCAACAGGAGGAATTATCTGCACTGAAATAAAGAAGAACTCACCTCTTCTTCTCCCTTCGGTGCCCCTTTGGAATATAATCTCTCTGTGCCTCCAATCCACACAACTGAAGGCTGCAATTCCTTGCCCACCTACGAGAAAATGAGGGAGAAAAGGCCAGGAGTTGATTAAAACGGCTGCAATTTCATACCTGGGAGCCTGGCACTGTGCTTTTGAATCCACATTTCAGCAGCTCAGCTAGCCTGGCTTATTTTTTTATCCCCAGGAACGATCAGCACTCATGGACAGCACTGCCTTGGCAAATCCAACCCTTTCCAGTTAGGAATTGAGCATTAAGAGCCCACCCCAAACTGGATCACTTTGTCTGCTTATCTTTAATTTCTCAGCACAAATTCAGTTGTGTTCCTGCAAAAGGAAGCCTGGATTTGCTGTTCAGTAGAAAATCATAGTCCAAGAGCAGCTTTAGGCTGAGGCTGGGATCCCACCCTGGTTTTCTGGATGGGGAGACAGGCGAGGCATGGCTGTTGCACAAGAGGGGGAGGGCACTAATCTCTAAGCAGAATAGTCTGTCAATCTTCTGGTTGAGACCCCAGCATTTAATTTGCAGTGAGCCCAAGAATTAACACAGAATTAAATTTGAAGGGGGGGGTGTGTGCGGCCACAAATGGGTTTTTCTGCTCCAAAGTCGGAGGCACGATACCTCTGCTTCACAGCAGGATGGCAGCAATGCTACAGGCTTGTTCCACGTCCTGCACTCTTTCCCCATTGCTATAGAAACGCCAGAGGTTGAGCTATTCCAGAGGTTTAGATGTTCTGCTGCCAAATTTTAATCACTTTCCAGTGGCTCTCAGAGTTTGCTCAGCAACAAAAGTGATGGCTCGAGGAGTCAGCGGTAATGAGAGAGAGAGGCACAGCATCCTTCTATCCTGCCTTTTTTTTTTTTTTTTCCTCCTTTAATTCCCCCTAGTTGAAACTGCTGCTTCCAGGAAGGCAGCTTACAAAATCCATGGGCTGTGTACATCACAAGCTCCTGTCTGATTGACAGCCAGGCAGGAAGAATTAAGTTGTGAGCATCATTGCTCGCAGCACTGCAGTTGATTTTTGTGGCTGTGTTTCAAAGAGGGAATGTGTCTGCACAGGAGGGATGGGGAAGGGGACAGGAAATGAGGGCTGTTCAGTTTGTTTGCTGTGCTGGGGTGAAGTGGGAGCAGTGCCACCATCAGCGTGTGACAACTTCTATTGATGGCAACTGGTCAGTCCTAGAATATGTCAGGTGATACCTCCAAGTCCAGAACAGTTGGATTTTAGAATCCCAGAATGGTTTGGGTTGGAAGGGAGCTTAAAGCTCATCCCATGCCACCCCCTGCCATGGACAGGGACACCTTCCACTGTCCCAAGTTCCTCCAAACCCAATCCAACCTGGCCTTGGACACTTCCAGGGATCCAGGGGCAGCCACAGCTTCTCTGGGCACCCTGTGCCAGGGCCTCCCCACCCTCCCAGGGAACAATTCCTTCCCGATATCCCATCC
Source organism: Aleadryas rufinucha (assembly GCA_013397815.1). Taxonomy (NCBI): domain Eukaryota; kingdom Metazoa; phylum Chordata; class Aves; order Passeriformes; genus Aleadryas; species Aleadryas rufinucha. Next base: position 26,240 of record VZTH01009951.1, read on the forward strand.
ATCCCTGCCCTCTGGCAGTGGGAAGCCATTCCCTGTGCTCTGTCCCTCCGGCCCCTTGTAAACAGTTTCTCTCCATCTTTCTTGTAGCTCTTTCAGGCACTGGAAGGGGCTCGAAGGTCACCCCAAAGCCTTCTCTTTTTTAGGCTGAACAATCCCAATTCCCTCAGCCTTTCCTTATAGGAGAGGTGCTCCATCCCTCTAATCAGCTTGGTGGCCTCCTCTGGACTCACTCCAACAGGTCCATGTCCTTCCTGAGCTTTTTCTTTGTTGGAAGGCAGGAGCTCAAATATTTAATGTTAATAATGAAGATTTAAAAAAAAAATAAAACCAACATATCAGAAAAGAGAATATTAAAATCTTGCAGGAACTGCTGTGTGGGCTTGGCAGTTATGGGAATCTTTTCCTGCCTGTACAGCTTGATGGGTAACACTGATTCCAGGAGTGTATGGAGTACAAGCTGGAATGCAGTGGCAGATTAAAACTGTACTGCAATAATATCTGCCTTTCAAAGGCCGGGTGCTATCCCATCTGTCCCCTGTTTATGCATTTCCAGAGGTATGTTTGGCACATTCTGAAACCTCCACACATCCCTCTGCACCTGCAGAGCACGAGAGACATTTGAGAGGGTGACTTGTGGCTTTCCTTGAGCTGTGCAGCAGCCTGACACTCTGGGAATTTCTGCTGGATATCCTGCTGGTCAAGGGCTGGGACACCTGTGGGAAATGCAGGCCAGTCCTACAGATTTGCACTTGCATTTTCACCTCTCTAAAAAACCTGTTCAGTGCCTGATGCTGCAGTGGGATGTGAGAAGGAAATAAGGGTGGGGGGAAGGTTACAGAGGCTACAAGAGTTGTCTTTGTTATCCTTTTGGTGGGGTCACCACAGGCTGGGAGGTGCAGGTATTCCTTGTTTGGCTTGGAGATGTTTTCTGGGGTGAGCAGCCCCCCTGAAACGCAGCCTGAAGTCTGAAATCAGATTGTACCTTCATTTTAACTCTTACAGAAGAACGCTCACTGTTGTCACACCTTTCATCTTTGTCGCGCCCTTTATTTCCCCACTAAGTGGAAATATAATGAATGACCTCAGTTTTGGCTCTTAAAGAGAGAATTCCCTGTGTTTCCTGTTTTGAGGCAAAGAGCTAAATGTAGAAAATGGCCTGCATGTATTTGTTGCCCAGAAAAGTGGTGGATGTTCTTCCCTGGAAGTATCCAAGGCCAGGTTGGACAGGGCTTGGAGCAACCTGGGATAGTGGAAGGTGTCACTGCCCATGGCAGGGGGGGAATGGGATGGGCTTTAAGGTCCCTTCCAACCCAAACCATTCCATGATTTTTCAGGTGTTAATAGACATTAATACAACCCAATTGATCACACTGTGTTTAGGCCTGGCTGTTTCTTCTTGTGACTCCAGCTCAGACACCCAGAATCCATTGGCACCTAATTTAAATGGCTGGCAGATCCGTAGCGGACTGTGTATCCCCCTGTGAAAGGGCTCCATTTGAATTATCCACGGACAGTTTGAATCCATGGATAATTAAAGGCACTGTACATAATTAATTTGTAATTGAAATTTTATTAGCTTTGCTGCAATCCCACAATTTGTTGGAGCTGCCAGCAGATGGCCCCTTAACCCTTCTAATACCACACTGAGATTTGCTCTTCAGGAAAATCATTATGGAAAAAAAACCAACCCTGTCTCATCCTGTTGTCAACAGTCATCAAAGATCAAACAGCACTTTTGAGAGCTTTGGGTTCAACTTTTCAAGCCTGAGAGCCAGAGTTTAACAGTTAAATTGTTACACTTGAAAATGCACAAATTTTATTCTTGCTCAGTGCATGTGCACAAGGCTCCTCCAAACTTGAAGGATTTGATGGCATTTTTTATTAAAAGACCCAAGGTTTTCTGAAAGCTCATGTTGTTGCTGAGAACTGCTCAGTATTCTGTAGTTTATACACCCAGAAATGCTGCACTGAAACCTAGGCTAAACCTAGACTAAACAGTGTGACTAGACCTTATCAGTGGGAGCATCACCAGGTAAATATTCCAGTGCTACAGTGATGATGCCGCTGTATTCTGGTTTGTGAGGCAGCAAATGCAATAGGATAAATTTAATTTTTAACGTTAGGGTAACACAAAGCTGCTTTCTCACAGAGATAACTGCAGATTTGAGCACTGGTGATATTTAACACTTCAAGGTTCTAAGGATTCCAGCAGGCTGAGCTGCACTGAGAAAAGAATTGGTTTGGATGCTGGAAGAAAGACTCACTGTACTGTTCCCAGATTTTAGCTGTAGTGGAAGAGTCTTGTGTGGCATGGAAATGCTGAACACACAGAATTCTGTGAGTGTCCCAGGGTAAGCTGTGCCTGGCTCTTCAACCTGCCAGAGAAACAGTCTGGCTGAAGGGACAGTACAGCAGTGATCATGAACAAATGAACACGAAGCAGTGGAAAAAAATATATTAAGGGCAGAATTCAAAATTCTGTTGTCTCTAAATGCTGGGATTGTATAATTTAATTTTAAATAAACTCCATCACATCCCTTTTTTTTTCATGTAACACTTGTACAGTCACCTCCGACTTGCTAAAGAGCAGACCCAAAGAGCCTGTTAAGAGTCCCTCAGCACTGATGGTGTTGAAATATTTCTGGAGCGCACTGCCTTGCGAAGCCCCTGCACAGCACACACACAACTTCCCTGCTGGCATTTCCTCCTGGCCACCTCTCTCCCAACCTTTTAGCCTGGTCAGTGTTGCACTAATAAGGTTTCCCCACGTGTGGCTTTGGGCACAATGTGCTCTCTGTGTGCTGCTGTGGCCCTGAAGAGGGGATGAACCCCCTGAGAGGGGCTGTGTCCCTCTGGTAGTGATTAACCCCCCCTGGCTGCCTCGTGCTTGTCATTTTTATTGCCCTGCAGTTAAACCTTGTGAACTACCTGCATTTTTGTGTCATTGAGCTGTGCATTCTCCCCTCTCTCCGCGATCCTTTCTGGATCTGATTTTGTTTCCACGTATCCTTCGCTGCCCTTCCTTGCACTTTTTCCATGAGCTGTTGCACCTCGGTGGTGTTTTATGGGGACATAGGAGAGCCAAAGGATTGCTTGGCACAAGCTGGCAGCCCAGGCTGGGAAATGGGGCTTAATTGAAATATTCCAGCATGTTCTGGTTCACGCTTGAAGGGTGAGTTTTGTTTTGGGGGGACTTCTGGGAAGTGCTTCTCTATTGGAGACAGATCCTCGCCTTTCACTCTGAAGCAGAGCTGACCTGGCAGGATTTGCCATGGCTTTATGAAGAACATAAGTGCTCAGGCTTGGTGTTTGCAGCCTCTTTCAATAGTTTTCCTATTCAATATCAATCTCCTTCACATCTCTTCTGAATAGGCAGATTGAAATGTTGGTGTTTTCCTGCTCTGGTATGAGAAGTCATTTCCTCTGTGTGACATTAAAATGCCTGCCTGGAGTAACACTCAAGCCTCTCTTGGATCAGGGCTGCTGTGTCTCCTGCAAGTCTCCTCCCTGAAAAAGGGGGCGGGGGGAGAATTTGGCTTTTGCATCTGAAACAAATTAAAGTTTCATTTTTTCCCCATTCCCATTCACTTGTTTAGGGCGTCTCCCACGAAACAACTGCCAGCAGCCAACACTGGGTTATGGAAGGAAAGTTTCCTAATGGTCACTTTATGCTCTCCAGAGTTTCCTTTCATTACAGAAACTCTTTTGTTTGCACATAGGATAGGTAATCAAAAGTGTGAGGTGACTTCACCTTTATCACAGAGCACCATTAATCCTTATTTACTAAATCCTGGTGTTTAACAGTGGTTGTGTGGATCATAAGATAAGAGGGAAAGAACTGTCATGTTTCCTGTCATTCACTCACAGCTCCGAGTGGAAGGTCTGGATTTTGCTTGACTAACTCTCCACAAAAGCACTTCTGGGAAGCTGGAGTACAAGGCTCGCTTGACAACAGTTGCTGTTTCCAAAAACCCTGCCCAGAAGTGTTTGATTATGGAGATGGGGGGAATTTTCAGTGATCTCTGCACACAGGGCCCTCCAAAGAGGGGTACTGGGGTGGGTCAGAGAAGACTGAGAGCTGGAAATACTGATGCGTTTTCTTGGTCTTAATNTAAAAAAGCATTATGGCATCAATATTAAATATGAAATGTCAGCTGCAAGATACCAACTTCCATGTGATTTCCATCGTTTGTCTGCCACATGTGCCACTGTCCAGTGTAGTCTTACAATACTCCAAATAACCAGACTTTTACCACTGTTCAGCTTTCTCTTGTCAAGGAATTTGTTCTGTGCTTTCTTCAGCTTGGGTAACAGTAAATCCCTGCAAATCAGGATATAGGAGATTCCTTGTCCTTTCATTCCTTGGAAAACTTTTTCCTTAATACATCAACTATTTTCCTCGCTGCTACTTGTGCCCATTTCTTTTTGTCCCATGGCTGTGCACCTCTGGGAAAAGTCTGGCTCTGTTCTCTGTGTTATCCCCTGAAGCCCCTGGAAACAGCAGTTAAACTCCCTCTCACTCCAGCTTTGTTTTAGCCTGAAACAACTGGATTTGTCCAGATGTCTCTCACTCTCCAGCCCCCTCGTCTCCATGGCTCTCCTCTGGACCTGCTTGTCAAGGCCTGTGTTTAACAGGGCAGCCCAATATTGGGCACAGGGTCCAGTTGTGGTCTCATAGATGTCCCATAACAGGGAATAATTAATTATTTTAAAGCATTTGCTGTATTCTTGCTGATACAGGCCAGTATTTGGCTGAGTTAGTGCTGCATGGACTTGAGGACCAGAGAGAGGGGAAATGAGGCACATTTGGGATTGTCAGGAATAAAAGAGGTGGATTGTAACTGCAGAGGTGAGACCCTGTGTTGGGTGCAGGATAGTCTCCAGCCGGGCTCTGAGAACCTACAGGATCTGAGCTGAAATCCTCAGCAGATGGGGATGTATTGGTGACCCAACCATGGGGACAGAATGTGGTGGGAGAGGTGAAACAACCAAAGGAACTGGGAATGAAAATTGAACACAGTGGGTTTGAATGATGCTAGGACAGGCCAGTGTTGTGTCATAGGGTCATAGACTGGTTTGGGTGGGAAGGGATCTTAAAGATCATCTTGTCTCACCCCCTGCTGTGGCCAGGGACACCTTCCACTGTCCTAGGTTGCTCCAAGCTCCAGTGTCCAACCTGGCCTTGGACACTTCAGGGACCCAGGGGCAGCCACAGCTTCTCTGGGCACCCTGTGCCAGGGCCTCCCCAGCCTCACAGGGAAGGCCTGAACATGCAGGAAGGAGAAACTCTGTGCTCTGCCATTGGCTCTGCTGTTAAAGCAGCAGAGTTTGAAGCAGTGCTACTCTTGTAGTTGGAACAGGTCACCTTTTGATAAGCAAGTGCCTGGATAGCCCTGATTCCATGGGACTGTGAGCAGCTCCATCCCCGTAACTCACAGAGGTTCACTGAAATGTCACTGTCTTTTGCAAGAGCTTAAGTAGAGAAATAATCTTGGACTGCTCCCCATGATTTTGAGGAAGATGTTGGAGAGTGTTTCCATTTGTTTTTAAGTCATGTGGAAAAATGTAAGGGTTTGTATGTACCTCCAGGCACACATATACATGATGTGTGTATGTACTTACATATCAGTGTGTATAAATACACATTTTTTGCATGCTCCTCTTACTGTACATATTATTTTCAAGTGTACAAAAAACCCCTTGTTATCTTCAGCTGGAACCTTGTCCAGGAGTAAAAAGTCTTCCCTCATTTCTCCTGTGCTCAAAGTCCTTGTGCTCTAGCAGGGACTCTGTGGGGGCAAGGGTGGCGTGTGCTGTGCCTGCAGCCAGAGCTGAGCTCTGCCATTGATGAGGGCAGAGAAATGGAGAAAGGTGAAATGTGCAGAGGAGAGGGACTGTTAGCTCAGGATAATGGCTCTAAATCGTGTCAGGGAGTGCCAGACCCAGTGGCAGTGCCACAGCATCAAAGGTGTGAGTGATCACAGCACTGTCACCCTTCCCTTGGCACCGGCGTCCTTGGGGGTTGCTTTGCTCTTGACTGTGAAACGTGGCTTTTCTGGGCATGGAGGCACCTGTCACAAAACAGGCTGGAAGACTGGATTCCATAAAATACAGCTGATAAATCCCCAGCAAAGCCAATTCTAGTAGACCACTGGCACTGGAAAACTATTACGTTTGGCTTTTTCCTACTTTTTTTTTGGTCTGGAAATGTTTACCAGCTCCCATCCGGAGCAGAAATGCTGAGGACTTACAGTGTGGAAGAAATCCTGCCAGGATAGTGTCTTTTTAATTTTTTTTTTGAGGAGGGTTTGGGCTATGTTCTTCACAGTTCATATGCCTGCTTTCATTTCCAGACTTCTCATATGTTTCTGTTCCTGTAATCCTGAACCAGGATTCCTCCTTTTGAAGAGCTTGCTGATGGGTAAACAGAGAGCAGTACAGGGGAGAGAGCTCTTGTCCAGCAGCAGTCCCAGAGAGGAAATTTCTGACCACCCCCAGCCTAGCATTTGATTAAATGCAGCATGGCAAGCATTCCTGGCTGATGTGCACATAAACAGAGAACAGAATTTTCTTTATCTGTGCTGCTTTTCATATTCAAGGTAGCACAAAGCTCCCATAAATCTTAATGTGAAAAGTATGGCTGCTCCCAGTGATTTCTCCAGGGGCATTAAATCCTCTGCAGAGCTGCACACACTGGCTGTCAACAAGTGGTTTCACAGAGTCACAGAATCACTGTGGTTGGAAAAGACCTCTAAGATCAAGTCCAACCTTTGGCTTATCACCACCTTTCAGCCAGCCCAGAGCACTGAGTGCCATGTCCAGTTGTTCCTGAACACCTGAGGATGATGGGCACTCCACCACCTGCCTGGGCAGCCCCTTCCAAGGCCTGACAACCCTTTCCATGAAGAAATTCTTCCTGATGTTTTGAACACATGAAGGTAGGGAAGGAATTTCAAATTGGGTTGAGCAGCTTTGCCCAAGGTGTGTAAGTTCCTTGTTATGGAGGAACTACAATTCCCTGTTTGTCCCGCAAAAGAACTGGACCACCTTTGTAGAGAATTCCCCAAGGCACACCATACCTTAAGAATCATGTGAAACATCATCATCAGGCCATCTCTGCCTGGATATTTCCCAACCATGTTGGAAGGAGTGAGGTTGAAGAGATTGGCTCCTGTTTCTGTGCAGATGGCGTGGACCAACATTTTCTTTCCAACGCCAGCGGGTCCTGCCAGCAACAGAGATTTCACCAAAGGAGCATTCTCATGGACGGTTTGGGAACCTGTAAAAAGTCATAAGGCACTATTATTGCTTTCATTTAAATCTGCCATAAAGGTAATGGAATGATTCCTCCTTTTTTATTCACCGTAAATAATTGATAACGTGAATTAATTCTTTCCTTACCGTGGCATGAGTGCTCTTGAGTTCAATTCTGTATAACCAGAGCTGTGAGCCCAGCAGATTTAACATCCTTGTTTGGAGCAAGGCTCATCCCACCCTTATTTGTACCTTCTGATGGGAAAACTTCAGTTTCAAACCGATGTGAGCTAAAAGAATGATTTGGAGACCAGAGCAAATGCGAGTGCCAGGGTTGCTGTGCTTCACTTGCTGTGCCTCCAGCAATCCCTGCTCAGCATTTCCAGCTCTGACTGCATGGCTGCTCCAGGTAAATTCATCCTGGGCTGTGACAAATATGATCCATCACCTGGGAGAGCCTACCACTGGGAAAACACAAGCACAGACAGATTTGTGTGGTAGATGGGGATGGAGCTTGCCTTCCCTGCAGCTGTCACCACATGAATTGGGGACAGGTGAACCCCCAGAGGTGGAAATAGCAGGCAATGTCAAATGCTTTATCCATGCCCACTGGCAGTCCAGTAACATCTTTGCTTGGATGCCTAAAGATGTCCTGTGTCAGTAGTGGTGGTGCTTACATGGATTTGAAAATCTGTGTGAGCATCCACTACATCTGGAGGTCTCTCAGACCGGTGTCCATCAGATTGTGAGGGGGAAACTGCCCCCAAAGGTGATGGGCTGCAGAGGGAGACTTTGCCTTAGCGTGGAGAAGCCTTCTGGGTTAGTGGGGACTGCTGGTATTTAAAACAAATCCCATCAGGGTGGTTATCTGTGTCCTGATGGTTTAACATCCCAAATAAATGACAGTGAACCCAGCACAGAGACAAATGCCATTATTCCAGCATGGTGCAGGGTGTAGGAAGTTGTCAGCCACCCAGGCTTTATTAATATTTGGTCATTCCATACCAATCCATTACTAGTCCACAAAGATTTATGAGGAGGGGAGCAGCAGACTCCTCTGTGTTAAAGATGAAGTATAGCTTCTACTATTCTTTCTCCTTTCAGCTGCTTATAATTTTCTTAATGCCATTTAAGCCGGGGCTTTCCTTGCCATCAGGTGGCTATTTTGAGAAAAACTTTCACTCCTATGATACACAATTATCTAATGATGAACTAGTTTGGAGACCAATTAAGTGAAATGTCTTCCGTAATGTATCACCCCAAAGGTGAAACCACTCTTGTTCCTTTTTTTTTTGGCTCATGTAGTATCTTTTGTTACTCCAAGGCATTTTTCAAACTGCTCTTACAAATACCTTTTGTTTGTTTAACTAGTCCTGGGTCTCCTCTCCCTAGAATTTTTGCCAATTGTATAAATGGCAGAAAATTTATGGGTTCTCTTGATTAAAGGGTGTCTCAGGGCTTGATTTCCCTAGATTAGATGGTGTTAAAGCAGAGCTTTGGAGGAGTTTTGAGATATGTGAAATATATTGTGCAGACAAGGATAACTGCTGAGCTCTCTCAGCTGATTGCAGTCAGACCTCCAGCCAGCCCCTGAGGGCTTACCCCAAACCAGCTGAGGGTGTTCCAGGTGGGAAGAGCCCCATCCAGGTTGAAGAGAGAATAACCTGAGCACTGGCCTTGGGAAGGAGGGAAAAGCAGAAGTTCTGTGTCAGCTTTGCTGTTTTACAGGATGGGAGGCAGGCAGATATTGATGATTTTGCCCTCTAAAGGGGATGATGAGCAGGCACTCACACAGCCTGGGGGAGGACGTGCCTAGTTAAAATCTCCCCAAGATCCAGTCAGGAATGGAAAAGGATGCAAGTGAAGTATAGAGGCTGAAAAATCCAATCAGGAGTGGAAAGGGACGCAAATGAGGTTTGGAGGGGAGGCCCCTGAGACAGGCACTTCTTGAAATCACTGGAGTTTGGCATGATGCCATTCCGAAGTAAAATATGGGATGGATTTTCCGTTGAAAACAAACAACCTGACCCAGTAAAGCCTTGCTAGATGTTGCCTGAGCCTGGCATTAAAACTGCAAGGGCATTTATAAGTGCTCTCTGCGATGTACAAAATGGATCCAGACCAATTCCTTAAACGATTGTGTTGTGCAGCGCCCAGTAACATTAGCCAGCTTGTAAAAGGTAAATTGCAACCTTAACCTGATTAATTTTGATCACTGGAGCTTGTTTTAGCTGTTACCTTTCCCCCGTGGTTCCCTTTCTGTGCTGCCATGCACAAACTGTCGCCATGCAAACAGGGATGGGCTGGGGAGGCGAGACCTGCCCTTTCTGCGCTGTTAAAACGATTCAGCCTTCGCTCTGAAGGCTTCACCCAAAAACAATGATACTGCAAAATGCTTCAGATTGTGACTGATCAAGCCCTGTCAGAGCCAGTAAAATGCGTGTTTCTGACAGGAAGCAAAGCCCCCGGTGTGTTTTGCCCTCTGGGGATTGTTGGTGTGCTCTTACCCAAGGGCAATATTCCATAGAGTGTCACGAGCTGTCTGACTTCTGGGATGGAGGGCACGGGCTGGGCATCTGGCTGGCGAGGGATGTTCCTCAGACAGTCGTAGTAGCCTGTGAGGAGGAAGCAGGAGCTCAGTAAATTGTTGTAAAAAGCACAACTCAGGGAATGAGGAGCTGCCATGGAAAAGGAATATAACACAAACTCAGCAAACCCAGGCTCAGGAACACTCAAGCTGGGCTCAATATTCTGGTGGAATGTGGCCCTGAGAAAGGTGAACTGCAAAGGAAAATTGAAGCTGAGCAGGCTGTGGAAGTTGTTCAGCAGAGAGCAGTCGGTTTCGAGTAACCTTTTAAAGAAACTTTGTGGAGAAGAATCATTAGCAGCACCATAAATCACGCTGCTGGCAAAGGATTCCTGGATTTGGGATTTTTCGGGGCTAGAATCCCAGTGAACCATGCGCTCTCAGAAGGATTTCAAAAAGGGGGAAAAGCTATTTTAACAAGCTTTTCCCTGGCTGGGTCCCATCTCAGCTCCTCGCTGTGTTAGACGTGTGAGCGTGTCACCTCATTTGGTGGGGCTCTCTGCTTTGCAGTTCACCTCTTTTTTTCCCCCCTTTTGTTCAAAAAAAACCTCCACAAAACAACCCAAGAAAACTAAAAAATCCCTGATGTGAAGTGAAACGATTTAATCTTGCCTTGGCTCTGGTTACAGAGCTGTAATCACATTGCTTGCCCTGTCAAAGTCCATATCCAAGACGTGCTGGAGAACAAAGATCCAGGAGGATGGGCCACAAGCAGGACAACCAGCTGTGATGTAGTCAAGGATTATTTTTAGCATAAATTACACGTCATTATGGTGATTATTATTGAAAAATAAGAATACATTATGTTTTACTGGAGATACAAAGGCAGAGGGCAAGAGGCCTCTGAAGCAGAGGTAAATTAGCAGTGGTTAAGAAAGTGGAGGTGTAATTTGGGGGCAGAAAGGCAGACAAGCCCTGGTGCAACTGCCCCTTCCCCTCTGAAGAATAAAATTCATTTCAGGTTTTATCTTTTATTTAAGGAGAAATCAAAAGAACGGGATAGGAATTAATCTTCACGGATTTAATTAGAAGGCATCAAAGGGTTTAATTGCAACTGCACATAAATCACAGTGGATATTCTCTGACTAATTTAGATAAGGTCACCAAGAAAATTAGTTCAGTGATATCAGTTTGTCATAGAGGGGGGACATTTCAGTGCCTTTACTGGCTGTGCAGCACAGTTCCACTCTTTGTCCTTTCCCCAGGAACTGGAAGTGACCTTCCTTAGGCTTCAGCCCTGGAAGGCTGAGCAGATGAGGACTTCTTTCTCTGCAGGCTTTAGACCCTTCAAGAGAGTTTTTCTGGGTTTAAAAAATTGTTGGAGATGTGCTGTTTTAAAAGCATTTGTGCTGGGGGAATGTTTGTTGGACAGAAGTGACCTTGATGGGTTGGGAGAACAAAGGAAGAATGGAAATCTTCCTTTACTTGGTGGTCTTTAATGAGCGTGAAATGGATGGGACACTTGTTAATTCAGAGAATTAACAGTTCTTCAGAGGAATGGGCAGAGGCTCTGGTGCTGAGGAATGGAGGCTGAACTGGTGCTTCTAAGAGTTTACATAAACATGGCATTTGGAGATGATAGAAGAGAATCTGGTTTGGACTTGTACTCACAGCCTGTGGCACTGCTGCTTCTGGATGGCTGCAAATGCAAGCCATGGCCTTCGAAATTACTGAATCTTGGGGCTTTTTAGCTGTTAAGCTACTGTGATTTCACTGTGTGCCACCAAATATTTGTGGACATGATGTCAGACCCCTCTGAAGTCTGAAAATGTAGGGTTTGGGGTTTTTTTACCCCTTTTTTCTGTGTAGAGCAGAGATAAGCAGGTCTGGCTGCAGTTGCAGGTAACAGAAACCAGACAAGAGGAGCGTGAAATGCAGAACTAGGCAGAGACACATCTTACTCAAATGAAGGGCCAGATATGCCTCAAAGCACTGCTCAGAGTTCATGGGCAGTCAGGGAGGTGCAGGGGAGGGGGTGGATCTTCTCTGCTCAATGAACAAAAGCTGGAGGTACAATTTTTGCTGTTCTCTGGGAAATATTCTGCATGGATTGTGACCCCTGCTCTGTTAGATTTGCACTGGCAAGGGCTCCTTAAAGGATGTTCTGGTTCCACCTCAGAGTGGTTGGGACACCCAAAACCATTTGAGGTTTCCAGGTGTTGGTGCCTAGAGTTAAACACCAGCTCTGCAAACAGGTCCTGGGTTCAGCAGCAGGAAGTGAAAGGCCCTGAGCACCCTGCAGAAACAGACTTGATTTGCATATCTGGCTTTAGATATTCAAAGTCCTGAAAGTGCAGCGACTCTTGAACTCAGTCTTGACTGGAAATGGGGGGTCAGTGAAGGTGGAATGGCTGGAGGTTTGGTTAAATCAAACACCATATTAGCTGTAAAAAGGGTACTTTACCAACGTAGTCAGAGAGATTCACATTCTTGACTTTGATGAGCAATCCTGCTTCTGCAAGTTCCTGGTACAGGGAATCAATGGTCCTACAGGCAAGAGACATCACTCAGAAACCATCAAGAAAAGCTCAGTCCTCTCAGAACTGAGCCAGCCTGAGATTTATTTATGTTTGCCGAGCTTTATAAATGCACGTTGTGGCTCGGAGGTAGCAGTGATTAGTGCCATCAATGTGAAATCAATAAGCACAGGTTTCTGTGTTGTGGTGAGGAATCTTTCACTCCCTCCCACGCTGTGTCCCCCTCTCCTGCTGACTCCATTTACCCATTTCCAGGTGATGCCAGATCAGTTATGACTTGTGTAATGGACTCATTCATTAATATCAATTACTGGGAAATTATTTTTAAATTACACAATAATGGCAATCCTAACACTACTATACCTATTCACTTAGCTCTCCAATTAGTACTAATTCATTTATTCTTCTTGGAATTTATTGTGTTGGCAGTAGACAGCCTCATCTCCCTGGGAACACACTGGGAATGCCTCGCTCTGCTCCACCACCTGCGGTGTTGGGGTCACGCTGGCCAAAGGGGGACTGGGGCAAAAACATTCCATGGAAGTGTTGCCCCATCCCTGGAAGTGTCCAAGGCCAGGCTGGACAGGGCTTGGAGCAACCTGGAATAGTGGAAGGTGTCCCTGCTCGTGGCAGGGAGTGGGACTGGATGAGCTTTAGGGTCCCTTCCAATCCAAACCATTCTGGGATTCCATGAAATAGGCAAAATTTCCCCAGGAGAGGTTTCTCCCTGTCTCCATTAGTGGCTGGAAGTAGCTGCCAATAATGAAGGAGTTAGAACACTTAAATTTGTGTGTGCTTTTCCATTGGTGTGGATGTTCTCCACTCTCTCTTTTGGAGTTCTAAGTATTAATTTCAGTGACACTTCTGGCACTTGGTTCTATAGATTGACACTGCTTCAAGGATGACATAAACTGAATCAACCTTTTGGAAATTCTTGGTGTACTGACAGCATAAACAATACTGATTTTAATCTTTTTAGATCTCTCAGTGTTTTTGTACGCTTTTCACATTCTTTCCCCTCAATTATTCTTTCTCACCTATCTTAATTGGGATGTCCTGGTCTGCCTACAATAAATATATTTAATAGTGCCTCTCAGCTGGCTAATAAACCTGCAGGTATAATTTGAGGTCTGCAGCCTTTTTTCCATTTCAGCTGAGGAGTTTTATGTTTATGCAGTCATAGTGGCACAATTAATGTAGGAGTAGCAATAAGCAAATCCAAAATTTAATGCACCTTCAACAAGGTTGATTTTGCTGCTCTGACACTCGCTTTCATCCTCTGTGGTTTTATGTTGGGAATGCATCATAAAACAGGCAGAAGGTGGAATGGGACTAACCTGGCTGCTCTGCTGGGAGCAGGACTTCTACTTTTCCTGGTTTATTATATTTACTGGGCCAGTTAAATGATGCATGTCCCGAGTCTCCTCCGAGGGAGTGTGATGTGACTGGTCTTTGTTGACTGGAGCCCCCTGTGCCCCCTGCACTGGGCCAAAATGGAGATGAATCTGAGTTATTCATCCCTTCATGTGGGTTATTCCTAAAATGTGCAGCAGGGAGAAGAGCAAAGCATGGAGCCAAAGTGCCAGATAAAAAGTCAGCTACTAAAAAGCTCATGTTTTCAGCTGGCTGCATGTAAAGTTTATATATAAAGAAGCAGGTATGTGCAAGAGTAGCTTTAAAAGCAGGGAATATGTGCATCCTTATTAGACTTTGGCACTGTTCTTTAGGAGAGGTCCTGCTCTGTTATAATCCATGAGACATGGATTTTAAATATTTGCTTGGAGATTGAGGTGGGTTTTTTTATATTTTAAAGCAGGTAAAGAGATCTTTGGCTGATTGTGTGGTGCCAACACCCAAATGATCGAGTCCACGTCTTGCTGTTCTTGCACAAAAGGGTTTGTGGGGTGAATCTTGCTGATGGTGTTTGTCATTGTGCTGTTCTCCAGCCCTGCTCCTGGATCAGCTGGTGCCTGTGCTGACATCTCTGTGTAGGTGTCTGTGTTGTGTGCACAGATGAAAAATGGCTGGAGTATCAGGGAACACATCACTCCCATTGAAAATGTCAGCTCAGGAGAAGAAATCCTCTCAGATCCTCCAGATAAAATAAGGGTGCTTCAAAGAGCAAGGGTTCACAAGAAGTGGCCAGGTCTGCCAGGACTCTTGTTGACCCATCGGACTGATTTATGACATGTACACTGCAGCTCAGCCATGAAATGGGATTTATACAGTGCAGGGGCCTGTCTGCAGCCTCCCTTATCAGGCTCCAGCTGGGATGGAAAATGTGACAGTAAACAAACCAGCCAGGTGCTTCTGCACCTGCAGAGAAGGGGGAAAGAGGCACACAGGGCCAATATCCTGCTGAAATGCTGCATGTGCTGCTCTTCTCCAGCTCTGCAAACTGGAATTAACCTGCCTGGAGGTGATGGAGCTGGTCCTGGTGGTGTGTGGTAGCAGCATGGGGATTTTAATTTGTGTCTGTTGGTGAAGATGAGGAAAGCCGAGGTTGATATTGGACATCTGATGCAGAGAGGTTCTCTCTTTACCTGTCAGGAGTCCGATCTCTCTCCATCTCGGGTATCCTTCTCTTCCCGGCTGTCTTGCCTCCCTGAGGACCACACAAACAGGCAGGAATTAGTGACTTTAGCACAGATAAATATTTTTGAATGTACTGAAGCAAAGTGAGGGCCAGAACAGCCAGTGTTTCAGTGTTTGAATGTAGCCCAAAGGGAAAAATGGTATCCTTGAACAGCAGTCCCACTGCTTCCAGTGAGGCTACCTAGGAAAGCATCCCAGGGTCATTTTGTTCCAAGGGAAGAAGCTCCTCTCCTTCCTTTTGGCTGGATATTAGACAATTATTTTTTACTGGCACAGCTGCCCAGGGCAGTGGTGAATCCTCAACCCTGGAGGGATTTAAAAGCTGTGTGGCTGTGGCACTTGGGGACACGGTTTAGCGGTGGCCTTGGCAGTGCAGGTTAAGGGTCGGACTCGATGATCTCAGAGACCTTTTCCAATTGTATGATTCTTATTCCATGATTTTTCTGGAGCACAATTCTGTGGGTCAGGGGGGATATGGCCCTTGCCCAAGAAGGAAGCAGGAAGGAAAAGGGTGTGGGGTCCAAGTAGCTGCTCCAGAGACTGTTTATGCCTTTTTTAAAATATATATATATTGAAATAAAATATATAAGCAGCTTCCCTGAGGGGAAAAGCTCCTGAGATTCTGGCTACCTTCCTAACCATTGGGCATCCTTCTCTTCCCTCGTGCCTCAGGGAAGAAGATGGAAGAGGTCAGAAAAACACAACCTGCTCTTTTCATAATTTGACCACACTTTGACCATGGAAAGATTTCAACTTGTGTGCCTCATTTCTTTACATATTGCAAAAAAAAAAACAACCTCGTGGCAAACATAAATAAGGAAGATGTGACTCGGGCTTGTCAAGCCCCTCCATTAATTACAGCTCAGGAGCCATAAATATGGTCAGGGATAATTAGCAGTGTGGAGAGGTCATCATTAATACACGTTAGTGCCCACCACTGGTGTCTGAGCCCCAGTCCTGCAAAGCACTTCAGGATTGCTTCAGTGGAACTGTTTACACAGAAACCTTGGTGCACCAGGGGATTTCTCCAACAGCTTAAATTTAAGCACGTGCTTAAATGCTTAGTTGAACAAGACAGCTTATTCTTTCCAAAAGTTTATGTTCGCTTTCCTGGGAATACAGTCATTTACTTTGCCTTTTTTATAATAGTGAATACTTCTGCAGAGCTCTGGAGACTGCGTTGTTGAGTTAAAAAATCCTGTCCAATTATCTGGAAAATGCTGGGCTTTTTCACAGAATAGATCAGCAGCCTTCAGGAATACATCAGTTTTAGCTTTTCAAGGATAGACACGGCATAAATGACCCGTCGTTCAATCACCTGTTACTGTTTATGATGCCACAAAGATAATCCAGATGAAAATGCAGCCTAAACCCAGCACTACATGGATCAGCTAACTGGGAAAAGGGGATGTTTTTCGGTTTTGGGTTAGGATAATGCAAACAACTCTGTATTTGCAGGACTACACTTTGGGTTTCTTTATGTAAATAAGTTTGGCAGCAAATATTCCTCAGAAGGTGCCGGTGGGATTTTGTTTTGAAGAAAAGGAATGGGAAGAAGAAAGCATCTGCCATGCTGTTTTAACAACTGAGGAAATATTGAGGCTGTCACTGGTTTATTTTTGCTGTTCCTCCTGTTTTGTCTTTTTAACCTCTCTTCCAGCAAGCCAGAAATTGCATATATTGGGGTCTGACTGGGAAGAAAAGCTCGTTTCAACCTATGTAAAGACACTGAGCATATGTTGAATTTATTGGCCAACTGGTATTGTCCTCAAGGCAGCTTCACCAATAAAGTAACTCCAGAGCGAAACAAAAATGAACTGTGCGGAGGAAAAATGTGTTTTCCTAATTAACAACAGCATTTGTGGGGAATTTGGCACAGGCTGAGATGCGATAAGGGCAAATATGAATTGTAGACAATGGCTTGCCTCCAAAATGTCTTACTGGGAACGGCTTTTATTTAGCAAATGATAATGTTTAATGAATGTGAACATGCTCGTCATTTGTAATGGAAATCTCCTTGCTCCTCTCTCTGAAATGTCAGTCGAGCTTCTGTGTAGCCATCCTTTGACTTGGTGATTTTCTGCTTTGATAACTCCCACGGAGTGAGCTGCATCAGCTGGCAGGGACATCCCATGCCCAGCGGGGTGGCTTCTCTTGCTGTGTGGGCTCAGCAAAATGTTTTGGGTAGCTCAGAGGTTGGAGCAGACAAGAACCTGATTTCTGACTGAATTCCAGAGCAGTGTTTGCTGCTGGAATAGCACCAGGACAGAGAGGGTATCCAAATGTCTCACCGAGGGAAGGTGTTGAGACTGGATGATCTGTGTCACCCTTTGGTTGTGATCTCACAAGTCCTGGCTGTGGCTATGGCCACCAAGGGTCATGGAATCATGGAATGGCTGGTTTGGGAGATTATCCAGTGCCTCCCCCTGCCATGGGCAGGGACACCTTCCACTATCCCAGGCTGCTCCAAGCCCCATCCAACCTGGCCTTGGACACTTCAGGGATCCAGGGGCAGCCACAGCTTCTCTGGGCACCCTGTGCCAGGGCCTCACCACCCCAGCAGGGAGGAATTCCTTCCCAATATCTCATTTAACCCTACCCTTAATTTGAAGCTATTTCCTCTTGTCCCTGCATGCTGTTGTAACAAGTCCCTCTCCATGATTCTTGTTGGCTCCCCTGTGGAAAAGCAACAAGAGGAAAGTGCTCCTGTGGTTTAAGGGAAACCACCAGCAGCTGATGCAGTTTTTTGGTGGATTCCTTGGATCACCTGAGATGCTTAAGACAGGAGGCTGAGCAGATTTGGGCATGGGCTGAGAAGTCTTTTCTGGCAGTGCTGAGATGAAACAAGTAGCTTCTGACACTTGTACTGTAAAAGTCCTGAGACAAAGATGTTCCCACTGATTAATAAACTCTTGCTGAATGAGGGGCCTGATCTGCAGTCCCTGTTGGATTTAGGCACAGCATCCAGAGAGGTTACAGCTCCCACAGCTGGCTCAGAGCTCTGGGTACTAATCTGCAGCAGTTACAGGAGATCCAACAGGGCTTGGGAATCACAGCCCTCAAAGCCAGCCTTTCCTCACTTCTCACCCAACTTTTCTTCTGGCCTCGTTCTCTATGGCTTTGTTCTTTCCGGTAGTTTTGTCACAGCCATTTGTGGTTTTCTTTGCTTCTGCCCAGCTTCACCAAAAAGGCATCTCCAAAGCTGTGTTGGGGCCTATTCCAGAAGCAAGTTTTACACACTTAGGTTCTCATCTCCCCCTTTCCTGGGTTTTCTTGGTCTTTTTTTTTTTTTTTTTTTTTTTTTTTTTTTTGTTTTTCCCCTGAATTCTGGCCATGCCTTTGTGTATGTGTGGATGTGTTCATTCCCAGTGCATTGCTTTACCTGCAGTGGGGGATCAGAAAGAAATCCTTGGGGGAGCAGAGCAGGAAATGCAGCACAATGGGCTTCACAGAAAGCACTCTGATAAGCTCTTAAATGTAACTTCCAGGTCAGTGACTGCCATGTTCCTCACTCAGAGGCCTTCTCCCTTCCAGCCTGTCCCAGTCCCAGCTTGGTGATCCCTGGCTGGGCAGGGGATGAGCTGCCACTGTGCAAAGTGAAGGAAAATGCAATTTACAGCAGAGCTGACCCACATCCCTATTTCTGTTGTATCCTCATTCCCTCTCCTGTGACAGTCACTGGACCAGGAGCTATCTAGAGGAATCAGAGATTCCAGGAATCCAGCAGTGTGTCTCTTAAACAGGACACTGCTCTATCCCTTGTCAGTGCTGAGCCACAAAGGTGGGACTGTGGGTTTGGGAAGCTTCCAGCTTGGAAAGAGGCACAGGATCTGTGTGGTTTATTGAGTATTGGGTGCAATCTAATTAGTTTTGGTATTTCCAGGCCAGTCTGCTGCTCTGGAGACCCACTTGGCATGAGAAGAACAATTTTTTGACCCAAGTTCATTCTTCCACAAAGCTGGCAAATCGGATTCTTATCTTCAGGAGCTCTAAGAGCAGCTCTTGGTAGGGTTAAGTGTTAGCTTTTAGCAGTAAGTGGTATTTGGAGGTTTGGGAATCAGTGATAAAGTACTTATGGAAGTAAAGGAGTGGCTCTGGGTATGCCTGGAGCTGTTACATATATTGTTTTTTTTTAATCTAAGAGCTGAGATGTCTGGAACACTGACTGGAAGGGAGAAATTTCCCTTTAGAGTCCAATTCTAAAATGTCCTCGCTATATTCCCCACAAAAGGGATTTCCAAACTCAGATTGGTTCCTGTGGGTCAGGCAGATTTTTGTTTTTAATATGGATTTGACAGAAATTTCCTGAGTTGTGAACTACTCACCTTAAGGCTTGGAAAGGCACAGAACACCCACCTCTGGCAGGGACTACCCCCTGACAAAGAGAGCAGAAGAAATCCCTCCTTAAAACAGAGGGAGTGGCCAAATGTGGCATCAGGAATTTGGGATGACAGTGCCTAGACACAAAATTCCACTTGTAGAAGTTCTCTTGAAGAAATTACCCTTTCAGTGCCCCTTGCCCACTGCCAGAGTGCAGGAAAAGGTCTGATTTCTCTGGAGAGTGTTGAATTCTCTTAAGAATGCAGAATATCCCCATTTTTTTTTGGCAGGGGGATGTTTCCCATTGTACTCCAGACATGCTCCTGGCTACAATGAGGACCTGAAACAACCACCTGTTATTTCATGCTGCATAGCTGAGGGGGGGACATGTGGGACCTAGGATGTGGCTTGAAAAACTAGAGATTTTTTGCTGAATAATAAATTAATAAGCTATTTCCCAAACTTTCCAGCTCACATTATTCTTATTATCCAGACCAGATTATCCTAAAGCAGATCTGCAGTCTGTGTGCACAGGTATGCACTGGTTTGGTTTATGACGGAGATATTTATGCAAATACGAATTGGAAAAAGCCTTTGCCAATGCTGAATGGACATTTTAAATGGCTTTGCACAGGGAAGATGTGTTTTGGCTAACACTGCATCTTTCCTTCCATTCCCCACTCCTCAAATAGAACTGTTGTGGCTTGGGTGGGGTTTCTTTAGATGAAATCTTTAAGGAATTTGTATTATTTAATTAGTACTTCTTTCCTTGCCTCATTCTCTCAGGCTACTGGCACAACTTGGGAAAAAAAAAGTTAAATAACCTCCCTCCACCCTAAGCTATTCCAACACTACATTGAAGGAAAAAACCCCCAACCCAGCCCCTAACATAAAGCTCTGTAATTCCAGTGGGACCTTTTGCAGCAGGGCACTGTCCAGCTGATCTAAATGTGTCTGCCCACGAAAACTTGGGGAAGATTGTTGCAATATTTTCTCTGTGTATCTTAAGGCCCCCTATTTTTGAAACAGATTTAGGAATCCAGTTGGGATCAGCTTTCGGAGCTGCCCCAGTCTTTTCTTATTAGAGTGTCCCTGCACGTTTGTCAGGAGAAAGAACATTTTTAAAGATAATTTGAGTAGAAGGAGAGCAACAGCAAGTATTTGCTTGCTAAAAAGGTATTATAGAAATGAAATACAGCATGGGATTAGGGCTGGCTATTTGCCCTGAGGGGTTTAAGTGGATCTGCTGATTGAGTGGTGGAGTGTAAGCTTTGAGTTATTTTGCACTGACATGATCTCTAATTTAAATGCTTGGGTAAGGAGTTTAGAGAACCACAAGCTGTGGAATTCTTCGTATGATAATGCTGTAAAACTAGATGTGAACATGACGTGTGCTGTGTTTTGGAGGGGTTTAACCTATTTTGTATGCCTAAATAAACTTGGCTTAATTGCAAATTCCCAATCCTATCCTTCAATAGGATGTAGTAACATAATGAGTACCTGGCTGTGTGTGATCTATGTGGTGTTACAGACAAATGAAAGGTTACATCAAAACATTCAAAGGGAATTTTTTTTTTTGTGTACAGTCTTGAAACATAATAACCAGCCTTTATTTAGGAGGAAAACAGCCAGCAGCTGGAAGATTCACTGGCCTCCAGATCCCTGTTTTCCTTGGAAAACTATTAATCTGAACTTGTCACCTTAAAGAGAGGGATTGCTTCCATTTTGCTGTTTGGCTGCATCCAAGGATTTCAAGAGGGTGAAAATCTGAAATATCTTGTAGTGATTTGTCTCTGGAATAGCTCAGCTTGTCCTAAGCAATATTTATATAAGTGAGAGGGAGTTAAGGGAGAAGGCCCTGAAAATAGCCACAGGTGAAGAGATTTTCAGATGTTTCTGACTTGAGATTCAGGAAATGTTTAGGGTGGACATTCTGATATTTGTACCTGAGGTTTGCACTGACCACCTCTGTACCTGGATAGGGAATTGAGACTGACCCTCCCTTCTCCCAGCTTGCTGCTCTTACCTTTTCACCCTTTGCTTTGCCGTGACTGGCACCTGTCTCTCCATCCACAGCCTGCTTGAGTTTCAGCAGTTTCTCTTGCATCACTTCATCGACCTGCTCAAGACAAACACAGCTGAATCTTCCCCAGTTTTCTCTTCTGCCACCTCACCCCAGACAATTGTTCAGCTGAACAAGTGTGAAAGCAAAGAACAGGTAGTGGGAACTCTGGAAGGAGGGAAGGTCTGTGCCAGGGCCAGTTCTTACAGCTGGAGAAAAATATACCCAGGTAATGCACATGATTAGTGTCCTCTTGCTATTGTAAGCACACCTGCACTCTGATCTCGTCCTCCACTTCTTCCCGTTCCTCTTCTTTGATCAGCTCCGGGTCGTGATCCTGGAGAAAATCCGATCTGTTATCTCTGTTCTCCCAAAAGACTGTTATCCAAAAGAAAGAAAAAAGGGGGAAAAGTTACAGAAGCCGTTGGTTTTTCCGACTGCTTCTGGAGGCAAAAGAAAGGGTAGTTGTAGGCAGGTTTTATTAAATTATGAGCTGTATGAAAGTAGCAGGCTCTGGGGACCCTTACCAAGTTCAGAGCCCTGTTATGTTAGGATCTGTAAATCTTGAGGTTAAGGGATTTCTTTTTTTGCCTCGGGTTGCAAAATGGTACCAGAATTCAGGAGGATAATGGGACAGTGAGGTTGTCATTTGGAGGTTGTAAAGCTGAGAGCCTGGAGTGTTCTCAGTCTCCAAGAGCCCTGTCCCGTGCCTGATGTTGGCATAATTTTATTCTGTTTGACAGCACAGTGCTTAAATCTTTCCCATGAGGAAGGCACAGGGATGGCTCCTGCCCTGAAGGATGTGCTCTCCACGAGTGTCACTTGGCTGGCACGACACAGCCTTGGGGACCAAAGGAAGGGGGTTAATTCACACCACAAAGTTCTCCCCATGGCTCAGTTAAAGCTGCTGCATCCTGGTGAGTTGGCCTTTCAGGAGGCTGAAATACGGGAATAGGGGCACTGGAATAGGAATAAAACCAGCACTGAGCACGTGGAAGTGGGAGAGAGGGAGGGGACAGCAAGTGTGACAGAGCAGTAACCTGCAGCTGGCCCACAAGGGATGCACGGCCACACAGAGGCTTCACTTTGGGGGATTTTAAGCCCAAAAGAAACAAGATCCACCTGATCCAGCCCCTCTATTTGGAAGTGCTGTGCAAAGGAGAAGCAATAAAAAGACCTAACACCCAGTTGCAGCAAATTTGTGAAACTGGTGATGGAAAAAAAAAAGCGCTATTTATGATAAAGTACCTAATGATCCTGAGGTGCAGCTCGTTATTTTTGTTGAGGCAAACTGCAATTTGCTCTTTAGAAAGAAAACTAAATGAAGTCTGACGAGCTCGGTGCATATCTGAGCTCTCTGCTATTAGCAAAGTGCCTTATTTTAATGGAAACACCTCTTTTTTTTCCTACACTTCTTGAGCTAATTTGAAGGAAGACAATTCATATCTTGCATTTCAAGCCCTGATAGTATCTTCCTAAATGACAGCTAATCTCCAGCTGTATGTGCTAATTCAATTTCCAGATGATTTGAAATGACAGTTTTCCACTTTAAGACGTTGGCTCCTCTATGAATCTGTTTTGTAGCAGATATTCTCCCCTGTACCCCTTGCCTGCTGAAGGCACCATAGGAATTCAGAAAGGTTTTAACAGCCAAGTTTTAGTTAATCCAAGACTTGGCTGTTCCTTCCATCCCCAGCAAATGTTCAGGGCCCAATTCCACGCAGAGGATTTGTAGTTTTACACAGAGGGAATAGTTCTTGCAGGTGAGTAATCTTAATTTCACCACTGAAAATGGTGGGGATGGAGGAGGACAAGGGGGTGTCTTGGTAATGGAAGAAACTCCAAAGTACAGACATTTAATTTCTTTAAATTACTTGTGGGTCATCAGAGGGCATGACAGATGTCACGTAATATTTCAGGAGGAGAAGCTGATTTGCCCAAGTTATGAGGTAGCTCCTCCAGCCTGGAATTCCAGCCTTGGGGAAAGGGGATGTTGCATAGGAGTTATGTGAATTTTTAAACACTTTCCTGACTGGGTCAACAGGTTGCAAGTGCTATGCTTTCACAGGAGTACAAGGCTTTAGATATTTATTTTTCATAGAGGGATCCATAGATTTTTCTATTCTGTTTTTTCCTAATTGTTTGTTGTCATTTTGTAGATTGATTAGTGCTTAATACCCACTGCAGGCAAACCAGGGAGAGTCCCCCCAGACCCTGATATTACCTGGCAATGAGTTATCTGAGTGTTATATTAACCACTGGGTTAGAGGTGCCTCATTTTAGTGGAGAGATCAATAGCTC
The DNA here is from genome assembly GCA_013397815.1 of Aleadryas rufinucha. NCBI lineage: Eukaryota > Metazoa > Chordata > Aves > Passeriformes > Aleadryas > Aleadryas rufinucha. The sequence continues at coordinate 49,836 of VZTH01009951.1, forward strand.
ATAGGTGTTAGATGCTTTGTTATTCTTTTATAGATCAGCAAAATGTTTCAAAGTTAATTTTAAAGGGGGGTCAGGAGGCTAAGGATGTTATGTTTTCACTGGCTGGTCAGGGGAGCCTGGTATTTTGTTACAGGCAGGGTCAGCCAGCTCCAGGAGCTATTTCTGTGCCTGTGTGTATGCAGTGAAATTTATGTCACCTTTTCTAAAATAGTGTATGCTTATTTTGGGATTATTTTATATGCATAGCTGGCTCAGGGCTCAAAGGCAGCCCAGACCACTCCTAAATCAGCATCCCAGCTCTGCAGGCCATAGGGAACTCCAGTATCCCTGAATTTCAGAGAACAGCTTGTGACTAATGATTGCAGTATATTTATTTGAAGCATGAAGCTTCTCTTGAAATGGCCACTTTGAACCTCCTGGCACAAGGATTTGAATCTTTTGAAGGCTGGTTAAAAATATACAATATCACCACACCTTAAAGGAGTATTTGGACACACCGTGGAGTGTTTGAACACAAATATCCTCTGTGACACCGAGCAAGTCATAAATATCAACTGGTCCTCTGTAGAATGGGGAAAACAGCCCATTGCTGCCTCACACTGCAAAAACAGACCTCAGGAAGAGGGAGGGAATGCTCAGCCTTACATCTTCCCCACATAAACTCTGCCTTTCCAGTGTGAAAGGAGATGTCCCACAAAGCAGCTGTTTCCAACCACATCATTTAAAATAAGTGTTTTGGAGCTTGGCAAGTGTAGTTTAGCAACTAGAAAAACTGGCAGGTACAGTTCTGGGAGGATAAAAGGCTTCATGAATTCCAGTGAAGTTTGGGCAGCAGCTCTAGCTTGGTGGAGGAGTTAAAAACACAGAGTGAAAAGTTTGTAACTGAAATGTTTAGATTTTTGTCAAAACTGATCTATATTTTAAAAATATTTAAGTAAGCTAGGAGTAAAGCACCAGTTTCAGGGGATGGGATCACTTTTGTAAAATTAAGTGTTGGGGGGTGTGACAAAACAAAGATGTTTGTTTGGGCAGCTGTCATTTAGGTAAACTTTAGACACGCTTATAAGGGGCTCTGAATTCCTCCTGATACAAACATTTCTTAATCAAGCTCTGTTACTTCAGTCATGTTGTCAAGATTTCTGCACTAATAAATCTGAACTTCTGTGCAAATGCTGTAGAAAGTGACCTATTTCTACATAAGAACAGGAAAAAGGTTTTCAGTGTAGAAAGACCAAACTCAAACCTATTTCTTCCTGCATAATTCTGCTACTGAGATGAAAGCAGCCTAAAATTAAAAATACGAGAGACTACTTGCACCGTTCTGGTCAGGTGTTGTTGTGGATTTGATTCTGATGGCCAAAGAATCCATGGTTAGATTAAAAATAAAATAATTTTGGACAACCCCCAGGTAGTTTTATGTTAGTGCCCTGCAATAAAAAGCCCAAAGTGCTTGTGAATGAGGCAGGGGATTGTGCTGCAAAGAGGAATTAACAGCTGTTTACTCAAAATAAGTGTGGTGACAAATAGACCTGGTTCACCAGGAGAAAGGGAGGGAAGAAAAACCCCACCTGAAGTGTAACTGCACAGCTCTCGACTCTTCCTGGGCCTGAGACAGAACTGCAGGTATTCTTTGAAGCCTGCACGAGAACTTTTCCACTCCGAGGGTTTCTGGTTGTGCTCTGTGCTCCTTCTCATGAGCCCTTGGAGCTCAGGAGGATGGGCTGGAGATGTGTGGGTGTTTAACTGGGAAACGGGAATCACAGAGGCACTCACACTGCGTGAATAACCCCCAAAAGTTCTGTGTTTGCAGGGCTCAGAGCAGGTGACTTGCTGGGAATGGCAGTGCTGGTGTTCAGATACACTTCGGATGACAAATCCCCCATCCCCTCGTAAACCCCTGCCTTATTACATGAGGTAGTTGTGAAATTTGGGAGTCCCCATTGCTGTCAAAGTAACCTATTGACCTCTAGGGTGTTTTTATTCCTCACTCTGGTATCCACTGCTGTGCTGAGGTTACAGCCAAGCATGTTTCCTCCAAGGCAAACCCTTCCTGCTCTCCTTTTGCTGCTTCCACGCTGCTCCTTCCCTGCCCTGGGGATTTGCTGGGTGGGGACCCCACTCTTGCCATGGCTGGTTTTGAGTTCCAGGTGCCATTTTGTCCTTGGCCAGCTAAGGAAAGAAATATGGATGGATTTGATCCTTATCTAAAGCTCCTGCTGCCTTCAGTGGGGTTCTGATGTGGTATTTGAAAGTAGATGGGATGAAAAGCTCCTTTTTAGCCAGAAAGCTGCTCTGTGATTTATAACATGTAAGAAAATCCTAATTGTTACAAGTCAGGGGTCAGGCCAAACTACTGATGCACATTTAGCAAGTTGTTCACTTCTTTCTCTCCAGCCAGCTCAAATCAGGCAGAAAACTTGACGCCAGTAATTTGTCAGCAGGAGGGAATAATGGAGACTTTTCATAGGAGGAATTTCAGCGAGGCACTCACTCTTCAGAGTGGAGAGCAGAAAAGATATTTTTCCACATTGTATCAGAACAGAATCTGCAGAGATACAGCAAAAATAACCCCATGTTCACTTTAGACAAGTGCATGACTTCCATGGCAGCTTCCAGGTGATGGCTAATTCACTTGTGAGTTAGGCTGAGCGCTGAAGACAAGTGTTGAGGAGATCAACAGAAGTATCAAGAGCAAAAGGGGAGGATAGAGGAGATCTGGAAAAAAACAAAATGCCCTTTCATGGTTGTTATTAAGAAATCTCTGCTTTCGGGTGCTTTCTCCAGGTGAAAAACCAGCCAGGCCCCTTGCTGAAAGTCTGGGTTATGTTTTATTTTCACACACTTGGCCCGAAGCAAGTACATTCATAGTTTTGTGCCTTGGCTTGAGGAGATGCTCCTCCTATTCTCAAACATATAATCAAATATAATTTGAGTGGCTGTGGCTGCTGTGAAGGAATCCATGGACTCTTCCCATGAGTTCTCACTCTTGGAGGAGACAGGACAGGCAGTTACAGGAGAATGGAAACATTAATGCTGAAACTCCAGCTACAGTATCGTGCTTTTGAATTATTGGCTATTCTGATGTCATTTTTGTTGCCCTCAGAAAATCCAAAAAGCCTTTTTCATAGGAATTGAAGCACTTTACTTTGAGTTTGTTCACTTTCACCCATAGAAATGTCCCTTCCTGCACGATTAGCTCAATGGTTTTGACAGATTCCTAGGAAGAATTGAGAGACTCCCTTCCTAGATACCATTTTTTAATCTAACATCCTCGTTTTTATAATGTTCCATAGTTTGGGCAGCTGCCCACTTGACCTTATAGGAATGGCATTCAGATTAAGCTGATCTGGGAGAACATTCCAGCTGGAATTGTTATCTTTTTCTACTGACCTTTGTACTGAGAGCTTCCTTCCTCCAGTATCGAAAGGAAATTGCTTGGACCCATTTTCCAGCTGTCATCCACTATCTAGATTGGGGAGGAAAGTGAAAAGAGCAACTGTTGACAGCATTGTTTCATAGAATTATGGAATGGGTTGGAAAAGGCCTGAAAGATCTAATTCCACCTCCTGCCATGGGCAGGGGCACCTTCCACTAGCCCAGGTTGCTCCATGAGAGAAGGGGTGGCATTTTATAAACTGAAGTCACAAAATTAAACAAGAATTAAACCTCAGCTTGTTTGAAAATGTAATTTAGGTAGGAGACTTGCAATCTTTAAATGGAATTACTCTGCTTTTTTTTTCCAGTTCCTTTTTTTGCAATTGCCATGTTCCTGCAACAGTTTAATTTCATTGAACTAATATTTCTGAGAGAAAAACGTCCCAGAAAATTATCAAAGTCTCTTCACCTCGTATCAGTCATAAATCTCAAAATGTGGGTAAGGTAATAGTTGATAAAGGGAGATTAGATCACTGTTTGGGGAGGAGGTGAATGTGGATTTACATGAGACAGCACAAGGTGGATCAGGATTTTGCTGAATAACCTGCAGACCACTTATCAGTGAGATATAAAGTGCAGCTCCTGGGATAATTAAAACAAAACACCCCCCTAAATAAGCCCTGTAATTAGGGGCATATCTGCTACCTGCAGGTACAGCTGCAGCCCCATTATGTGAATTATCAAATATCTGTTTTTAATTAAAGTATTATTACAGCAATTACAGCTTGGGCCCAGAAGGACAGGCAAAATCAAAATACATTTATCACTTCTACCCTATAGATGCATCTGAAAGAGATTCAGGAGTTTCTTGACTGAGCATCAAGAACCGTTTTGGTAAAGTATAAGGAAAGGTTTGAGGATTTGAGCTCAAATCCCCAGTTACTCAAATGTATTCCCAGTTTTACAGGGTGTGGCACTTTGAGGTTCATCCTTGGATCATTTGCAGTAGGCAGAATCCTTCTTTTACCATTTTCCATGGTATTTTATAGAAAATGATTAAACCATGATGTTCTGAGAGGAAATGTGTCAACTATTAAAAAACTCAACAAACAAATTCCTCCCAATCCAGCCTAAAAATGGGTTATTCATTTTTAGCCTCTTAATAGCACAGGACACATCAACATTTTATTGTTATAAATAAGCCAATTAATCATTTTAGTTATTTGCTTCAGCGATTTTACACGCTGATATAAATAATATCATTGTGTCAATTTAATTGATCAATCAAACCTACTCTCTTGTGTCTAAAGGACAGTTGCAGGATGCTGTTCTGTTTTCCCTCTTGCCTCAATTAACAGCCTAAGAGTTAATATAATAAAAAGAACTTTTCCTTTGAAGCCAGTTCATGTGTTTTTTGATTTTCACTTGATTGAGTCCATGCTTGTTCTGTCTTAAATGTGTTAAGGTACCTTGAAGCAGCAATATATGTTTGAATTTAAGCAGAAGCATGGAAATAAGAGTCTCAGTCTGTTCCTGAGGCTTTCCAAAGCCAACTCCACACCAGGTGATTCCCATTCAACAGCAGGGAAAACTGAATTGACTCCACTGTGCATATTTCCTATGGACATCTTCCTGAAAGGTTTCACTAAGGACAGGAATGTGCCTCCCTATCAGACCTCTGATGCCTAGAGGTTTAACTTTTATATTCTGTATTGCCTACTGTAAAACTCTGAAGTGTCTCCCAGCCTGCTGCTGCTGCTGCTCTCTCATGCTCAGACAGACACAACAAAGTCTCTGGGTTTGCTCTCCAGGGACACCCAGACCCAAAATGTGGAAACCAACATCTTGGAGAAGGGGGGCTGAGCTTTGAGAACTTCCATCAGTAGCTGAAGTTTTAATTGGTGAATTTATGCTGACATGCAAATGGACCAAACCTATAAAAGGGTGAAGAACTCGTGACTCGGGGTCCATCTCGGGGTCCATTTTGGCAGCAGCCTCTGGACTCCCCAGGGGGTACCTTTGAAGGCCTTTCAAATAAATATCACCTTTATTCCCTTATTCCTGTCTAGTTTCTGTTTGCGGGTAAGCACTCAAGGCATCACCTCTCTGGGCAAAATTCAGGGATGCACAGCCGTGCTCATGTTCAGTGGGACAAGCTGCAGCAGGTTACTGGGTGAGGCAGTCCAGACTGGTTCTGCTTTTGGAAAGAGGGATTATGTTGGGATGAAGCCGTGGGTTGTTTTTTTCCCTTAGGTGCTTAATGGGAAATCAAATCAGCACCTTGCAGAGAAAAGAAAGTGAAGTTGCTTTGATATCAAATACTCTTTGTAAAGATTGCTATCAGGCTTTTCAGAAATACTTAAATTTCCTTCTGGGATCAAACTTTTGTTTTCTTTAAGAGCTGAAGTTGGGAGCAGAGCTTTTTTCTGCCTGCATCCCTATGACTTATAGCCTATACTTATTTTAATAAGAGTCCTGCTGTTAGAACTTCTCCAAATACTTCTCAACTGGTCTAAGATACTCTCTTTTTTTTTTCCCCTTGTCAGTGCTATAACCTTGGAGAGAATGTTCCCTTTGTTCTTTCTCAATGAACCATAGAGAACCTGATATAATGGCTCAGAATTTTACTTGACAGGACATGTGATGGCTGAGGAGATGGGAATGACATGAAGTTATAAAACCCCAGAGCTCTCTGCTGTTATTTCATCCCGTTTCCAAACAGCCTTGCAGAGGCTGTGAGGGGATCAAGACACATTTTTGCTGTTGTTGGTTCGTATCTTCAGAAATGTGCAAAACCAAGAAGGAACCAAATTTTACCCTGTGAAAGTCGGGTTTTTAAGCAGATGGGGGAGGTGCCAGCCAGTTTCAGGAGCTTCAGCAGTGCTGTGACAGTGTCACCCAACAAACTGGTCATAGTAACAAGTGACTGACTGAAGACGTGTGCCCAGAACTTAAAAACATCTCATGTTTGCGCAGGAGGAGCCACAACCCTTCCTAGTTCGCAAAGTTAAGCAATGAGGCTTAAAGAGCTTGAAAAACATTTATGTATTTGCTCCTTCAGCCTGCTGTGTGTTTTTATGTAGAGAGGGAAAAAAAAAAAAAACAAAAACAACAACCCACCCCAAACCCCCAAGTAATGTTTTCAAGATGCTCTTTTACAAGTTAACTTTTAGGTATCTACCTTTCAATTAAATGGACTGATGCTTGCTAAATTCATGTAATTTCGGTTCCTGGCTAGATGTTCTGAGAGCTTTGGCCAGATTAATGGATGTTGTCCAAGAACAGCATCTCTTTTTTGATATATATTTGTTCTAGGGTTAGGCCTTCAAATTAATTTGTGTAAAACTTGCAGTGAAGAGTAAGCTTTGCCCTAGAAAACTCACCCTTCTCCTCCACATATTTAGTGAGAGATTAATGGCCCTTATTAAAAAATATATATTGTTTCAACTTTGTTTATACTGCAGAGTAAATGAGAAACAAAAGCTGCTGCTTCAGCAAAAGCCGACAATTTTTGTTGCATGGCTTGCTTTTGAAGATGCCCTTTGGTCACTGCTGTGTTTCACAGGTGTTCTGCTCTGTGAAGGTGCTCCTGAAATAATTTGCAGGGGTGTCTTCTGTGAAAGCAGCCCTTTATCTCAGAGATTTTGGGGGTGTGTTGTATATTAAGTGGTGGCTACTGACATTTGAAACAAAAATAGTTCCTACCCTGAGGATGTGGGCTGAAAATGCATGGCTTATTTACATGCTCATGAAATGCTGGTTAATGTGATTTAAAAATCAGTTTGAAATCCACACAAGCTCTGAGGTGGGTATCTGAGTGAAACTAAGGCTCTTAATTCCTAATTCTGCAAGGAGCAGCAGTAATTAACTTCTCTGTACCACATTAAAAGTGGGAATGCTTGGTTAGCACTTGGTTACCTGTCTGGCTGTCCTGGCAACGATCTCAAAGCCCTAAAATATATTTCACCCTCATTTATGTCCCTGACAATCTGCACCTCCATCAGCTCTTCTCACTGTGCTCAGTTGTGGCCATTCCTAAAATATGAGAGGTATAAAGTTCCCCAGAATCATCAAGGGCATGGAAAGGCTGAGAGGGACCAACCTCAGCCAGTTCTTTGTCTCCTGAACCCAAGCCTGGAGCTTTGGTGACCAGTTTAATGTCACTTCACAGCCTCTGCCCACACCTGAGCTTTGTCTCTGGCTTCACAACCTGCTTTTATTGCCTTACTTGCTTTCCAACTTTTGGTGGCTTTTTTGCTGCTGGCCTTTCCTTTTCTTCTTTTCCATTCTTCTCTTTTTTCTCTGCCTCCCTTTTGGCAGCCAGTTCTTCTGCGACCTGAAAGACACAGGGAGGAATGTGATTGGGAAAACACAATATCCAACAGGCTGCACTCTCTGAATTCCACACCATTAAAAGAAGCCTTTTTTGTGCTGAGGGCACTCCCAGCTGCAAACTCCAGCGCAGCTGCTGACTGTCCCAGTAGATCATTAGGAAAGGGCTGATTTCTCTGTCCCAAACCATGAGGGTTTTAATGGAGTTAAGACCAGCTCCTGAAGCCCTCCAGAAGCAGAATATTCCCTTGACACAACTCAGAGTTCCCTCTGGACCCAGACTCAGATTATCAATTTGTCCTGGTGTTTGTAAGGCAGATGGATTTTTATAGGGATGGATTTTGAGAGGGATGCCCTGATGAGGTGTGTCTAATTTCAATATGTGGCTAAAGACTGAATTGCTCTAGTGGGTGAGGGAGGTTGGATATAGATACTGTGATAAACTCTTGACAGATACTCATGGATAGCTCAGCATCTTTATCCCTGCAAGCAAGCAGCAGCTGATAACTGGGTACAGCTTCATCAATTCCCATATCTTTAGTTCCTAGCCCTTTATACTTTATTATGCGAAAAAGGCAGAGGGTGAACATTTGCTGCTTCCACCATTCTCTTGCTTCTAGGCATCTTTCTCATCCCTGAGAGGAATTCTAAGATCATTTACTAATGAGTCTAAATCAGAAAATCCGTTGAAGTTTATTAATGGACCACTAATATTGGCAGTACCATGAAAGAGTAGCAAATAAAACATTTCCAGCTGTAAGATGTGTTTCCTGTAACAGTGAAAATATTTGTTTTCTCAGGTTATACCTCTGAATGTACTGGATGCTGGAAGGGGACAATGACAAGGGCTGTGCTTTGCAGCCAGGGCAGTTCCATGAGTAGCTCTCCCCGAGCATTTCAGTACCTTCCATTTAATTAAATATGGTAATTCAAACCCCAAGCACTGCTCCGTCACATCTTGCGGTGATAAGCAGCGAAGCATTTCATTCCCTGGGATAGATTAACAGATTGACTGGAGTTCAAAATGGGTTTTTAGTGTCCCAGCAGGCCTGTTGTATCCAAAACCAACAGAGCTACTCCAAGTGTATCCTTTACTGTAGTGTTGCTACCCAGCCAGAAATCCAGCCTTGTCACCTCCACCTCTGCTCTGCTCTGCCTGCTGAGGGTAACCAGAACCATTCCCAGCGTCTCAGGCGTGCCTTTATCCAGCAGGATACCTGTGAGCACACATGTGATTGACACATCACATGTGTGCTCAGGTTTCAGTTTAAGGCCAGGCTTCTGCATTCTACAGGCAGTATTTTTAGGGCATCCAGACTCCAAGTGGAACGTTTTGCTGTCGTGTTTTTGCACAGATGAATGATACTGGAAGGGGTTTCAGAGTTTCTGTTCTCATGAACCTGCTCTGGTGGCACTGAAGTGTCCTCATCCTTCTGCCTGGCCTTGCTGCAGCTTCCCCAGCTCTGCTCCCACCCCTGCTCCAAGCAGCTCCATGATTGCAGAGGGCTGGGAGCTGGGGCAATGTAACCTTCTGTGTGTCTAACCTTGAGTGGGTTCTTCTCTTTCGTACAGAACCACTTCCCCTCCAGCTGTAAGGAGATGCCTGAACAGTCTGACAAAAGAGAGGGAAAGAAAGGGAATGGCAAGCAAAGGTTAGTTTGAGATTAGCAGGCAATTCACCCATATTTGAGTACAGTTTTTTTTTTTCCCCTGGAGAAAACTTCATACTGGAAAGAGAAGCAGATGTCTTCCTCAATTGTTTCGGACTCCCCTTTTCTTTGCTGGGTTGTTTTTGAAATGATGCAGAAAGCAGATAGCAAACTCTTAGTACTGAGGAAGATGCTGTCATTCAGTGGGAGCAGATGAATTTTATCCTCTTTGTATTTTTCCCAGAGTTTCCTAGGACTCCTGTTGTGCCAGTGATGATTCTTCTCCAGTGACATTTTCTTCAGAGGCTGAAAAGACATTTTCCTTTAAACTGATACCCCGTAAAAGTTGAATTGACTTTTCTGTATCAATTCAACCATGTTTCTAAAATCTTGCAGTGCAAATCTCCTTTTTTTTTTTTTTTTTCTGCATAGATGAGTTCTACCNGCTGGGCACTAAACCAGAGTGCAGTCCATGAATGAAAATGTCTGATGCTGCTTTGTATGAGCCAAGTGTAAGAAAACTTCCAGCTGCCAGCAGGACTCACTTGTTCTGCTGTCCTGAGCCACAGGAAGCTTGGTATTGGCTCAGGTAAGGTGATACTCGAGGTAAATGTTCTTCTTCAGGAATAAACCCTTCCCTTATTCCTTGAAAGCAGACCTCACTTGAACTTCTTGCCTTTTAGAGTTGTGAGCATAAAATAAAAGCAGGGATAGAGTGAGTTTGGGAATGCTGGATCTCCAGCTGTGGCAGGGAGAGCAGCCTCAGAGCCTGGCTCTAGCACCAGTTTGAACACAAACACTTTCCAGGGACACAGCCCAGTGTTCCTGGAGGGAAAAGTTTCTCTCTTGGAGTATTAACTCTACAGAAAGGAGTTCTGTTGGAATCTAGGAAGTGTTTCTTCTTTATGGAGGATTTTTGGTGTGGTTTTTAGGGAAGGTGGATTGCTGTCTGTAGGTGAGTATTGTAAGTGTTGTGTAATTTAACTGAGGCCAAGTACAGTTTCCCTCCTCCTGCATGGTTAACTTGAAATAATCAGAGTATTTTAAGGCTTTGAGTCCTTCTCTGACACCTTTCTTTTTTTTTGGAATGTTATTTAATATTGGAAATGAGGGGGAGCTGGGAGAGGGGGAAGTGCCTGCTAAATGGCAACTCTCTTGGCTTATTTTCATGGTGATGAGACTTAATGAACTACAGGAAAAGATCGTAATTTTGTTGGCAGCAGGATAAGGGCGAAGCTAAAAATTGTCACATCTGATGATTATCTGTGGAGCAAAACATAAAAAACCATTAGGGACAGAAATCTGGAACAGATGCAGGGAGATTACCCTGATGTCCTGGAATGTTAAATTTCTCTTGAAGAGTAAGTAAAGTAGAGAAAAGCTGCTTTTCAGTCAAGGGACAGTGCTTATTCTTCTGTCTAAAGCACCAAGAACTCTGCATTGGGATGTCTTTGGCACATCTTTTGGAAAGGTGTTTGTAAAATGTCATGGAAGCAGTTTGTGCAGAAGGCCAGCTGCATTCCAAAGTCAAGTAAGGTCAGGGTTGTCAAAGGATCAAGAAATATAGAATGTATAATAATGCAGCAATGGTTCGTGAAGTGATTAATTTGTATTTTATTTTCCCCAAAGTGTCTTTACCCAAGTCTTATAAAATGCTCCCTTTTAAAATACAGTTCGGGCTGGATTTTTCATGGAGTTTGACTTGGGAGTAACCAACCCCTGCACAGGAGCTAAAATAGACAAGAAATGAACTCCTGTCCCCCCCTGGAGCCAAGGACAAAACTCCCATCAGCTTCAATGGGGCCAGGATTTCCCTTCCTATGCTGCCCACAGGAACAAACCCAGTGGCCTCAGGGATTTTTAATATCCAGCTAACTCAGTGTAAAAAAAAAATGTTTTACTTGTCTGACATTCAGGTAAAATCACAATTGCACTGAACTTTCTCTGGCCAACTGCATGGTGGAAATGTCTTAAGGCTGTGACACACATTCTGCTGGCTAAAAAGGGAGATGAAACATGCCCCAGAATTGGTGAAAATCAGATAATTGCTAGTGAAAATTTGTTAGGAAAATAGAGGAAGGTTTTTTTCCCACGGTGCAAGGAAAACAAGCAGTGAAACAACCTCTCCAGACTTTTGGCTTCCATTTTTTCATGCAAAGAAAAAGCAGATGCTCAGGAAAGGCAATGAAACAGCTGAAGGTGGGAATTGAAAGCTGGGAGCAGGACAGGAAGGTTAAATCCATTTCTCCAGAATCCACTTCCATATCCAGTGTTACTCAGAACAATTGTTGTAGTGTTTTCTTCCTGAGCTGTGTTTATCCCTGATGGTAACAGGTCTAATTAGCATCACATTCCCCAAAACCCTCTCCATCCATAAACCCCACTTGCTGGGTGGCTCCTGGCTGCTCCCAGCTGCCAACAGAGCCTTTTTGACTCTGGCACGTGCTTCTGCTTTAGAGGCTGGAAACTGAACTGAGGGTCTCCTTCCATCTGCCTGCCTGCCCAGCAGGGCTGACCTCAGCATTCCCTGAGCTTGGCTAAAACCAGGAGCACGCCCCAAACTCAGTTTTAGTGGGGCACAGGGAGCTGTTTGCAGCAGTTTCCCTGCATTTTTAGCACAGTAGCTGATGGTTAGGGCCGTGCTCTGTGCTATGCCTGTCTTTACATCTCCCAAACCACACAGAGACTGCTGGGTGCCCCAGGCTCCTCCCTGTGATCCCAGGGAGGGCTGAATCCAAAATTCTCCATCCCTGGAAGCATTCAAGGCCAGGCTGGATGGGGCTCTGAGCAACCTGGGCTAGTGGAAGGTGTCAGGGTGATTGCAATGAGATGATTTTTAGGTCCCTTCCAACCCAAACCATTCTGTGATTCTATAAAAATCCTCTTTTACCACACCTGTGTTAGAGCACAGAAAAATCCTGCAACAATCTTAGGGGTGGAACTTTCAGGACCCCAGAATTCAGGTTTTGACCTCTTAGTTTCCCTAGCCCAGCACATTGGTTCACTCAAGGGCCAAATCCTGCTTCCTGTTTTCCCCTAACAGACTCATTATCCTGCTTGGATCATCGGGATGGGTGGAAATGGCTCCAAGTGCCGACCACTGCCTTCAGCTGGGCTTAATCACTTTCCCTGCATGGCACCCAGATGATCAGAGGAAGAGATTATCAGCCTCTTCCATTAGCCAGAGGGATCAGGAGAGGGATTTACCAGGAAAAACAACCGAGTTCATTACAACACACAAGATAAACTAAGGTACTTTCTTCACTGGCATGTTAAATTTGCTTAATGAGCCTTGGCAGTAAATCAAGGCTGAGGCCTGCCTGCATCAGAAACTCTTCTCTGCTGTTGTTCTCTACTTCTTGTCCATCACCTGAGCACCTTCAGTTGTGATTATGTGGCTACACAGCCTGAAAGGGAACAGATTTTGGTACCCGATTGGAAACACTGTGGAAAAAACCCCATCCTTTCATGTGCAACAAAAGGCCTTTAACCATAAGGGTCTTGGAGAACTAGAGCCACTGTTAGGAAAAATTGCTGCTTAAATAAACAGACATGTTTCGTGGCAAATCCTTCTCCAACCTCATGATTTTTTTTCATTAAAAGAGGGACAGTACCTGCTCTGGATGTTTTTCAATAAAAATAGCCTTGGAACCACCTGTGCTCTCAGGGGGATAGTCAGGAAACCTGCCCGTGATGTGCCTGTGGGAGAAACAAAGGTGGAAAAGGAATTAAAATCCATCATTTTTCACCTGGTTGACAAAGATGTTAGATAGTGGGGAAGCTTCTATGGCAGTGGCTTTTTGTCCTGTAAATTAATTAAAACAGTCATCAATCCATGTCTCTTGTCCCATGGTCCATCAAAAACTGCAAATCCTTAGGACTGCTCATGACTTCCTGGCTGAGAGATGTCGATTAAAGTGTTTATACCTGGAAGTGTCCAAGGCCAGGTTGGACGGGGCTTGGAGCACCCTGGGATAGTGGGAAGTGTCCCTGCCCATTGCAGGGGCTGGAATGGGATGAGCTTTAAGGTCCCTCCCAACCCAAACCATTCAGGGATCCCATTATTTTATGTTCATAGCCCAACTCTCTGCTTTCAACACCCAGCTTTTTTTTTTAGAGAGGAGTTATTTTGCTTAAATCAGATTTTAATCTCTTAAATTCCAGATTGTATTCCCATGTGAGGATTACCACTCCTAAATTTCCAGTGGACTTCACAACTGGATGGTGATGGAAGCTGTGAAGGGGCAATGAGTGACTTTGTGGGAAGGTTTTGTGGATAACACAGGGAGCTTCCAGACCTTTCAGAAAGAGATTAAAAGATACAGATAATAACTTCAGCCCAAAGGCCATTTACACTGATAAGACCCTTTAACTTCTTTCCCTTTTGTTGCTTCTTTGAATATATGTGTGAGATTTTCTGTTTGCTTGGTAACATCAGGAAGGTTTTTCTGTTCCAAAGAAAATTCTGACAGTGCACAAAACCCCTCGTGCTACTTTCAAACAGCACGGTAATGTTTCCTCTAAATGAAATTAAATTTCCCTGGAGAAGAAAAGAGCTCAGAAAGGTCAACACGATTCCTAAAAATTGCTTTCATTTTTTTTTAAAAACAACTGGTACCTTCAGGGACTTTCCTAGGCTGCTGTTAAGCTGCAGGCTCAGTTTTAAGCTGAGATCCTTGGAACAGAGCATCTGTTCTGTTTCTGTGGCACCACGTCTAGGGTTGGGATCTCTTGCTGCTATTAATGCAACACCAATTAGGGCAGAATCAACAAACATTCATCTGTGCTTGGGAGCTCTGATTTGTTCAACAGTTATAAGTTCTGTATGCAAACAGATGCAAATCCTTGGTCACTGCGTTCCCAGAAACAAGCCTGCATCAACAAAGGGCTGTCATTGTTAGTGTGCTTTTAAAAAAATCCATGAAGAATGGGATTTTGGCCTCAAAACCCTGCATGATCTATTATTTAATGTTAGCTCGTGTTCCATTTTTTACAAACAGCCAGAAAATATCTCAATTCTATGTTAAATGCAGCTTTAAATGCTGCTACAAGTCTGGTTTACAGTAAAAAAATTCCCAAAATCTGTTATTGAGGCTGTTGCTACTTCAGTGCCAGCTGGGAGGAAGGAAAGGCAAATGCACTGTTTGTGAAGAATCAGCTGGGAGCCCACTGAAAATGGTACCAGGGCCAGCTTCCAGTATTTATTAATGTTACATTTGGTATTTTTACTCCCCTTTTCACTTTTAAATCATTTACAGCTCTTGGAGATGGCAGGGAGGTGGAATTAAATTATTTTTAAGGTTCCCTCCAACCCAAACCATTCTGTGACATTTACCATTGAGTTTGTATGATGAGTATATCTGAGTGCTGTAGAAATCCTACCATATCCTGAATTTGGGAAGGAGGTTCTGGTTTATAATCTGTATTTTCTGTCTGATTCTTCTCCTCCCAGCTGGTGCAGCAGTTTGGGGTGATGTGGCTCCTCTCACCTTCTTTTATAGCAACTTCAGCAGGTGCTTATGTCAAAAAATGAGCTGAGGAGAAGACAATGCCCATCTTTTCATGGAAAGAGGGTCAGGCATTTATCAACTAGTCAGGGATCAATGGGGTTTCTGGTGGAGGGCAATGCAGGATGTGATTTTCCATGGTCATCAGTGACCTGAGAGCAGACAGTACCAAGTATTTTGATGTTCTCATTCTTCCAGGGCATCTGCTTTTTTCTTGTGCATATCCATCGCTGTCTGATGGTCTGGAAGCAGAGTTCTTAAATCTTATTTCACTACCCACCCTCTTGTGGGTTTTCCTCTTTCTCTTCTAGGTTGAAATGACCACAGCTTCAATCTTGTAATGCCTGGGAATTCCCATGTGTGACCCCGATAGGCAAATTCCTCCCTTTATGAAACCCTCCGAGTTCAGAGGTTAAACCAGGGATTCATTTGGCCTGTAAATCTGCCCAGAAAAATGCAGCCATTCATCTTCCTGGTCAAAAGTCCACTTTAAACATAATGAATCTCAATTTTCATTCCCCCTTCACTTTCTGGCAGCGTTCTACTCAGAGCCGTCACAATGAGTTGTCTCATGCATTTGTCTTAGGATGTAAATTTGGATTCAACTGGACCTAAATTCTTTGGTTTGCACTTGGAAACACCAGGATAAAATGAGCAGCCAGAGAAGCTGTGGCTGCGCCATCCCTGGAAGTGTCCCAGGCCAGGCTGGATGGGGCTTGGAGCAACTTGGTCTAGTGGAAGGTGAGGGGTGGGACTAAATGATCTTCAAAGTCCCTTCTAACCCAAACCACTCTGTAATTTTAAATTCCTTTATCTTTGTGCCATCAGATAAGCTACACATCATCTGTGGCTCAAGAGGGTCCTACCAGGCATGTCCTATGAACA
>VZTH01009953.1:9578-37106 GCA_013397815.1 Aleadryas rufinucha
CTTCCCTTCCCTTCCCCGCGCACGGGCGGGGCAGGCCGGGCCATTCCTCCCCGGGAGGTGCTGACACGCCGGCGCGGTCGAGTTTAACCCCCGGATTCATTGCAAGGGAAGCCGTAGACTTTAGGATATTTATTAGCATTACACTTTTGAAATGTACATTCCATTGAACGAGAGCTGTAGGATTTTTACTATAAAACCATTTCAATAATTAGCTTTAGTTCGGGAGGGGGAAGTAGATAAAAGTGAAACATTCAAACACCTCAACTTGAGTAGAATGTGCAAATGTAAAGAGACTCATAAAAACATTTTTTACACTGTAAGAACTGAGGCACCAGCAAGTGAAATACGTTCCAATGAAAGTGACTGATTTGTAGTTATACATCACTGACTGTACCCAGAACTGAAATGAATACCTTGTGCCAGCTCCAGGGGCAGCTTCCAGAGCTCAGATCTATCCTGATTCCTAATCCAGTCTGACACTGGCTGGAATTTATCACCAGAGATCTCAGCTCAGCTCTGACAGCTCTGATGGGAGCATCCAGGGCCCTCTCCAGGGCTGAGCACCCCATGTGCCATCATGTCTGAGCAGTTAATGAAATGGAGCACACAAGGGAAATTGCTTTCAAAGACAAATATGAAATGTAGATGCAGTTTTATACCAACATAGTATTAAAAAGTGAAAAGTCTGCAATTCCAGGCATCACTAAAAAGCGACACTGCTGGGTTTCCGTTCCCAGCCCACGTGTCCTTCACTGTCACACAGAGCGGTCACACAAGGATCAGTAGCTCCATGGAGAACTTCTTGGCCTTTCTGTACTCCCAGGAGACCAAACGCAGAAACTTCTGTGCTAAGACATAAAAATCTTCACATCCTTATACCACGTGGTTAAAGAAGATCCTGAGTTTGTTTAGAACAGTTCTGTGCAATCGCTGGGACAAACAGCTCCTCCCCACCAGGCAGTGCATCGGCTTTCTCCCGCGAGTGCGCGGAGCCCGCGGCGCTGCCGGCCAGCACGGCGTCCAGCGGGGCGCGCCGCTTG
Source organism: Aleadryas rufinucha (assembly GCA_013397815.1). Lineage (NCBI taxonomy): Eukaryota > Metazoa > Chordata > Aves > Passeriformes > Aleadryas > Aleadryas rufinucha. Next base: position 10,619 of record VZTH01009953.1, read on the forward strand.
CGGATGCTGCGCCCCGACGCGATCAGGTCGGCGTAGCCGCGCTGGTGGGAGAAGGCGTAGGCGGAGCGGCGGGCGGAGACACCGCGGCGGAACGCGCTCTGCCGCCGCTTCCACTGCTGCTCTTCCAGCAGGTACTTCCGACGGTTCCTCTGGATCTGCGCACACGCAAACGCACAGCGGGTCACGCGTTGGGACATCACTACAGCTTGAGCTATTTTCGTACCTGTGAGCTGGCTAAGGCAGAGCAGAAGCAGCCAAACCTATCCCCTACACTCTGACACGTAACCCTGGCACTCCAGCCCAGCCTAAATGAAACCCAAAGTGGGGCCCTCAGCAGCCTCATGGGGTCTCGGTGGGGTCACCAGATCTCAGCCAGGCACATGAGGAAACAGCCCCCACTGAGCTCTGGCCAGCCCTGAGGCTACTCCTCGTCCCACAGGACCCAAGCCAGGCTTGTGTCGCTCTCCCAAAGGCACCATCACTCACTTGTCTCTAACATCATCATAAAATCCCAGAATGGCTTGGGTTGGAAGGGACCTTAGAGCCCATCTCGTCCCACCCCCTGCCATGGGCAGGGACACCTTCCACTAGCCTACACCTTAGCACTGACACCAGCCCCTATAAGTAAACACCTGCCCTATCCACCCAAATAACTCAAGATTTCACTCACTTTATCGCTCTCCGAAGGCCAGACTGTCATGGATAAGAAGCGCTGTGCCACTACAGGCAGTAAGCAAATAGCAATGGATAAAATCATGGTAAGCCAAAGGTATGGCTGTCGCAGAGCATTCGGAGCAGTTCCTGGGAATAAAAAGAACAAAAAGTTAGTTTATGACAAAGCTACATGAGACAGGACTGAGAACCACAAACCACCAGGACTGACCTGTGAACTGAAAGACAGAAGGGAAGAGAACGTGGATTCCAGCACTGTGAAAGTCAAATGTGATCCCAAAGTAAAGTGCAATACTGCCAAATACTGAAAAAGCATTGACAAAAGTCCAGTAAGATGTATCCAGGCCAATCTAAAAGCAAACAAAAATGCCAAAGGATTTTATTCATTCCAAATAATGTCAACTGCTTTTTGCATGTTGTTATCTTTTTAGTAGAGAAATTTAGCAGTGAGCAGAAAGTGTTCTCAGAGCATCAGAGCTCAGCAAACCAAGCTTACTTGCCTGAAAATTGACAACAAATATCAGAGAGGATGCTGCTGTGACAGCAAAGGACTGATAATCTGCAGGGGCTTCTCCGTCTTGTCCCATAGATTTAAGGTAGGCTCCGTATGGGATGAAGAAGATGATCACTGAAGTTACAGCTCCATGGAGCAAACTTAAAAAGAACTTCTTGTAGTTGAAAAGTAAATCTCTCTGGCCCAAAACATAAAGTCTGGGGAACCGAAGGCTCAGTTTGTCGCTCACATCCTTAATGAAGAGGAAAAAGAAAGTTGTTGTGAATTGTTGTTCTCAGTGTGAGCTTTGAAGAGTGAGAAGCTGAACTATAGTGTCCCAAAGGGAACGGCAGATCCCCTTCTCTTTCCAGGAGCAGGGATTTGCACAAAGGAAGGCATTAAAAGCCACAAAACCAAAGCCCTCTTGTTTCATGGACAAGGCAACCAGTGTAACTTAAGGACCTGGTGGTAGATGCCTTTGGATTCATCAGTTGTAACAATGTGGGGATACCTGGTCGAGCAAGCCGACGAGCAGGACGGGGAGACTGGAGTACAGCACGTTGTACAGCGTGATGAACCAGTCCTCGTAGGCCGTCTGCAACAGAGGGGGAATTGCAGGGCTTAGTGATTTCATTTTATTCCATCCTTCCCCTCCAGTTCCTGAGAAAACTCACATGTGCTCTACTACAGCTTCAAGTTCCCTGTCTCGGTGTTCACCCAGAGGCAGCAGCACCTTGGCTCAAGGCTCTGCTGAAACTCTTTAGTCTGTGTTAAGCTGCCCCACTCCTTCCAAATCCTCCTCCCTGTACAGCCATGATCCTGACTTCAGTGCTCTGGAATCAAACCCCACTGCTTGTAACTAACTCGCTCAGTACTCATCACATCCTCCTGCAGAGATCACTGGTGACAACGTCACGTTCCTGACACTCGGCAGGTTAAGCCTTTGCTGTTCCACAGTGACAAAAGCATGTGCTTGTTGTTATCCCACACGAGCACACCTTCCTACCTGGGCAGAGAAGCCATTGAAGAATGAGTACCAGATGTGGACTAATGTGAAAGCGAAGTTTTTGTAGAAGAAGTATCTCAGAAACTTGCACATCCTGATGTACGACCAGCGCCCGTGCACCAGCAGCAGCCGCTGGAGGTAGCGGAACTGTCCGAAGGAGTAGTCACTGGACATGACAGCCTGCATCCCCTCCTGGCCACTGATCCCAACTCCAATGTGGGCAGCTGGGTGGAGGAGACAAACACCACACGCTAGGTTGGACAAAGGGACAGGAACATGACTGAGGCCACATCTCTACTGTCACTGTGTTCCCTCAGTGCTTGTTCTGTCAAATGCACCTGGGAAATTCGACCAAAGGAGAACCAAGCGATGAGTGAGTAAAGTCCTAAACAAACAGCCAGGCAGTTTACAAACACCCTCAGGACATAAACCCTATTCCAGATGTTTTTTTCTCACTGGGATCTCTTGGGAAGCTGTTCAAAGAGTAGCAGGTACAATCCAGGATGACTAATGCCACCAGGCAAGGGGCAGCCAAGCTACTGCTTTGGTCTTTATATTACACTTCTGTAACACACAGCATGAGAACAGATGGGATTTGAGTCCCTGCTCAGGGAATGTCTACAGAAAAAAATAAAATAGATCAGGAAAAACCACTAACCATTTCCTAAAGTGCTTCCTCAGAAAGGGAAACAGGCACAGAAGCTAAAAGCCCCATGGCAGCAAAGCAGATGGAAGAGTCTTCTGACAGAGAGGGACAGCGGAGAGACCGCAGGAGCAGGCCAGAGGAGATCTGTCCTAGCCAGACAGTTCGACAGCTGCCTTACTTTTGATCATGTTCACGTCATTGGCCCCGTCCCCGATGGCCAGGGTGATGGCCTTCTTGTACTTCTTCACCAGCTCCACCACCATGGCCTTCTGCTTGGGCGTCACGCGGCAGCAGATCACAGCCCTGCACTCACAGGCCAGATCCACAAAGTTCTTCTGCTGCTGCTCCTTGTAGGCCTCCGCCCTTCTCCTTTTCTCAGTTTGCTTTTTTTTCTCTTCTGCTGTTCTGGGGAATTTCAGTTTAAGTTTCTTTTTCTTCTTTTTCTTCTCCAGCAGGATTTCATTCTGTCAAAAAAATAAAACATCCTACATTCCCTTCTGCACCATTTCCAGTCCTACTCCAGGCCCTGCCTAACCACACTCCTGAGGTCATTGTGCTCCCAGCATCCATTTCTGGCCTTTTAATGAACTGCTCGTGCAGACAAAAGAGTCCTCAGTGAGGGACACTGTAACCTGGTGGTGCCCCAAAATCCCAAACACTCAGGAGAACAGCCTTTGTACGTACCAGCCAGGAGCCAGTGATGATCAGAGCCCGATCTCTGCTGCCCTGGAAGAAGGGCTCGTTCATTCTGAGAGAGGAATGTGGGCTGGATCCAGCCCTGTTCCTCTGGTTTTCCAGCCTCGTTTGAAGGAGAGCACTGGGAAGAGAGGGGGAAACTATTACAGAAAAGTCAAGGATAAACTTGAAGCTAGGTCAGTTACAGACTGAAAATCCTGAAAATGAATTCCTCTGTTTCCACTTGCCTGGTATCTTCTCCATAGCAGATGGCTGTTTCCTCTGTTAAGAGTTCACAAGAAAATCCAATATTTTCAGCAGTTTCTACCCAAAAAAAAAAATTAAGAGAGGAAAGTATTTACTGAAAGTTCTGTCACAAGTAACTGTTGGGAGCAGCCAGAAGCACCTCAAGTGTTCTTAGGCAATTTTTGATTTATGTTTCAGCATGAGAATTCCCTTTCAATACCACAGTGTAGGTGAACAGGAAAAACATCCTCCCGTTTTTAGCTGTTTGGCTGCAAGCAACCCCACCTTTTTTGTCACCAGTAAGCACCCAGATTTTAATGTCTGCTTTGGAGAGTCTGGAGATCGTTTCTGGAACTCCATCCTGTAGTTTGTCTTCAATAGCTGTTGCACCAAGCAGCTGGAGGGGATTTGAAATCCAGGTGGTTAGCAGCATTGAAATATGTTTATTTTAAAATAAGAATTGAAATGTACTAAAAATGTACAGCTCCTTACAATCAAGTTTTTTTCTATTTCCTCATACACTTTGTCCAGAGCTTCATCTCGGTGACTTGCAGCTAAACTGGCCTCCACAAACTTTTTATTCCATACTTCAAATTCATCCTGGCTTATGTCTCTATAGCACAGGCAGAGTGTCCTGAGAGTTTCATTTGCAAAGACCTGAAAAATAATGAAAACCACACACATCCACAAAAGAAAACTCTTCATTTGCAATCCAAACATGAGGGTAAGAACATGAGCATTTGACAAGTTTGACAGAACAAGTCCAACTTTCAGAACTGATTGCAGGTTTTCATTTGTGTTAATAGCTTAGGAGAAGGAAATTACTAACACTATTGTCAGAAAGAAACCAGTTTTGTTTTAAAAACAGCATACAAAATACAAACATACATCGAGTGCCTCTTCTGTGGCTTCTCTCTTTAGATTCCTGGGGTGCAGCCGCTCGTAAATCACCGTATCAGCCCCTTTGCAATACAGCCTGATATTGCCACCAGACTCTCTTACTGCGGAGGGAAACAGCAGAGGAGGCACACTTACATAAAGGAATCATTTCAGATTTTCATCATTTTTCAGCCTACTGCCAAGCACCAAAAGTACAAGATGGCATTTCTTCTCCAGCAGACTCAAATGCGTCCCAGGACCGTCACACAGCGGTTCACTCTTGACCCCAGCTTCCCTTGCACGTCCCTTTTCACCCCTGAAATACAAGTGACCTTCTCCATGGGGGCTGCTGGCAATCAGCTCACCAATGACAGACATCCTCTTCCTGTCGCTGTTGAAATCCAGGATGGCCAGGACGTCGTAGGTCCTCTCGACCCCCATCTCACTGATGGTGATGGTGTTCTGCGTTCGGGAGAGGAAAACGTACCCGAAGTTCCGGGCGGCCGTCACCAGGGCCCCCTCGTCCGGGGAGGCTGCCTGGTAACTGAGCTGACCTGTAGGATTGCAGCCAGGATACACCTGAGGGTGCAGCTGGACACTGCTGCAGCACCCAACAGCAGTGCACACAGAGAACGGGGACCATGGACCCCCCGTTCTGTTACATGGACTTCCCAAACGGGATCAGCCCTCTGCCTGCTTCCCTCCACGTATTAAAGCACAAACTCCACGTTTTCTGCCTCAATATCTTAATTCCTCAATGCAGTCATTTAAACATTTTCAAAAGAAGCTCCAAAAGCCAAATCCTTGGCTAGAGATACCAATGCAATGAGTGGAAACAACCCCAAAAACATTAGGAGCGAGAAAGGACAGGACATTTGTGGGAATCCAGAGGGCAGAGAATATTTCTCTGTCTGTTTTGAAGGGTTCTACCCCCCTGGACAACACCATCTTTGACCTTCATCCATGGAGAAAATTGCCTACCCTCTGGGAAGAATTAGAATGTACATGAGTGTGAACTAGGTGATAGAATATTATGTAAGATTGTCACAGGATGAAATATTTAGAGTCTTTGGGTTTGTTAATATAGTAAATAGATAAAAAGCAAAAACTTCAAAATGGAGGATTGTTGTTCTCTCCAGACCTTCTTCTTCTTCTTCTACTACTCCATACCCTGCAGTAGAAGTAGTTTAGGGTGATTGGACAAAGAATTCCGCAGTTCCTGTCTACGTGACAAAGTGATTTATTGAACATTGGTGGAAAAGTGAAAATATCTTTCGTTTTAAGTTTTCATTGGGTGATTTACCTTTAAAACACTGTGTAATCTTGATAATTTGGCTTTCTCTTGCATTCTCTGCTTTGTGCTGTGTCTGGGTCACGTCAGTGACTCTATTTCTCTGAGAAGACTGAATAAACAACTATCTGAGAAAGCAGAGAATGCTGAAGGTCCCATTTGTCTCTTGGACTTCTGGCAAAGACTAAAAAATCTCCCCCAGCCGGGGAGGTGTAATTAAGGCACAGAAAAGTGTCAGACACTGTTGGTTTCATGGAGATTTCACAAAGATGGGAGTAAAGCAATATTAATACTCCCTGTTTTAATCGAATCTTCCAACCCTAGGTCTCATATCTACAAATTCAATAGCTGATCACCTCTACATTGAGTTTTGTTTCATTTCAAAGGGCAGCCTAACTCCTCCCTTATGGGATCAGCATCAGTTGTGGATCTCTCCCCTGTGTGGAACTGGATTTGAATTATTGTTTCCTGCTACACAGGGAAACCAATACTCACCATCAGAAGTGTCAGCCATGACTGTGTGACAAATAGCAAGCAGAAAAAAGAACTTCTGGATTTCTGCCTCCTTTCCAGACTTTATTTGCTCTATCAGATAGTGATCATAGAACGAGAACTTTCCATCTGCGTACACATTCCAGCTGAAATCCACTTGCTGCTTAGAAAACAGGGGGAGAAAGTTGGAGTTACCACAGGTGCTGTTGCTTTGTGCCCACCTGCATGTCTCCGTGCTTTGGTGAGGGAGCATTCCCGTTCCACAGAGCGGGATGCAGCGGCGCCTCGGATGAACCTACCTCTGGGTGGCTCTGCAGCTGCCCTGCTGCATCCCGGCAGTCTCCTGCAAGGCAAGCACCCACAGTCAGGGGGACCAGGCTCCACAAAGCTTTTACAGCCACCACAAAGCAAAACATATCTAGAACATGTATTGCCCTAGGACTGGAAGGAAAGGAAAAGGACAAATTGCTGCTCTTCCTAAAATGTCCTTGTCTGTTTCTAGGCTTTGTCCCCAAAGCATTTCTAGTGAAAGTAAAAGTAAATTTGCACAAAAAATCATGCAAATTACCGATTTTCAGTTTTTCTGAAAGCTGGGAAGTTCCCACTAAAGTTCCTCAATTTCCACTTTCTTAGTGGGAAAACCCCAATAATTCAACCCTATGCTTTACCCAATGCCAGGTCTAAATAGTGATAAGAGAACTTGTATGTGCCTGATCTCCAACAGGCATTAAAATTCCTCCTCCTCCTTTGCACAGGCTTTGCACAGATTTACCGTATCTTTGCCCGTTTATGCAACACTTTTTAAAGGTCATGATGTTCTGTGTGAGGGTTCCAGTCTTGTCTGAGAAGATGTACTGGATCTGGCCCAGCTGCTCGTTCAGCGTGGTGGTCCTGGCCTTGGCAGCCGTGTCCTTCTCGGGGTAGTACATCTGCAGGTCCCAGTTGATGAAATAGCTTTGGCCAAAGCGAATCACCTCCACACTAAACGAAGGAGAAGGAACGTTCTCACTCCCAGCTGCAGCTCACATTCCCACACAGTGACACCTCCTGAGGTATTGCCCTACCTGACATAGAGGGAAATGGGAACCATGGTGTTGAGGACAATGATGTAGCCCCAGAAGTTGAGGAAGCCCCGGTAGGCGGGGCTCAAGTCCTGTGCGTCGTAGAGGTACCAGGAGGAGTTGCCAATCTGCTGCTCCCAGTAGGTGTGGCCGATGGCCAGCCCAGCCGACAGCAGGATGAGGACCACGATGATCTACGGGGCACAGACAGGCCTCTCACACTTCAGAAACATGCACTCGACTTAAATCCCAAATCCCCGTGTTCCAAACGGAATATGACAGGTAGTTGTGAGGAGAAATGGAGCAAACCTTTCCCAAAAGGCACCTTTTTGATTTCCTCCTGCTCCATCCCAGCTCAGCAGACCAGAATAAGTCAAAACGTATTTATTACACACACAGAGGAAGAAGCTGCCTAACTTTGCATTCACTATTCACTTCAAATGTGCATTTGAAAGAAAAAGGCTTACAGTATAAACCATGTAGTTCATCAGGGAGTCAATTTTTGTCCTTTTAAATCTTGTCTTTCCACTGTTTTTCATTATTTTTGTGTCAGCACCTAAAAATAGAGTGAAAAATTAAAAAAAGGGAAAGATAGAATAAGCAAACACATGTCAGTATTAGTTTTACTAAACTGGGACATGAAATACAGTTGATGTCTATAGGATGAAGATTCTTTTTCACTCTACAGGTGTGCTTTTAGTGCAGAAATATCACACACCTGCAAATATGACCATTCCATGGCAGAAGTCCGTATTCCTGATCTTACAGCCACGCAACAAAACCTTATCAGCATCCAGGGAATAACTGGAGTTTCTCCAGGATAATGTTCCTGTAAACTTATCCAGCCGGTTATTGGGTTCTTCACATTCAACCAGACCTAGAAAATTGGAAGGAGAATGTGTTTCATGTACAAGTTCAATCCAAATGCATTGATTTGTACCCACCACAGAAGTAGCTTTGCTTTGCTTTTATTGACTTGCAAACTGTTTGAGCTACGTTTTAATAGAGTTAGGTGTAAAAATGTACCAACCATCAAAGTCTGCCAGGGCACTTTCTTCCTGAAGGTGTCTGTGGGTCACCTCGAGGGCCATTTTGAATTTTAAGTTAGTTTCACTAAGAAGAAAGGATAAAAAGGTGATTTTATTAAAACCATGGATACAGGAGAGAAGTTTAAACACAATTAACTTAAGGTACCACTACTTCTCTGGACAACCTATCCTAAAGTAAGAAATAAATCCGTATCCTTCCCCCCTTCTTCCTATGTTTTGATGTGTCTGTAGCACTCCAGTGGACAACTTTTAATGATTCTTGAATTGTGGGAATCAGCAGCTGGATACAGTTCCCCAGGTGTGGTTTAACAAGCAGGTTCTGACGTACACAATCCTTGCTCTTTTCCTACTCAGCCCAAATTAACTCCAAGACATCCTGAAGTGGAACCTTACCCATCCAGCTCAGCTGTCTCCACGTAGCACAGACTGTTTGGTTCTGAGCTGGACAGCAGCAAAATGTCAGCCTAGAAAACAAATAAATAGACATCAAATAAAGCCAGGTCAGGATTCCTACAGAACTCTCTAGAAACATAAAACAAACGTATCTGAAGCACTTACAGGAATGAAAGTGTTTTTCTTCAGACGAATGATATCACCAACTTTAATATCTTTCCATTTTGTGGTTTTGAACCTAATATCAAGATAGTTTAATAATTATTACTCTTTAACCCAGAACACTATGCACTCTATAAATCTTACAATACTGAAATTTCCTTAGGAGAAAAAAAATGACCTCTTGGTATGCTGTGGGTTTGCTGTTGGGAAACTGCAATTTAGTTGAGGGTCTACAGCTCAGAAGTCAACCTACCTCTTCTCTTCCCACTTCACCTAGTTACGAATTCCTGCCCTTCTCTCCAAAGAAGTTGCTCTTAGCACAGATTTAGTGCCAGAGAATTAACTTTAAATGACTCCTTTAAGCAATTCTCTTCCAGCTTCAATTAGGTTTTCAGGTAGGCAGTAGAGAACAGAGCTGAACCTTTCCTGTCATCTACAGCTTCAGATCTGTGACAAAGCTCAGCTACAGGGAAATGATCATCACTTACAGAACTCAGAGAGGAAAATACAAACCTTCCATCCCTGATGACATCACATGTTCTGTTATTGACCTCATTATCCATCCTGTGACGAGCCTGAAAGCAGAGCAAAGAATGTACTCCCTGCTCTGTGTCACTGCAGGAGAAATGAGCTACACTGGGTGGGCTTTGCTTTCTACATTAACAGAACAGGGTTCTTACAATGTCATCTGCCAGGTCTTTGACTGCAGTTATTCCCAGCACCAGGAGCAAGGGCACCAGCGTTGTGTACCACGACAAGGTACTTATTTGGGGAATCGACTACAAAAGAGCAATAAAATCAGTTCAGCACAGGATCATCAATCAACTTTAATTCAGAGATATTTCACAGTGATCTGACTAGAGAAAAAAACCAGCACATCAGAGAGAATTTTACATCAGGTTGTGAAAATGAACAAAATTCTGTGGGAAGAGTTTGGCTGTTACCCTGCTTTGGAATCAGCTTCCCTTTAACAATTGCACTGGCTCATATATTCTGTTAGTGTTTCTGATTTATGACATGAACTCGAGAAACATCTTTTCCTCATGAAATTCATGAGCTCTACAACGAGTTCATTCCAATACTGGCCAACTTGCTCATCCCAGAACTCTGCCATAGCTCATCCCAGCTAATCCATATTTGTTGCAGGTTTCTGTTATGATGGGTTTGGTCTCTGCAACAGTTCAGATAGCACCCCTCAATTAATTCCCTGATAGGACAGCACTGAATTGTGTCATAAATATTATTGAGCTCAAATTCCCTTCACAGTGAGTATTCTCCATCTCACTTACCTGCAATATGAGAAGAACAAGGAAATAGAAATTGGCTGCTCTCTTAAACTGTTCAAACAGATTCAGAGGTAAAAAAGTGATGGGGTTGTACTTGTATGTCTTAATTGCATTTCCCTGTGGGAGGAAGCCAAACATCAGTCACACAGCAGAGCTCCTCCTTCCAACACAAATGTACAGTGCGTATTTTTAAGCTCCTAATTCTCCATCTCACCTTAAATACATCTCTTGATACCTTGATTTTCCATTCCAAAACCCTAACCCAGTTATTCTCCCCCCTCCACGTCTGCTGGAAACACGGAGGAATTGTGAACGGTGGCTTTTACACCACTCACCAGCCGTTCCAAAGATCTTAGCGGGATTAAGGAAGCATTCACCCGACAATTAGCAGCTCATTGGGATAAGGCAACTTACCGCATATTTGCTTTTCTTGAAGCACAGGAAGATTGTCCTCTTGAAGCCCGGCTGGTCATAGAAACGCTGATCGTTTGCTTTAACTTGCCAGCTGCAGTCTGCAAGGGACAAAAAGGGTCAGAAATTGTTATAAACGTGATGGAACAAATCTGCCACTTTCAGGTTTTCTCTCAAATCCATCTTTTAAAGGTACTTTCGACTGAAGCAATGCTGGTACCTGCTTTATAGTACATATCCTTAAAAAAAGCTTTTCAAAACATTTCCAGGCTGTTTGTCCTTATGAGCAATTCAAGTATATTCAGAGGTAGGAAGAAGTGTTGCTTAACATTTGAAAGTTCTGTGGGAAACCTGCAGAGTGACATTTATTCACACTAAATTCCCTTCTCTCCCCTGTTTTGGTTTGCTTCTGTGAAGAGCTGAGCACTCCAACCCGGGTGTCTGTCTGGAAACGAAGAGGTCAGCTCACCTTTCTAAAGCAATTATTTGGTATAACCACACTGCACCATGGTTTTCATTCACACTCATAAAAAAGTACAAATCTGAAGTGCTCATTTTTCGATTGTGAGAAAAGCCAGGAACAGGAATTGCACCCATCAAGTCATTTTCTGTGTCCACTCTTTCATGGCCACCCCTTTCCCTCCCAGACCCTTCAGCTCCCATTCCCTCCAGCCTGCAGCACAGACACCCCGCTACCCAGAGCCACACGCTCGGGTCCTGCCCACATCCAGGGAACTCATTCCCCAGGTTTCAAAGCCGCCTCCCGGGAGCTCTGCCTGCCTGGGAAGGATGATGCAGGCAGCGTTTTGAAATGCAGCTTTCCTGACTCATCGGCCAAGCATCTCCCCCTTCCCTCCAGCCCACAGTGATTGTCCTTAATGGGTGCTCTTCCTGGTTTCATGGGATCCTCTTCACCCATGGAAGGGGTGAAACTCCCAGAGGCAGAGGCGTGGGGCCTGTGACTAACACTTCAAAACCCAAATCCACGTGCAAAGACTTTTTATTTTCCACCCACCATAGAGCAAATCCTGCACTGACGTATCTGGGCCTTTCCTGTGACTACACAACTTCAATTTCCAGCACCTTGGTTACAAGCCCAGAAGACAATAGAGAAATATTTATCTTGAAGAACCAGGTTTTGAGTTAAAAGATTATAAGCATGAATCGACAAAGTTACTAAATTTTGTCAAAATGACAGGACATGAAGGAAAACATAAAGTCTACATAAATCTCTTTACCACATTCCAAAAGCATTGCAGTGTTGATAAAACTGATGGAAAACTGGCAAATTAGGTCTGAGGCTAAACCTGCAGGAAGGCAGCTCCTCAAAATGACTTTAAACTGTAGTACTAACACCTAATATTTGGCAAGCTGCTTTGGTAATTCATCAACTTTAAAGGATTTCATCACAAAAAACCCCCTTAAACTAAACATGTGACAGGTGCTTGTAAAATGAAAACATGTACGGGTGGTTATGAAATGAGAGGTGATCAACTGTTCCCACACAAACAGGAAGAAATCTGTAGAAATTAAACAAGCTCTGGTTACATTGAAAATATTCAACGCAGCACTGAGAAAAGGGAATTTAGGGGACCTACAGGTGTCCCTTGGGCAGAGGTTCAGAACAGGGATGCCAAAAAGGCTCCTCCCACTGATGTTCCTACGCTGGCAGCAGCCAAGGGCTGTACCTGCCGGTTCCTTTGAACTCCTCCTCCTCACCTTTCACCTTTCAGGAGACTCATGAGGCTACAAAATGAGCAGTGAGGTAGAAATCTGCTCTGCACAAGCAGAAATGCAGGAAAAACACTGAGCACAGCAAAACGCTTAAGCTGGAGCCCATTTCCAGAGGATTGGGAAAACAAGCACCTGAAGGTCTGTCTGAACAGTTCCCAGACCACAGGCCATGTACATCCAGGGCCTGCCTTAATTAAGAGGAGGTCACCATGCAGCTCATTATCTTTATGCAAGGAGCAGTGGCACAGAACTGGGCTGCAGGTTGGAATGAAGCTGAGTTTCGTTGTGACATTTGTTAAACTGAATTGCCATCAATTACTCCTCCAGAGTCAGATAAAGCATTCCAAACCCTACCTGACCAATAAGCACACAAATCCAATCGATCTCTGAGGCTCAGCCTCTGCACCCAGGATCGTGTACACCCCAAACCACGTTCATGAAGTTACCTTTTTTCCCGGGATCTCTGCTCTCCTCGCTGTCCCTGCTGGTTTGGTTGGGTCCCGGTGCAGCCCCAGGCTGCCGACCGTCCAACTCGTCCTCTGTTTCATCATCGCTGTAGGGCACCACCTCGTCGTTGGGCTGGGAATCCTCCTCGAAGGTGGTCTCTGAATCCCTTTCTGAGATCATGCTGCTAGCACCCTGCCAGCATTTTGGACAAGTTAGGGAAAAGAGCTCACATAGCAAGTCACATCTGTAATTTTACTCTGCTGCTGCTGGTCACCAATCCCCACATCTGAAACCAGTTTGCCCAGAACAGCGCAGGGCACGGGCTCGGTTTTCCAGCACAGACCAGAGTCAGAGGGCACCTCTTGTCCCAGCCAGCCCTTCATTACTGTTCTGCTACGTGTAATTACACATTGCAGCTCCAAGAACACCCTGTGCTCCCAACACAGGACGTAGGAACTGGGGAGCCCACGAACACGTGTCTCCCAGTGGCCATTACAGCATGCCCTGGGGAGCCACAGGAGCCAGAGCCCTGCTTGGCCAAGCGGGACACGGAACCAGGCACTGAGTGCTGGGTCAGACATCCAGGGTTTGGGTCACACATCCAGGGTTTGGGTCACACATCCAGGGTTCGGGTCACACATCCAGGGTTCAGGTCAGACATCCAGGGTTTGGGTCACACATCCAGGGTTCGGGTCACACATCCAGGGTTCGGGTCACACATCCAGGGTTTGGGTCACACATCCAGGGTTTGGGTCACATATCCAGGGTTCAGGTCACACATCCAGGGTTTGGGTCACACATCCAGGGTTTGGGTCACACATCCAGGATTTGGGTCACACATCCAGGGTTCGGGTCACACATCCAGGGTTCGGGTCAGACATTCAGGGTTTGGGTCACACATCCAGGGTTTGGGTCAGACATTCAGGGTTCAGGTCACACACCTGGTCCTCCATCCCGGCCTGCCTAGCCTCACCCAAACCAGCCTCGCTTCCTCTCTCTTCCCATGGGCTGAACATCAATGTTTGTCACTGCAAGATCCCACATCTCGGTGTCCAAACACCCCAGGACATCATGGGATGCATTTTGGCTCAGCTCTGAGCTGTATCAGAGGAGGGGTGGTCTCCAGCTGAGCTGTGGCCATGCCCATGTGCCCTTCAGCTGTGCCTCGACTCTGGATGTCTCCAGCCATCGCTGGGTGTGATCCTAATCCTGAACTACACATCAGCTTCCCAGCTTGCCCCTCGATCTGCCTCCCCACCATGGCATTGCCTTTGCTAACAAACTCAGCAACCAAACCTGCTGACATCCCCCTCAGCTTCTGGTGTTGCAAAGCTGAATTGTCTCCCCTCCCTTATATCTCCTGTAAGAGCGAGATAAATATTCCATGAGCACTGACTGTGCTACTCCAGTGACAGGCTGCTGGCAGGGAGCCCAAGGCAGGCCACGCTCCCGAGCCTCAGCGCTGCAGGGCCTGCCCAGCACAGACTGACAGCCCACAAAATACACCAAACCCACCAGGCTGAGTTTATGGGAATCCACACAACATCTCCCAAAACCCATCCAAGTTGGAGGCTTCTCCCTGATGGAATTAGCCAGGAGTCTGATAGCTGGTCACTAACAGAGGTGTGGAACCTGAGACTTCTGTGACAGATCATGTTTTCCTAAATAGCCTTGGAGTTAGGGAACACACCTCAAGCTCCAACTCAGGCTCCTGAATACCTCACTGTGATATTTTGGTTTATTTCTCCTCTTTTCGGTGCTTTAGGTCTTTCTGTCCTGCTAACACCTCTTGTGGGGACTGCTGGGGGGAACAAGTTCCTCACACACACAGTCCCTAGAACACAAAATGCCACCAGATCTTTGGCTCTCACTCTACAACAACCAAAACCAAGCTCGTATCCCTGGCACCCAGAGATTCAGCCATTAGTCTATTAATCTTTACTGATTAGCTGCTTAATGATTAATGAACTAATTAGTCGTGCAAAGGGTTAGATGAGATATCGAAAACATGCTGCTTTTGTTTTGCATTACAGATGCATGGCTACACGGCAGTTCCTACAATGCCACCAGCAGCAGCCTGTGATGCTCACTGGGAACGCACTGGGAACGCACTGGGAACGCACTGGGAATGCACTGGGAATGGATGACAGCCAAGTGATCTGCTGGGGTAAGGTTAAATTAACTGTAGTCACTTTCCCTCCTCAAAGAACTAAACAGCCGACTGGAAAACCTCGTTAAGAGAGGAGATCTCATTAAGTGTTACCCTGCAGGCAGCACAGGAGCTCTGTGCTGCGGGCACAGCATCAGCATTCTGCAGGAGGCAATGGAACGGTGCCCGGGGCTGGCCGGGAGCCTGCAGAAAAACTCCTGCAGCTGGGAGAGAGAGGAGAGCTGCTGTGGGACCCAGGGCAAAGCAGTCCTCCAGTGACAGGCTGACAAATTGGTTTAGAGTTAAGTTTCTTGTCACCTCGTCTGGAGGAAAAGGGCTGGGATGGCAGAGCCGTGTCAGAAGTTCAGAGGAAGGCGGGGAGCGATGACGATGTGAAAGGAGAGATGGGAGGAACCGGCAGCACTGAGCAGCAGAGATGCCAACTAATCCCGAGGCAGCAGGTAAGAGAGGGGAGCACACACCCAGCAGCACCTGCACGCAGGAAGCACGCAGCAGGAACTAAAGAGGAACGAACTTGGCAAGAACAGAGGAGGCCACGACTGATTTTTGATGTGCTCACTATTCTGAGGACTGTGCAAACAGTTCGTGGAGGGCCTGAGATAGAACAACACAGTTGTTAAACACTGCTTGATAAAATACTCAAAGAACACTTTTAAAAGCTGGTTCTTGGCTGCATGGTCCTCATTTTGTAGTTCCTGACTTGACAACGGGGGTTTCACAGTGCTTCAGATCAGTTTCAGATCAGAAAACCTTACATTAACCACTTCAGTCTAGAGGAAGCATCAGCAATGCCCAGCTCCCAGCTCTGCCTCCTACCTTGGGAAATCCTGCTGATCCAACAGTGATATGGATATATAAAGGGGAGGTAAAGGAGATCAGTATTAAGCACAGGTTTAAGTATACCTGACCCAGTTTATTTACTAAAAGGGCAAACTCCACAGTGCTTCAGTCACTCAGATTTTGTGTCTACTCCTGGCTCAGGGCAAGCACCAGATAATTTGGAATCAATTAAACCTTGTAAAAACTCCACTTACTGCATTTGTTTCAAGGCAGTAAACAACAACCAAAACCAATCTTACTCTAAATTCTTCTCTGGAGAGTCACTGCACATGAGACTACTGCAAGAATCTGGGGTGGCTTCCTGCAAATCAGATCATCACTCAAAGTGCCCTGGAAGTTAACAAATCCATCTAGAACAAGGGATGTGTATAGCAAGAGGATTAAAATGTCACTAAAGCTGTTATTAGTGTTTATTATGGGTATAAAGACTTACAATGTGAAGCACAACAAGCTTCACCATTACACACCTGCTGGCCACCACAGCCTGTGCACAGCTCACACCCTGCCTGTCCCTGTCCTTACTCTGCACAACCTCACACTCTCTGGCAGTGCCAAGCTCAGCAGCTGCTCAAACCTGGCCACTCACTGTTCTTTCAGAACACAACAATATCAGTATTTCAAGCAAGAATCATAAAGCTCCAACAGTACAAAAAGTAACTCAGAGAGACCCTTCGTAATTGCTACAGGTGTCTGGAGTTAAAATAGGACAAAAAAGCTACAGCAAGATGTTTCACTGATTGAACTTGGCATTAAAAAAAGTACTTAAGTGCAAAGCCTGATCCTCAGACATAAGAGATTTATTTCTTTACTACGTGGTACTGGAGAAGCACCCAGCATTGCCAAACAAAACCTGCTTAAGGGAGGGCTGAATACAACCCCCAAAACTGCACTAGAAAGCTGTGTCTGACATTAACCTCTGGGGTGGGGCTCCCACAAGGACCTGCTGGCAGATGCATAATCACCCCAATGACATTTTCCCTAAGAGACAGCAGTAATTATTCTGCCATATTTAGCTGTCCCACAGTGCTCACCTTGGCACACCTTCTAACAGAGAGTTAGAGCCAAACACAGCCAGGTAGGGAACAGCAACCAAGCGCTCTCAGGGCTGCAACCCCAGCACCCAAAGGTGAAATCAGAGCCCACATAGCACTTGGATGGCTCCACCAGAGCAGACACCTGTATTCAAGGGGCTCAAGTCCATACCCCAGCTTATACCCTGAGAGGTTTCAGAATGATTCTTCATCCACGGGCACAGGTTTAAGGGATGGCTCTAACAGCACTTGAAACCTGAAGTTTGGAATTGCAAAGACAGCCCAGGATCCACTTTTGGGTCATGATCCACCCTCCAGCCCAATAATGACCCAGTTGGTACCAGTTAATGCTCTTACAGTTATTTTTAAATTGTGTTTCTGCTCTCCCCTCAGGGGTCCCAGCCAAAGGCCTTCATACAGTATCAGCTTTCATTAAAAATGTATTCAGCAACTCATTTCCCTGGAACCAGAGCGGCTCCAGGGAAACAGGCAAATCATAAACTGGATTTGCTTCTAATTGATGAGATTGGATCACTGATGACTCAAAGCAGACATTGAATGTTACAGGTAACAAGTGCTTGGACAGGCAGACAGAAGGGTCTTCTGAACAACTCCAAGCTTCCAGTTAATCTTTATGGCATATTGAGAAAACAGCAGTTAAAATAGCATGAATCAGCACAAATGGGCCAAGGAAATGCTTCACTCCAAGCACTACTGAGCTTCAGGCAGATTGCCATGCAAATTACATGCTTAAAGCTGATGAGTTTGTAGAGCTATTTCACACACAGCAGCTCCAGTCACTTCCCTGAATGACTACTTTACAGTAATTGAACACCCAAAACTTATATCTTGAAGGGAATGATTTCCATCAGTCATCTGTGCTGTCACATGCACCCTAAGAAAGGTAAAGCTCAGCTCCTGGAATGCCCCAGCTCAGGAGTTCAGGTATCTACTTGGAGCCAGCTGAGGCTCGAGAGCATAAGGTAATCAAACCCCACTCCTGACCCTACACTCCTTCCCTGCCCTGTGACCCTGGAAACAGTTCCCACTGGAACCTGCCAACACAGGCCTGACATGAGGTGACTCAGAATCACCCCCAAGAGGTTAAAATCACAGTGATTGCAGTATGGCTGCAGATAAAATGTTCATGGGCAAGTCATGCACCCACACAACCCAGGGCACCTCAACATGTCACACCCCAGATCTCCACACGACAGAACCACCAAAGACTCCAGCTCTCCCCAGCACATGAGAAATCCTTGGGGATCCTGTTTTGCAAGTGCCAGGTCCCAGCTGAGTCAGCCTGGCTGCACCAGCCCCTCATTTGACACTCGTTTTACACACACCATTTTTAAATACAAAGTGTATCTGTTTGACTCACAATACTGCCTCAACACAGGCACCTACAGCTGCTCTGGAGGCTGTACAAACTCTGAGGATTAAGGACTAATTGCAGCTCCAAGAGACTTTTGAATTGCTATCGTGCACAGGCGATCTTGCAACACCCACAGGTCTTTCCTTTGCAAGGAGCCACCCCAGTCCCTCCTCCGATGCCACAATGACCCCGATTACCTGCACCACCATCAGGAGGCAACCACCACGGTAAAACTGCAACACTCTGGCACCATCAAACTCTGAAAATCTGCCTCTAAAAAGCTGCTCTTGCCAAACCTGGCTGCAGGGAGGTGACTGTTCCTGCCCTGAGCACACTGCAGAGCCTTTCAAGCAAGCTGAGACACCAAGACCCTGCAACCCTCTGGAGAGAGGAGAGAGAGTACAGTTTTGTGCTGCTGACAAATGTTCAAGTCCCATCTTGGGGAAAAAAATGAAAGTAAAAGCAGAGGCTGTTATGTACTCCCCAGTGTAGCTACTTATTAAAACTTGTATGAAAATAAGTATGAAGGACATTCCAATAAAATTAATTTATCCAACAGGATTTGACACAAGGAAGAGATTAACTAGACACCAAGAATTTAACAGAAAATCACCGGAGAAAGAGAGACCCACAGCCTACAGGCCAGCCGCCTGAGGCTACACAAAAATGGTTGAAGATGAGCCATTGCAAAACCAAAATCATCATTTTCCCCATTATCTGCCCTAGGATTTCTCATTAACAGATCTGCAGAGCTCCATCATTTAAAGTCCAAGGCAAGGCAAGCTATCTTCACAGAAGATAAGAGGGTGGGTGACCTTTGCTCAAGCTGCAGGTTCCAGCGCACTCTGAAGGGGTTTCAACCTGCCTTTTAGAGGGTGTTACCTTGCTCTCAAGGCTCATCTTATACAACAGCCTATCTTGAGGTTAGTAGGGAAAAAGAATTAGTTTTGTTTAAGCTCAAACTGCATTGTTTGGAGTAGAAGATTTTTGGAACTTTATAGAGAGGTTTTTTCCTAGCTGTCACCCTCACCATCAAAACCAGCAGATATTTTTAACTGGCCGAAATAAAGGTTTCTTCCTGCTACCAGGGTTGGAGATTTCATGAATATAGCTTTTCTGGCAGCTTCTACAATAGACACTGAAGCCATTTTCCTAAACTGACCTTTATCCAATGGAGTGTGTGACTGAAGCCCAGACTGCATCACAGATGCTGGCACTGGCTGCTCACAGAGAATCCCATGTTCAGCTTCAAATCAGGCTCCATCTGCAATGAAACAACGTAGAAAATGGTTTATTGGCTGACTTCCACCTTGTGTGCGTGCAATAGCAAAAGAAAATTATTTAGAAAAATCGTGACATTAATTTGCCTTGGAAAATTTCTTAAGAAAAAGAGAGATTTCTGCTTAGTTCTCCAGACGTTTCCATGCTGCTCCTCTCCCTCCTCTCAGGCACAAAGTCACTTTGGCAAATGGTTCTTTCCTTGATTTGTTTCCTGTTTTCCTTACACTGCTTCTCATCACCCCTTTTTTCTTTTAATGCTTTGTTCTACATCTCCCTGTGCATCATTGTACAGCATTTTGTACCAAGAGCACCCAGGAACTTGCTGCAATTGCCCATTGTGAGGAAAAATCACACTGTGAAAAGCCAGTGTCCACCAAGGAGACAGAGGAGTCCTGCAACTTCACTCAAATAAAGGCAGAGAGTCCTGTGGGTCACATCCCCGTGGGGTTTCTCTCTCGAGGTTTTGGAGGGTGCAGCCTCCTTTTATCCCAAACTCCCAGCTGCATGTTGCCCTCTTTGGCTGAGGTACCAGGAAGGTGCAGCCTTCCCAAACTGCCTACCACATATCCCCCTTGAACCTGTCATTTCCCCCCAAAGTTCAGGAGTTCAGCCTGTCTGGGCTCTGCAGTAGATTTTGTGCGGACCCGTTTGTCCTATTACCCTAAGGGTCAGGAGTCAAACCGTCTGGGCTCTGTGACAAACTTGTGGCTTGAGGTTGGTAGAGACATTTCAAAGACATTAACACCAATACCCTGTTCCTAAAGGGATTAGAGCACATCTTTCCTATCACCATCAATTGGCAAATTATCAAATGAAAAACGTATTTCCAGTTTGTATCAGAACACGTGGGGAAAACCCAGCAGACGTTCCAGAGGGATGCCGTAAGCTTGCCAAAAAGCAGTGCTGTCACAGAGCTCGGCAGGGCTCAGAGGATCGGTCTCGAATGAGAGCCGTGCCCTTCACCCCGACAAGCACAGAAACAGAGAGGTTAAGTGATTTGCCCAAGGCCATTGGGTAAGTCACTGACAGAGCCAGGGTTGGGTTTCAGAAGCTCCTGGCCAACGTCCTGCATTCAATTACTGTACAAAGCATTCAATAGCTGCACAAAGCATCTCATTTAACAGAGGCCTGACAAAGCCCACGCCGAGGAAGAACATCAAAACCCCTCAGATGGGAAACAACACCAACCAAACCCCTTCCCACGTTTAAGAGCTTCACCCTCAGGCCCATGTCATTACTCGGCCCTCAAACAACAGCCACACCGACAACAGAGCAGGGAAAGAAATTGCAGCTCATTTTAAAATAGCTTCAGTGCAAGAGGCTTTTGGAATTCACCATCCCAAACTCCAAAGCAAAGGTCCAGAACATTCACACGCTGTCTTATATGGCAGAATTAAGTGAGAACAGTTTAGAAGTTACCGAAAATAATCTCTACGATACCTACACGTTAACACAGAGACAAACACAGGCCTGGGACAGGCACCAAAGCAACCAGACTCTAAAGTGAACACCAGTGCAGAAGCTGACAAGGAAAACTTCAAAATGGCCAAATACTACTCGACTTCTAAACAAAGCTTTGAGGAGAACGACAAATCAAAACCCACAACCAAACAGAGAACTGTGAGCGAGCCTGAGCCAGCACAGGCACTTACAGGGAGTGAAACCCAGGGACTCCAGCAGCAGCCACACGGGTGGGGACTGCTCAAGGGCCACCCCAAGCTCCAGCAGCCCCGGTTCTCCACAGCCCTGCACCCAGACACCCCTCACCCCGGAGACCAAACAGCCCGTGCGGTTACTCATTACCAGCACCATTCCCTGCCACAGCTCCCGGAGCAGTTCGGCCTCTTCGGTTTCAAACCGCTGCTGCTGACACCCGAGCCAGTGGTGAAATGCTCCATTAGCTGCTCCATTTAGCACAGCTCCATCCCCACTCCAAGAAGGGGATGCTATTCAAGCTATAGGCACGAAGCACGAGGTAACAGGACCAAGATACCGATTTTTTGTTTTGTTTTCCAAGCAAGTCACTGCCCTCACAAGTAACTGTTCAAGTATTTTCTGCTGCAGAATTACTGTTCCTTAATACAGAAACCTATTGCTGCTCTGATGGCTGTATAAACACTAATGAGTAATCACCCCGCAGCCCTGAAGGCTTTCATTATTTACAGACATAGGGGGAAAAGCCAGGAGCAGGGCAACCAGCCCAAGGCCACGAGAGCGAGTCAGTGCCCGGGGGGCTCGGGGACACCGGCGACAGCCGAGCTGCGCTCCCCGTGGCTTACCTCACCTCCCAGCAAACTCCTGCGCTTTCCTTCAACTTCCAGACTGGAGAGGCTGCGCTGAGTTCGACGATCACCGGCCGCACATCCCGCGGGTGGGAGCGAACGGGACGCTGATTCCCGCGGGGTTCGGGTCGGCGCTGTCCCACCGGCCTTTAAACCCCCAAAACAACGCCTAGGGTTCCCCGCTCCGAGCAGGTGATGTTCTGGGAAGGAAAGAGAAAGGGGAGGGAAGGCGTTCCGGGTGTGCCCGGGGTCAGGTCCGGCCCCTCCTGTGCGGCGGGGCGGGCCGGAACACAGCCGTGCCCCGACCCCCGGCCCGCAGCGAGCGCGGCACCTGCCGAGGCGGCGCTGGACGAAGCCNAGGGGCCGCTGGTGCCCGGCCCCGTGCCCGGCCCCGGCCCAGCGCGGCCGCTCCCGCCGCCGCCTCCCGGCTCGGGCTCGGGGGGACCCTCCGGCGGCTGTTGGCACCCGCGGGCGGTGCCGAGGTGCTGGTCCAGGGTGCTCCGGAGGTCACTGCTGCAGCGCCAGCCCGGGGGAAGGATGCGGAGAAGCTCTGGTGATAGCTGGGACCTCTCTCCTGGCGTTGTTCTAAGTGACAGGATTGCTTCATCCCTCCTTATTCACCGGGCTGTACAGCATTACAGAGAGCTTTGGAAGAGCTACGGGAGTGTAACCTTTTGGCCTTTTAAAAGCTCAGAATGGACTCCTGGTTCCCAAGTCTTTTGGAGGAAGGACTAGAGAGTTGAAGGATGCTCAGGAGTGATACTTTTAAGCAATGGGTTTGCTCATTAATTAACAGATAAAGCAGTCATATTTAGGGATGACAGTAGTGCTGTTCTGCCATATGCACATTTGTTCACAAATGATGCAATTTAGGGCAAGTGAAACGCAGATATGGTTACTGATCTGATTAAATATGAGAAGGAAAATAGTCCTTGTCTCTTAAAGTGATGATGGGCTGCTGCTCTGTACTGAAAGTGATCTTTGTTTTGGACTGGCAGGTATTGGGGAGATCACCTGGTTTCTTTTTCAGCAGCAACAATACTTGATTTTCCTGTGCCAGAAAAGTCTTGTTCAAACAGACTTGGTTTTCCTAGACCAAAAATGTGATGCTGAGTTCCAGAGCTGTGTCTTTCAGCACTTTTCTCTTTTACTGCCTGCCTCAAATTCCTCACACCAAAATAAAACCAAAGTTAATTAAAATCAGGAACATTTTGGCTTAACAAAGCAGCAGAGGTTACTTGTGCCTTTGACAATTCCCATTCTGTGCAGGACGTTAATTCCTGTCCAGGGCCGAACGTTTGGCTTTGACTTCACTATTCACAAGGCCGCTGCATGCAAAGCCTGGTTTGTGGGACACACTGTGAGGAAGGAGTTTGCTGGAGATAAAAGGGCCCCTTAACAGTGATTAATGGCCCA
Organism: Aleadryas rufinucha; assembly: GCA_013397815.1. Lineage (NCBI taxonomy): Eukaryota > Metazoa > Chordata > Aves > Passeriformes > Aleadryas > Aleadryas rufinucha. Next base: position 33,957 of record VZTH01009953.1, read on the forward strand.
GCCCAAATATTAGTTTTACACTTTACTAGTACAGTCCAGGTCTGAGGGAAACAGCAGCTGTTCCATACGCTGGGGCCATGAGGAGGAGCATCCACCACTGCCCCTCTCAGACCCTGCTCTTGGTCAGTCCCAGCACATGTTTCCAATTCTGCTTTTGGACTTTTCTCCTCCATCCTCTCCTTTATTCCTCAGTCTCATCTTTCACTGGGGCCCCTTCGCCCCAAAATAGCAACATACCAAGTCAAAAATACACTCCTTTCTGTCACATTGCTCCTTCTCTTCCTCTTTTCCCTTTTTTCCTCCCCCATTTAAATTAAAAACTTTCAGACAAAATTGATAGATTAGAGGTCTTCCTAGGCTAAAGTCCTGTTTCAGTGTCAAGAAGGCTGAGCTCAGACCTTTTGGAAGTTTCAATTTCCTGACATTGATATCTAAAAGGGAAGGAACCAACAAATCAATAGCAGCTACAGCTCCAGAGATAACCCTCAGGGCAGAGGGACACCTGTGCCTTCGTGCCTCCTCACACAGCGATGTGATTTCAGATGGAATATTGTTCACTGAATCAACAAAAGGAGTGGTTTCACCTTGTGCCAGAACTTTAGAAGTTCTTCTACGAACAGGTTAGCAGGAGACTCGTGTGTTTGTGTACAGGTTCTCCAGGGAGCTTTTCTCTGCCCAGGTACTTTCCTGCCTCATGTCTGGCACTTGCTGGAGAGAGCTCAGCTTTAAATCAGGCTCCTTTCCAACAGAATCGTTAATTACCATAGCTGGGGTCAGTGCAGCTCGGCAGAGAATTCCACAACGACGGAGCAGTGGCTGCTAAACCACACTTGGAGCGTGCCTCGTAATTCCCTGGATGAGGGATCCTCTTGTGCTTATGGACATACAGAATTCCTAATGCAAATTTCACAGCAAGGACATGGAGGTGTGGCGATTTTTCCTACTGCAGCTATTCAAAGTGGTGTTTCCTGTGCATTCCCCTTCCTGGCTGCGATCCATCAAATGTAGCCTCACGGATTTGATACAAGTCCATGTTTCTGTAAAACCTCTCCACTGAGCGTGGCAGGGACATTTCCCACGTAGAGAACAGCTCTTTTCCCCAGGTTGTGAAACCAGGGCTTGACGTTTCTCAGGAGCACAGAACGGGGCCCTTGACTCCATCTGGATCCGAATCAGTTTTCCTGAGGAGCTCCGGTGTTACTCCTTGCTCCTGCCAACAGATGGGGAAGCACACCGCTGAATTCCCGGCGTGTGCTCTGCGGAACAGCAGGGACTGACCTGCTGCTTCCAGGTTTGCTGCGGTTCCTGACGGAGCACTTTAAAAGAATGCTTTTAAAGCTCTCGATCTATATGCTGTCACTCAGGATTAGTTTAGGAAGCAGGAGGGAATGCAGTTACTGGGATGTGGGAAATGACAAATGCTGCCGGGTTCAGTGACACATTCAGAGTAGTAGAATAGACACATGGTCTTGCAGGGATATTTGGAAATGAGGGATAAGACTGAGGAACTAAGAATCACTCGCCTGAGTTCTGTGCCTGTTTCCACTGTATTTCCTTTCTGAATTTCCTTTCCCTAGAAAAGCTGAACTGATTTAATCCTGGAGCTGTGCAGTTGTTCAAGCATTTCATTCCTTCTCAGGTTCCCACTTGGAATTTCAGTGGGAAGGTGAGTTTTGCTCACAGATTGGTCTCTGGACCCTTTTGAACATGGAAATGTTCCCATCGGAGTACACTTAGAAAGTCTTCTTTTTCTGTTTGTTTGGTTTTTTGTTTGTTTGGGGTTTTTTGGTTTTGGGATTTTTTTTGGGTTTTTTGCTTTGTTTTGGTTTTTGGTTTTTTTTTTGTTGTTGTGGTGGTGGTGGTTTTTTTGTTTGGGGTTTTGTTTGGGTTTTTTTTTTACAGTAGAAGATTTCTTTTTTTTTTTTTCCCTCCCTATGAGTCTGTGTTGCCACAAATCAAAATGCAGGCTTTTCTGGCTGTCACTCTTCCTTGCTGCATTCTGTCTTCTGTGATTTGTGATGAGCCTTTCCTTAAGGGAGCATTGTTCCTGCTCAGCTTTCACCCAGTGTATCCCATTGTTCCGCTCTGGGCAATTGTTTTGGGATATTATTGATTTTATGACTTGCATTGTTGTCTGCACAAAACCGGGCCCATTTGGGGTAATTTGCTGCTTTCATCCTTTCTGAGGGAAGGGGATGGATGTTGGCTTGACTAAAGCAGCAACAAAACCCTGCTATTATTTTCTGTGGTTTAAAGAGGGAATCCATCTCGTGTTTCCCTGGAGGCACTTCTGTGATCAGGAATTACTACAACATTACTCAGAGCCCTTTGTGAGGGCGTTTACTTTGGGATGTTATCCCACATAGTGCACACTGCTCTTCTCCTGACTGGCTGGCCTGCAAAAAAAAGATGGGAGAAACCAATCTGCCAGGCAATTCCAGCTGTAATTCCATGAAAATTCCCAGTAGCAGGGGAATCCTCCAGGAGAGAGCGAGGTCTCATAGCAATGCTATTACTTACAAATTCAAAGCATTGTACAAAGATTAAATCATCTCTGAAGCAATTCCAAGTGATATGTCCCAGTAAAGTGATTCCAGTGACTGAAATGCTGCTCACACCCCAGCAGGCAGGGAATATGATTAAGGAGAAGAAACTAAGAGCACCAAGGACAAATTGTGGCTGCAGGGGATGCATCCTGATGCTCCTAATGGATTATTGTGCCCTACAATTGCTTTCTCGCCACAAGGGCAGCCTGTCTGGGCAGGGAAGCAGAGGTTTGAGACATAACAGGAGCAATAGGTTATGTGGATTGTTATTTTTTCTCTGTGCACAGATTTCCAGCAATGGCTCCCTGCACATGGGGACAGGTAAGGAGCCACTGGTGAGCAGCCAGGTCCTGCCATGGGACCACACAGTTCTGCTGGGATTGGGAAGGCAGCTGTCCCCAGGATCCACAGGGTTTCTCCATCACGTAGCAGCAGCCCTCTGTTTCACCAGAGACATGTGAAAATGAGTCAGTTTGTTTGTTTTTGAGGGAAGTTGCTGCTTTTAGCCACCTCACAGTGTCATTTTATGTAACATGTTCATGAGTGGGCCTGTACCAAGAGCCATGGCTGTATTTATATAGACATGTATGTATGTGTGTGTATA
>VZTH01009954.1:0-60254 GCA_013397815.1 Aleadryas rufinucha
TATTTACTTCGGTATTTGTTGTCAGTGATCTTGCAGTAGTTGCTGGCATTTCACAGAAAATGTTTGTTCCAAGAACTAACAGGGTATGTCCTTCCAAAACATGTAAAAGTTTACGGGTACTTAGGTCCAGATTCATCTTGTGCATAATTAGACACACAACTGGGGGTGTACTCTCTGAACAGAGCTGCCCTATGAGCTCAAGCACTGACAGAAAAAGAGGCACATTCTTTAGGATCTGATTTTCTGTACGAAGGTGTCTGTTTCATTGCACTGGCAATAGGCATACCATGGTTAGTCACTTTGTTTAGGACCCTAAAGTGAGATAGAATGAGTCTAGGTCTGCTCTTGACATAGTAATGTATGGTAAATAACTACATTATTGTGCTGAGCTAGTCAATTTATTCTGTTAAAATAGTCTCAATGTGATTGAGACCATATGTAATACTAATACAGTTCAGTATAAACCTCATTACAAGGAAAAAGGAAAAGAGATATTTTCCTAGGCAGGGATTAAACATAGATATATAGAATTTGAAATATTAGCAAGCTGGTAGTTTGGAGGAGGCATATTCCCAATTGTTCAAAGTAACAAGTGAAGTTAGAGTTTCCCATAGTGAGGTAAATGCTATCTGAATTACCCATATGTGATGCTCGATTTTTTCCCCATTAAAATAAGTGTGAAAATTTTGCTTATAGACATTCTAAATGTCACCTAGAAACAACAGTGCTGTGAGTGAGATAGAGGCAGAAAGGGCAGGTTAAGTACATGGAGATGGTAGCCAGAGGACAAAGTCCTAGCAAACAATAAAAACACCTAAATAAATTAATTTAAAATTTTTCTTTCAATTTTTCAACTCTCTCCTCTGTTCGCCTAAGATTTTATTATTGCTACTAAGTTAAACAGCTCTAAAAATGGCACAATTCAACAGATATCAGCATGCTCTTCTGCTACAAATGCTTTTCATATAATTAGGCAGGTTTTCCAGGAGATGTCTGAGGAAATGATTTGGGATTAAGGTGAGGCACAAGACCACAGAAGAGAGACGGAAGAGTAGGAACGCGTCTGTGTATAGCACCCTTTACTGGTTCTGGATTCTGTACTTTGTTTTCAACCTGCTTTTATGCCTCAGTTGCTTTTTCTCTGGCTTTGCTGTTTACTAAGGATTTCCCTGAAGAAGGAATGAGTATTTGTTTTTCGTTTACACTAGGTAATCTCAATATCAACTTTCATCTTAGAATGGCTCAGAGTAGGGGAAGACACCAACAGGTTTATAGGAATTTACAGTGTCAAGTTCTGCTATGTCCACAGAATATTTAAGGGCTTAAAAGATCTTTAAAGTTTTAGAAAGAAAATCTTTCATTTTTCAACTAAAACCATGATGATCTAATTCAGGTCTTGTTAGGCTATTGCCATTTCAGAGCAGAAAAATGGGTGTTTATAGAGAACCTGTCTTCTGCTTTTCAGTTACTCTCAGTGCTATATATTCTTTGAACGATACAGTATAAAATACAGTATTGCAGGTCTGATACTATGTTGGCCTTGAAATTTATTTGCACAGATTGATCAAAAGTGAATGTCAGAAAACCATCTGTCAGTCACAGCTAGAAATGTCTTTTAAAGGTTTTTTAAACCTCTTAGGTTGATGAGAACTTTACATTTCTCTCTCACAAGTTGACCTGTTACATGGATCTTTCTGATATCACGGTTGAATTGCTGCAGTATACTTGATTGTGTGCTGCCAAAAAGGTTCATCTATCACCTGCAGCTAGAGAAGATTTCAGCAGAGTGAGTGTTTGCAGATGTGGAGTGGGAGATTCGGCTGCTCTTCAGGTTTGCTATATGAACTCAGTATAATGAGATAAGTTTCTTTTTTTTTTCAGCATAGCGTATGCCTCTAAAATCTTCTCGGCAAAAGCCTAAGGTTTCAAAAGTTTCCCCAGGAGTCAGGTCCAGCAGGGGAAGTTCTGGTGGCGGATCCATTAGCTCTCCCTGGGAGCTTTGTGCCTCCCTCAGCTCAGTCTATCTGCAAACACTGCATGAGCACCTGGTGTGAATCTTCCTAAACCTTCTTTCAGCAAGTACTGAATCAAATCTGCCCCTCTAACAACCCTTTTGCAGGCTTTTGTTTGCAGTAGGTCTTGTCTTCTCAACTCTTACTATCACAATGATTATTTATTTTAAAGAGGTTTGAGAGATGATTTGTGAGGGCAACCATAGGGAAAAAAACCTGCTCAATTAATGTAGTTTAAAACAAATAAGGACAGAAGTGGAATATCAATTTATTAATGACACAGAATCAACAAGGAATCAGCAAGATATAATTCTGGTCCAGTATGAGCAATATAACAGATAAACAACAATACTAGACATGTAAAAAATATTAATAAACACCTTTTTAAATACCTTCTATAATGAATCTCCAAAAGTATAATGCTCTCCACCATGTATTCAGAGTCAACTGCACTCCCTGACCAGCCATGTGGCTCACTAGGCCCTTCCCCTTTCAGTGTGCTTCCCACCGCTGCAAACTTCTCCTTCCCTGAAAGATGTGGGTGCTCCAGCTCTATGCCTTTCCTCATCACTCCCAGCAATCCATGCACCAGCTTGAGAGCACCCTGTTGATTTCACAGGCAAAAAATCATGGGTCTTTGCATGCTGCACCCTGCACCGTTGCTCCACTAACTGCATGTAGGCTTCTCGTAGTGTCCAATGCAGAACGAAACAATACTGTGTCATTAGCTAATAATTTTAATTTTAAACCCTTGATATCTGAGGAAATTTCCTACTCTGAGGGACTCTACAACATGAGTGTCAAATGTCTGAGCAACCTTACTGTGAACCACAGTGTTCAGAGTTCTCAGGAACCAATCTACTTTCTGTTATTAATGGGTAATTGTTTTCACAAAGAGAGTTGCAAATTAAAACCAAAAATTTCTGGAAAGACAGCCTTTAATAATCTGAAAATTAATTTATGTCCTAGGTTACAGTGTAAGATGTGCCCAAAAGCATGTATTCTATCACCATCTTCATAACCTGTTGAAACCAGGTAGGGCAGTGTTTCCTTGCGTCCTCCCTCCGGGAGCTATCTCTGTCTAATTGGCAATCAAGGACCCTGCCCATGGCTCATAGATAACTGCCTCTGGACAATCTTTTGTTAATGGCCCCATCAATGCCTTGCCCCCTGACTCATCATCCCATTGTGAGATGCTCCACACAGAGGGAGGAACCAAGCATTCCATCCTGGATATAATCTGGGATTTCGAACACCACAGGCAGCCTTTCTCACTGGATTCCCAGAGGACAAGAGCTACATAGCCACCACTGGACCTTCCGAGGAAGACCAGACCCTTCTACAGGATCACTGCTTCAACAGAACCACATCCATCACTTCAGGAGGACTGCAGCCACCATTTTTGTCAGACTGCTACCGCCACCCTGACTAACAGGGTGTCAGGTCATATTCTGACTCTTTTTTTTCCTCTTTTTTCCTTTATTTTTAATTTTCCTAATAAATTGTTATTCTGACTTGGAATCTCTCACTGGTTTGCTTTCAAACCAGTACAAATTAATGTCCTGAATATGTGCTTTGTGTTCCTGTGCCCCTGAATGGAAAAACGCAAACTGAAACAGCCTTTCATGTCAGGCGAAGTTTATATATTGCCTTTATTTATTTCTGATTAATACAACATAATTAGCATGGGAAATTCTAATCTAACCAAGATTATCTACAAGCCAAACATGCTATAGTTTCTGGCAGTATAAATGTACGTAGCTGTTTTCTTTTGAATTGGTTATTTGTATCAGTAGGAAACAATTATATCAATTTACTTCAGTCATTTCCAATACACAGAAATCCAAAGAGTACTTAATTCATTAAGTTTAAAATATGAAAAAAATTTCTGAGATTTTTGGGCCAAATCCATCTCTATTTTGAGACAAATACATATATAGCTGCCCATGAATCAAAACCAATCAAAATTTACATATTGTACCATAGGTATAAATTTACAATGAAGGGATAGTGGACCGAGTATTATAACTAACATAAGATGTATAATGAACTTTTGCATGGTAGTATTTTGTATTCTGGAAGAGTATTTTTCTGCCTAAGTTTCTTGTACATGCAGTCCTGCTTCATCTCAGTGTGCAAACCAGATTCAGTTTACTCTCATGTTAAGCTGGGATGAGCTTACCTGTTATGTATCACTTGGATTATTTTTTTAACAACTTATTTGATATCTATATTTTAAAATGTTAAAAAGTATTTTCCTTATCCCTAAATTTAAATCAATGATGAAATCTATGAGATCTCCACTGAGCCATTGGAGAGTGAATTTGACACTCTGGACTAAGTTCAGAAGTGTTATAAATTAATTTCTAAATAAGTCATGTATATAAACTGGTATGACAAATATGCTGGGAGACATCTAATGTGTAGAATTTAAATAGAAAAAAGAATCAGCAAGTGTGTCCAAAATATAATTTGGGGAATCAAGATATATTCACATATATATTAATATAGTTCTATTCCTCTCTCACCTCATCGTAACTGTTAAATAATTTGTATATCCTGACTTTCCTCTTCCTAGAGAGCAAGCCAAGTGATTTAAAACAAACTTATCATTTGCTGGGAGACAAATATTGGGGAGACTATGTTTGAAAGAGATCAGAGAGAGGCCTTGTGCTAAATTTAGATGAGCTAAGGTTAAAACCTATTGATCAAACATTATGGCTTGAGACGGTGATTATGAAAATGTTTTATATAATTAGTATTTTATAAGCTCAGTAGAAAGGACTGTTAGGAAGAAAGCTATCAGAAATAATACTGATAGGCTTTGCAAATGCTATGCAGATGTTTAATTTGCCTTTGCATGACTTTTTCCATCTCTGCAAAAGGGTTTTTTGATACTGAGAAGAATGTTGTGGTATCCTTTCTAATTCTAAAATAGTTTTGGAAAAATTCTTGCAAATAATCCTTGTTCATAATGCAGCATCTTGTATGATGTTACAAAAATAATCAATAATAAAAAAAACCATATGTGTAGGATCAGGTGTAGATATCAGGAAAATTTTGACATAAAAATCAGACAATAATTGCCAATTAAAAGTGTAAACATTTCTGTATGGTATTTCTGTTAAGCTGTTCTATTTGAGGAATGTAAAACATGACTAACTACATCAGCAGGTGTGGTGTAGGTGTAGTGCAATTATACATTGACATTTTTGCTGAAGCCTACAAAGTATTATTTTCTACTGGCTACCATTCTAGATGTAGACCTGATTAAAAATAATTGAAGGATCAGTTATGTGTTGAAAAATAGTTTTTCCTGCAACTAGAAATCTTAGCAAGGATAGGTTGATCCTGAAGGTGGTTCAGACAGAAATATGAACTTCAAACTGAAAAGGAATATTATACTATTTTTAAGATTTTTATTTCTTTGTTATTCTACTGGTTTTTTGTTTTAATGACAAATATTTCTATATTTATTACCAATTGTGGTTTTTTCTATGTTTCCTATTTGATATTAATTTTAACAATTGTATGTAAGTGATATTGAGAATACTGTTAAGTCAGTGGCTGGTTAAGCCACTCCCTGTCATTTACCAGCAGTCCTGGCTAACCATGTTGACTCACAGTGGACTGGAAGTCAGCAAATGTAATAACCACACACAAGAAAGGTTGTAAGGAGGATCTGGGGAAACTCTCGATTGAAATCAGTGCCAGGAAAGGTCATGGAGCAGATCATCCTGAGTGCCATCCTGGAGTATGTATGGGACAACCCGGGAACTGGGCCCAGCCATCATGGTTTATGCAGGGTTTATGAAAGGCAGATCCTGTTTGACCAACCTGATCTCCTTCTGTGACCAGGTGACCCATTTAGTGGATCAGGGCAACATTACAGGTAACGTGATAGGACAAGTTGTACGGAGGAGATTTAGTTGAATATTAGGAAAAATTTCTTCACTGTAAGAGTAGACAGGCAATGGAACAGGGTACCTAGGGAACTGTGGGAATCATCATCCCTGGGAAGTTTTTAAAAATGTGGATGTGGCATTTGGTTAGTGGTGAAGATGGCAGTGCTGGGTTAACAGCATGATGATCTTAGAGGACTTAGCAACCTAGACGATTCTATTATTCTGTGAATTTATTTAGACAGGTTTAATGATTTTCCAGAAGCAAAGCATCTTAACCATTGTTGTCTTTGAATTCATAGAATCACAGAATGTTTTGGATTGAATGAGTCCTTAAAGATTTTCCATTCCAGCCTCCCTGCCATAAGCAGGGACAGCATCCCCGAGTCCAGGTTGCTCAAAGCCCCATCCAACCTGTCCTTAAACCCTTCCAAGAACAGAGCATCCACAGCTTCTCTGGGCAACCTATGCCAGTGCCTCACCACCTTCATGGTAAAGAATTTCTTAGTTATGTCCAATCTATTCCTCTTTCAGTTTAAAGCCAGCCCACCTTGTACTGTTAGCACATGCCCTTGTAACAAGTCCCTCTCCAGCTCCTTTATAGCTTCCTTCTAGGTACTGGAAGGCTCTGAGGTCTCCCCAAAGCCTCCTCTTCTGCAGGATGGACAACCCCAATGCTCTCAGCCTATCTTATAGGAGAGGTGCTCCTGCCTTCTGATCATCTTCACAGCCCTCCTCTGGACTTGCTCCAACATGTCCATGTCTTCCTTATGTTGGGGCCCCAGAAGTGGACACAGCTCTCCAACAGCAGTCTCACCTCTCTGAAACTGCTGGTTGTGATTCTTTTGATGCAGCCCAGGACACAATTGGCTTTTTGGGCTGCAAACACACCTTGTTGGGTTATGTTGTTCTTCTTGTCAACCAACATCCCCAAGTCCTTCTCCTCAGGGTTCTTCTTGATCCATTCCCTGCCCAGCCTGTAGTTGTGCTTGGGATTGCCCTGATCCACTTGCAGGACCTTACACTTGGTCTTGAACTTAATGAGGTTCACATTTGCCCACCTCTGAAGTCTGTAAATGTCTCTGTTGATGACATGTGTGTTGACTGCACCCACAGCTTGGTGTCATTGGCAAACTTGCTGAGTTGTTTCTCATATTTTGTGTTAACATAAAGTCACATTACCAGGGCGCATTTGAAAAAAATAAAAGAGAAAATCTTCAAAATATCCCCAAATAAAAAATGTGAACTTTTTCTGCCAAATATTAATATTAGGTTCTGCAGCTTTTGACCTTATGTGCTATATCATAGAAATAATCTTATGGATATGACTGAATAGATGAATTTAAGTAATTGATCACAGAATGTTAACAGTGGTAATTATGCAGCACAACCTATCAAGGATCTGGATATAATCAATATCAAGGATTCCTTAAAATATAGAATGATAAAAAAATGAAATCTATTAATGAGAAAATTTCCATATTAATTTAATATTCTTTGTTCAGTTACTAAATAATCAACAGATGATCAAATAGGTCTGTAAGCCATGCTGCACTTAAATATTTTATTTCAGGAAATCTTACCTTGGGTTTTTTTTTCCTACACTGAAAAAGTAAAAATTAACTCTTGACTAGGAAAGGATGTTATTCCTCAGCAGTTGTTTTGAAAATGTTTGAGAGCTATAGTTGACCCTGTAATAAGAAGGGACATTTTGAACAAGAAAATTTATTTTTCTTTTACATGAAATGAAAAAAACCATATGAAGGTGACAGCTGCAAAACCAGTTTTGTCAAAGGGCAGAAGAATAATGTTTTCAGTGTGAATAATAGCTCTCTTGATAGGACTGAAAGCCTTTCTGACTTTTATGCTTGCACTCTAGCCACTGTTATATGATGCAGACTCAGTTCAACAGCTAACATGAATACTGGTGACAGCATCAGTAGAGAACAAAAACACAGAAGCTGTCTAAATTGGTGATAACTGGGTTATTAGTTATGTAATACACTCTGCACTCATGGGGGCGTACAGATAACTAGAGCAAGGTTGGGCATGTGTAACTTATTTAGTGGCCACTCCTGGAGTAACATACTTTCGTAGAAGAGAAGTGGTGGGATGCTATCATTCTGTGATTTTGTACGCAGAAATAACCTTTATATTAATAATATTAGTGGTTACCTGAATGACAGAAGAGATGAGAATAGAGTAGGCAATATACAGTTTTATTGCCTGTTAAAAACTAAGAAAATATATGTTAGGATGAGGAATAGGAGAGAGAATACAGAGGGGAGGAAAGGTGGAGCATGAAAGGGTCTGTATCAGAGAAGATGACGTGTTTTGCTGGAGGAGCTTTAATATCTGTTTGGTAGTTTTACATTTCAACCCATGAGTAAGTTATGGTACAACAGACAATTCAAACAGAACAAAGATCTCTTTGTGTAAGAACCTCATAAAATCTTAACCCAAAATAAAGGCCTATTAGCAAGGTTTTCTAGAAGTTTTCAGCTACCAGCTACCAAGGAGGAATCAAATGACATGCAAGGAGTATTTTATGATGGTTTGTTCACAGACCAATGGGATCATCTGCAATGACAGCTGGACATTCCAGTGAAATTACGTGCTGTGTGATGATGTGCCAGAAGCAGTTTGATCTGGAAAAAGATGCTACTGGAAGGTGGTTGTCAACATCTTAAGTATAGGTATACCTATTTGATAAAAACAAAATGGAAGGAAAAGCAAAAGAAGAGTTGTGGGTTGATATTCCTGTACTGTACTGTTAATACCCCAAAAACTGCACAAAGATGAAACATACAAATAAAACTGTATTCGTCAGACACAGGGTCTATAACTGAGTTAAAGAGTGGGACTGGATTGATGGAAGGCATGGATTAGGGGAGACTATAAGTGGATTCAGCGTAACCAGATGGTCAAAAATGAGTCTTGTGAAGTGAGTGATCTGGTAGCCTGAGGAACAACACAGTGTAGGCCTGCATTAGATTATAAAACAAAGCCAAAACACAAGTGTGTGCGTGTGGTTGTTCCACTCGCATCCTTGCTAACTCATTTTCTAGCATTTATTTTGCCTGCGACAGCTAACAGCATCCCAGAAAACACTCAGCCATGGTCTGGGTTACTGCAAATCAGGAATAATTTCCAATGGTTTTTGTTCCCAGCTCAGGTGTGACCATTCTCTTTTAGAGAAGAAAAAAGTTTGATATTTTCACAGCCATGGGATGAATGGATGAGAGAATGGTATCTACATCCAAGACATAAATTATTCTGAAAGTATATATGTAAGGGTTATAAATAGTGGCCTGCTGTTTGGTGTCTATGCCTTCCTTTAACCTCTGTCAGTCAATGAATAGAGAGCCATCCACTGGTGAATTAATTTCCTTAGATGACATATATTTATTGTAGGTCTACACAGCATACTCAGAACCATCCTTCTAAAAGAAGTTTGAGCTTCTGAAAGGTAATTGAAAGGCAAAGGAAAAAAGTATTTTTATACCTAGGGATGACCCTGAATCAAAATTCTAAATCCAAAACCCCTTAAACTGTAGAGACTGATTACGTGCATTCTTTTCAAAGGACGTTTCTACAGAAAATATTGTCTTATCCTTGGAATGTCTCTTTAGAGAAACATTTACCCTAAACAAATAACGTAGCACACTTGTTTATGTTGTCACACTATTTCAAAAAGCATCTTGTGCAGTAATTAATGATTCTACTTCACTCTAGTAATAATAATAATAATAAAAATTAGAACATTCTCTTGTTTAGTAGTCATTTCTTCTGCCTGTGTTCTCAGAGCTTATAGTAAGCATTTACTGTTTTAAAAACTGACAGTTCAAATCTAGCACAAACCCAAGTGGCACTAACAAGCAAATTGTTTCCATTTGTGAAACCTATTGTAGTAATTGCTACTGACTCCAGAGACATTCCCTAGGCAAGAGCAGTAATGATAATTTGGTAGCTTTCTTTTAAGTAGACTTCGTTTACAACAGCTAGCAGATATTTCTGCCTTGAGGGCTGAGGAGAGGTTTATGGACTACAGTAATAGCTTCCCACTTTAAATTTTTCAAAAGTGGTTGCTTTAGTAGTGAGCAAATAGCACTTTGTTTTCCAAATGCTATTTCTTAATTATTAAAAACTATCTTCTTCAACCGTGATCCTTTATGAGGCTCCCAGAAATACACATGACAAAACCCTTGCCAAAATTTCCAGAGATTATTAATTAAGTTTCATATTAGAAAATCATGGAATCATTTATGTTGGAAAAGTCCTTTAATATCATCAAGTCCAACTTTTGACCCAGCACTTTTAACAGATTATTTCTTGAAATTTGAGTAAGTATAGCAGGGATGTCAACCTCCTGCAGTCCTTTATGTAAAGCAAATGCAATTTCTAGCGGAAAGTCTGGTCTCTAGACCCTTTACCAGCTTCAATGCCCTTCTCTGAACATGCTCCATCACCTCAATATCCTTTATCTGTGAGTGTCCCAAAGATGAGCACAGGATTCGAGGTGTGGCCTCACCAGTGCCAAGTACAGAGGGACAGTCACTGCCCTGGTCTTGCTGGCCACATAATTGCTGATACAAGCCAGGATTTCATTTGCCTGGGACAGCTGTATTTCCATTAGGAGAGCTGTGCTTGATCATGTCCCGGCTGTTGATGACAACAATTTGTTACTATATTATTCACTGCTTAGACTGCAGCATCAGAGCGTCTTATTTGAGGAGCAAGACCAAGTTGTAAAGTGCAATGTAGAGCAAAAGTCTCTGAGTTGAATAGTTTATAAAGCAATACTAGGACCAGTAGACAGTAAACTGATGCTTTTCCCCTCTTTTGTTTTCATTTACGAACTCATGTGTTGTCAAGAGATTTGGACTTCTTTAGGATCCTAGCTTAGGTTGGTGATAAAAAAAATAAATTACTGAATTGGGAAAGGATCTTAGCATAGTGTGCAAATCTGTATGTATTCATAAAGAAAATGTGAATTTGAAATCTGGATTTTAATTCATACTTAAAACATTTTCAAAGTAGACAAAAAACCTTTAATATTACAATTACACAGGAGTTGGAGTCAATGACCCTTGTGGGCTCTTCCAGCTCAGGATATTGCAGGATTCTATGATGGTGATATGCTCCCATACTTTTGGGAAGTCTGACCCCAGGTCATCTTTCCCATCCCCAGGAGTCTTCATTGAGAAGATGGAATGCATGTTGCAGTCAGTTGCCCATCCCTGCTGCAGTCTCCACTTACTACTTAAAACCAGATACAAGTATATATGTCAAACCTTTTAGGCTATGCTTTGAGCTCTGTTTTCATGTACTCATGTGCTAATGTAGCAAATTAGAAATAGATCTGTAAATAGCATAAAAAAAGATATAAAACTGAAGAAAAGTGAGACGAGTAATATAAAACTTAGTGTAGAATGTGATCTATTTATTTTATCAAAACCATTGTTTTAGGAATTTTGACACTGACTTATAAGAACCAAACCAGTTGACAATCTACATTGCAAGAATTATTGATAAAAACAGTGCAGAGAGGAATCTTAACCACCCCTCCCAGACAATTAAAAGACAAGTGTAGGTGTCTCACAAATGAGTGGAATGAGGTTCACAATGAGTAAATTAGTTAATAGACCAATGCAATTGTTAAATGTCATTTGCTCCTTTCCTTTTTTTGTGATACATATAAAGCAGAAACCACTTCCCAGCCCACTGTGTTTACTTGTGTTCTATTCTTATATAAATAAACCCCATGGATTCTCAGTTCAGTAGATATTCTGAAAGAATATTCTGGGTATCCCAGTGTCTTCTGCTGGAAAAACTGATTATTTCTTGAAATTGGAGCGAGTACAGCAGGGATGCCTGCCTCCTGCAGTCTATTATGTAAAGCAAATACTGGAAAAATAATCCTTTCAAGGAAAGTACATAGAAATTGGTATTTCATATCTTTATACCCCAGTATTTCTTGCATTGTTTTTTCTTTGTCCCATTATTTTTAGTTAAGTACATCAAGGGCACAGAAATTGGAATTGCAATTTGAGAAATTATTAATTCCAAGAAAATTATCAATCCATTTCTCAACAAAGTTTGTTCCTCATGTTCATTTGGACTTAGAGGCAAGTGAAGACAATATTTGAGTTTTTTAATCATATAATGCCTACCATTTTCAGAGCAATTTAGAAGGACTTAGACACTAATTTTTAAACATTCTAATTCTGGACACAACCTTTATTAAAGTTGTCTCAATTTTCAATTTTTTAACTACAGTAAGAGGGATGTAATGCAGAATATTTGAAACAGGTCACAGAGAAATTTATACTATTCACAGTGACTGCAGTTACTTCCTGGTAACTGGTGTAATATGTATGGGAGAATATGACTCAATTTTCTACTTCCCTTCTTTTACCTTAGTACCTCAGAGAATTTCCCAATTGTTCTTCCTGTTGAGTGGAAATCCTGAAATGGACTGTTTGTTGCACAGTCAAAATTATTCTCAGTAAAACCAGAAAATTTCAAAGTAAACACAGTGGGATCAGCAACACACCCTTTTCAGAAAAGATAGATATAATAATAATATAAAAGTTGCTGATCTATTACGTATTTAGGAACTGAAAGAAAAATTCTGGCTGACTTGAAACTAATTCTGGAAATAAAATAATTCTAGTTTGTGTATTATCTGTAGGAATAAATCATTCTTGTATGACTGCCTGATGTGAAGGTACTGAATATATGTATGCTGAATATATTTGCTATATTATATATTTACTATATATTTATCATATATTTCTTATATACAACATATATTTATTTTCTTGTGATCTCTTCTCCTTAATACTAAATTATTAAAAAGCCATTTGATTTATATTTAGTAATCGAAGCATGACAGAATTTAACATTGATGTTTGTAAGTATGTCATGTTAATATACGTAGCTGTTGTCTCTTTTAATTCTTGACATAGAGAATTGGGGTTCCTCCAATTCTCCTTCAAAGGTTCCTCCAAAGGATTGCTTTGCAGCTGGAGGTTTGTTTAAACTCTGTGAGGACTCATTTTGATGGTAGCAATTCACTTTACTCGTCATTCCTCTGTGGAGTCCCTTCCTCATTACTGTCAGTGAATTCTGGTCTCTTCCTAAGTTTTATTTTCCTTAGTCTGGAAAATGACTTGTATATACCTTCTTCTTCACCATTGGTTCATTATGTCTTCTTCTGTACAGGGATTAGAACATGAACCTGTAACATATCTAGTCCCTGTGTATTATCATGTTGCATTTTCACTTTGTTCTGTCTCAGGATGCACCCCTATGGTATTCAACATAACTTGAAAATGTTATGTATGTCAGAATCATCCACATTCCTTAAGCACTATTCTGGATTGCCTTTTATTCACGTCCAGTGTATTTCATTTGACATTTTTGTTCAGGAAGACTACCATATGTTATCTGTGACATTTTTTCCCAATGTGTGTTGTATGAGAAGTTATTTAGCACAGACATCTGCAAAAAAAAAAAAAAAAAAAAAGTGCAAAACTGTCAGCTTAAAATCTTCTATTGTTCCTGTTGTTCATTTGGACTTGCATACTGTGGGTGGCACTTGGGGGCTGGTTTGTTGCTGTCTATAAAAAGATGTGCCTTTTACAAATGACAACATTGCTACATGGCAATACAGTGAAAGATTCAGATGAAGATTGGGTACTTGTATTTTTATCATGAAATATCTACATGATACCAGCAGCAGTCAAGCTACCTTGCTGGGCTGACCTTATTCAGTTTACCTCTGAGTGGAATTGCAACTCTCTGTCCCTTCCTAGGTTTCTGTGTTGGTAAAAGAAATGTTTATAAATAAATTTGCAGTGAAAATTTCTTACACTTACTTTTTAAGTGGTGAAGATTCATCCTCGGTGTTGAGCCGTGAGAGACTGTAATAATGACAGCATAATTCAACATTCAGAACCCGCGGCCTCTAATGGTCAAAAAATGTGGGAATACCCACAGACTGGTTTGTCAGATACCCTGAAAGGGGCAATGCCACATCTGGAGCACAGTCTGCTTTTCCTTTCCCTACCCTTTTCCCCAGACATACTGGTTTATTGGTGAAAGTATTCAGGGAGTCCTAGCAAAGGCTGAGTAGGAATTCTTTCAAGAAGGTTATATTTTTTTCTCTCCTGTATCTTGGGTGGGCCAGAAAGCCTCTGGAGATTACCAGTGGCCTTTTGTTTCTAGCTCGTCTTTTCAGCTTGATTTTATGAAGTCGTTGTAGACAGTGAAACATTGCCAAGTTTTATAACTTTAGGCAAGATTTTTCCAAGTTAGTTTGTCTTTACCTCCACTTGCAACACAGGGTCCTGAAGTTTTTTGACATTCATCTGCTCTAGACTGAGAGCTCAGAGTATTAGGTTATATGATTAAAGGCTAATGCCCATAAACAAAAGGATTCTTGGGGACCAGGGGAACTGTGGCAGGTAGAAGGATCTCAAGAAGCTAAGAATTGCTAAAGGAGTATCCTGATCTGGCACTCTCAGCACTTTCCATGGGGAGTGATGAGCCCTGGACATCATGGGGATCTCACCAAGGCAAGTTAGCCCAAGGAACTGCCTCTTCTGAATACCTTGCACAATACCGGATACAGAAACTACAATGGGAGGCAGAGGAGAAAGAATTTTGGGTTTCTGTGATATTTTTTTATTATCAGGTGCTTTAAATTTGGGAATTTTGAGATGATGTCACACTTTTATAATGGGATGTTTAGTGAATGGAAAAAAAGGAAAGGAAGGGATGGGGCTTGACTGTATTGGGGAGAAACAAGTGTGAGTAAAGAAAGGAGAATGGGTAAAGGCCCGTTGACTATAGCCAGTGGTTGGCCAGTACATTTGTCTGGATAAGCCCTGTACTTTGTTACTACTAACTGTCTTATATTTTTACTAAATCAATTTTAATTTTTTTTAAATTTATTTTTTAAAATATATGTGGATGTTACAGAAATTCAACCTGGACTGGTCAGTGACAGATTAAGACATCTGATGACCAGCAAATGAAGTGGGACCATGAATCTCAGAGGCTTGAATGCCTGAGGAAGTCAGGAAGACCTAGGTCTTGGAGACTGCTGCTGGATGGATTGAATGTCCAGGACCAGCTTCTGGCAAGACCCCTAGTGTGTGTAAGTTCCACTAACAGATTTTGATCTGATCAGCCTTAGAGAAGGGCTGGGGCTGAGCCTTTCACACTGTTCGTATTTGTGTGGGTGTTCTTTGTGTTTGAGTGAATGCCATAAAATACGCTTCATTGTGTGTCTGTCGGTCTGTGTATCCAGCTGTGTGTTTATAGTGTGTTTGTGCACACAATCGCATGTGTACCTGTTGGGTTTAGCCTTGACACTGCCTGGACCTGGGGATAGGGCACTGCCACTGCCACACGTCTTCATGGCTAGGTCAGGAGCACTTTCTGGGTCCTGCTGACCTCTGGTTGGGCAGACTCTAATACAGAGACATTTAAAAGTTAGTGTGTGTCCAACAAGTATGATCGGCTTGCAATCCATAGCCCTTGGAAAGTAAAACCCCTCACAGTTCCCACTCAATGCAGTTCAAGCAAATGTATTCCACTCATATTTCAATTTTTAAGTCTGTTTATGTTTTGAAAATGGTTTCTACCACTAGTTGAAATAAAGTATGATATACTCATATTGGGTAAAATTCAGGTGATGATGCCAAACAGGAGTAAACTCATGATCTGCAACCATGATAGAAAGAAACAGAAACACAGGAAGCATGATTATTTTTTTTAAATGGTGTAAATCACTTTTCATAAGACCACAGCAGATATAAATGTTAAATGTCTAAAAGTTTTTTGTTGTCTTTTATAAAATGTAAATAAAGTTTGGACCATTCCTACTTAGCTTGTTCTTTTTCTGTCTGTGTTCAGCTCATAGGGTCTGGAGGTCATGTTACCAGTGTGTTTTTAAGCTTCACACAATTACCCTCAACCCTGTAAAGCATTGCACTGCAGGAGGGTATTTATGACTTGTCACAATGAAAGCCACTGTCTTCTGCAGCCCTACAGGAGTCCAAGTTTAATGCAGTGGTTATGAGGAATATGAAGGTACAGTGTAGGAATAACATATTTAAACATAACATTACTGTGTCTTTGAACATAACTTTTTGCAATCCATATTTTCCACTCAGAAGTTAAGCTGCATGTGTCCTCAGTGGGTTGCTGAAGTAGAAATCCTATTTATCTACTACCTATTATTTTCTTAGCAAAATTATCATCTTACATCCCATTATTTGGAGGGATTATTAACCTTAACTACGGAGCTCCAAGGGCACTTCACAAGGTATTACTCACTTAATCCTCATGTTACCTGACAATTTGTTTTAATTTTTTTTCAAGAACAAACTATCACACAGTCTTACATTAACCTCAAAGTAATTCTTCATGCAACAGAAGTTGTTCATGTTATATGTATAATGAAATGGAAATATATTCACACCATGTGAAAATAAGAAACCATTAAAGTGATGCAGCATGTCAGAAAAGGATATTTTTCTCAATAAAATAGCCCTTCCATGATGTGGCAAACAAATGTTGGTATCATAAATGTAGAATTTTAGAGTCACTTAATGTCTTTCTAAAAACATTTTTCCACCAACAATATGACTTTCATTCTTCCAAAAAGAAATGTGAAGGGGAGTAAAAATAAAAATTATTAAACTAAAGATTAATATAGTAAACTGTATTCTCAATTGCTTTCCCCTCACTTTGACATTATCTTTCTGATGTCTTTTTGTTTACAATCTTGCAGATTTCCAAAAGTGATTGCTTGGTTCTACTTTTTAAGTATTTTATATGAAACACCTGTCATGAAGCTGTTATTTCCTTCTTCTTTTTTTTCCCCCCAGGAATCTAATGAACATCTATCCTTTGAAAATCTGTTATTTTAAAATTGTAAACCCCAAATTATGATATGCTTTTAAAGTGTCAGGATGTGTTCGTTTTTTACATTAGTTTTGATATCATGGAAACTTGTATTTCTTTATGTCTCTCTGTGGAATCCATCATGCCCATGATTACTATCATGCCTTTAGCATCAGAATGCATCACATACTGACAGTTTATCCAAGCTGTCATTGTTCTACAACTGATAGAGTAGATATCTTACAATGCTAAAGACTCTCCTTAATTTACAGGGAGATAGAATATCTGTTAGTGATTTTGTCTTAGCAGACCAACAACTTTAGATCTATGTCAGCTGTCACTTGATTAATTATGTACCTAGGGCAGCTGATCACAGAAATTTTCCACTTTTTCCCCTTAGTATTTGTAGTCTTCACAATTAGCCATAATCACTCAGTGGTTGCATATGATAAAGTCAGCAAAACAAACCTTATCAGAGTGTTTGTAGCGGGTTTAGTTCTCTTTCCCGGCCAACGCACCAGATTTGTAGGGGTTTGGAATCAAAACCAGGCAGAAACACCAATCTGTGTAGTGGTTTCAGTTCATCTCTTTATCTTTTGTGAGATAGGAGATTTGGAGGAATGCAAAACAGGCTCAAACTTAAAGAAAATGAAAAGTTTATTAACAGAATTAAAAGAGAAAAGAAAATAATAAGAAAATCAAAGCAAAATCCCTCTTTTCGCTCACACCCCCCTCCTCCTTTCTTCTTCCCTAAATCAGCACAAAGGATAACATCACATAATTCTCAAGTCAGTATTCACAATTTTAAGAATTTTTCTATCGAGTAAGGAGAAAAGAGGTTTCCTTTACAATCCGTGGTTTTCCAAAACCGTATCAGNGATGTTGCAGCCACTTGCAGCGAACACAGTTCCTCAGCTGCTGAGCTCTGAGGAGATCGTCCCGCCGGCATCCCGGGGCCGTGTCCCCGGCACTGGGGGAGGGAAGAGGCTCGAGGCCGCTCCAAGGAGCGAAAACCTTGGCCGCCATTCCCCCCCCACCTCCTGCTGGAACGCCAAACCCCAAAGAGAGAGAGAAACTTCCTGTCCCTTCAGCCTTTATATATGGAAATTTCGAAAAGCGCCACTGGTCAAACGAGCTGTCCATCAGCTCAGGCTCAACCCATCACAGTGTTAAATACTGGGAAAAATAAATGGAATTTGGTTTATCCAGTACTTAAAAGAAATATGACAAAGACATTTTTGAAATTAAGGTTTTATTAAGGTTTGTTAACTTGGGAGAGGCATTATTTCTCCTTTAAAATGCAATTACACTATTTGTGTTAATGACATTGATCCTCTCTTCTTATCACCACCTAATTCATTACCTTTTCTCTTGTTTTTCTTAAATTTATCTTACTTAATTCAACAATGTAGAATTGAGTCACTGTTTGTTTTGGGTTTTTTTCCAGCATAGGTATTATGCTTACAACTGTGTCACATGCTCAGTGACAAAACTCAGCATTTTTCCTGTTCCTGCAATACTGATTATGGATCATTTTGCAGTTCACTCTGGTCTACCATAAGCAGCATTATTCTGTGATCCTTTGGGGCAGTGTGTGTTTACTGATGATCGGGGAAGTTGCCAAGGGTGAGAAGGAAAACTATGGATGAAGACAATGCAAACTCTGGGCTGATGTGGCGCAGCACTGCAGTAAGCTGCATCCCATCCTGTGCAGAGAGAGGCACCTGTGGGCTCAGGCAGCTATCCTCTGTTTGTAGAGCTCACCTCTTCTAGGATGTCATGGGTCCTCATCAAATGTGTGATCTCACCTCATCTTGGTATATGCTCACCAAGAGCATGTGTATAGCAGTTCTTTAAGCTTTAGATGAAGTGCTGGTTTCCTGGATGCCTGACCAATATGTGCCTCACCAGAAATGAAGCTTGCTATAGTGGGAACCTAGACAAATTTGAGGTAAAAGTAAGCAGGAAAAGGGGGGATTATGAGAAGGGTGAATTATGAGAAAAATATTTTCCTGGTTGACAACACCTGTTTTCAAATATTTGAATCAACTTGCTTGTTTCTATAGCTCTGTAAGTCTGCTAGATATATGATACCCATGCTGACTGAAATGAATATTTAACAAGTCCCTCTCTTAGTTGCCACACATGACCTGCCCGACTTTCACTTAAAAGTGAAATGTGTTACTCCTCTAAATAAGAAGAACCAGCATCCTAGACACATATCCCATGTACATAACCATATGCACCCTCAGATTTATCCAGCTAGTAATTTCAGGAGGAACTCCTAGGGATTTATCCAAGACAATCATACATCCAGGTGCTTTCTTTTCATTCTTAGATGACTCTGAACAATCTTAAAGTCTCCTACAAACTGTTCCTACTGTCCTACTTTTCTCTGTGATTATGACATACCTTACTACATTCTGAAAAGATGCCAATGGAGCACAGAATGTCTCAATATGAAGATGTAGATGACTGCAGGTAATTCGACCTTAACAAACAGTACAAAACCCATCTGTAGTCTTCTTTACTATCAGAATGCTTTGCAAAAACAGGGCAGCATTTTTTCCCTTGAATTTACATTTTTCCCCTTTAATAACTTCCTTTCCTTTCAAACTTTTCCTTTTATATTTTTAAATCAAATGGTATTGAAATCCTCCAAACCCCTTATGTGCTCATATAAGTCTCTTTGTATCACCATGGAAAAGGTGTGTATTTCTGCAATATATTTGCTTTTGAAAATTATAGTGTTCCTAAAAACACTGTAATAAATATTTTGAAAGCTTTTTCTAACTTTACTATTCTTCCTTCCTGGATGAATTGTTTTGTGAACAGATAACATTGGTATGAAAGCTAAAGCTCTCAAATCAAATTTTTGTAGCACAGATTTGTACATGCTCTTTAAAATTTTATTTCTTGCAATGGATACCAAAGCTTCAAATATTAATATGATTTTAATATTACATAGAAAAAGACAGAAGGTTAAGACATTCTTATATCTTAATATAATTCCTACAAAGTAAGAAATGGTTATGGATTATCAAGGCTTGATTTAGCTAGTGGCACATCAATGAAAAATAACAAATCTGAATGCAACAGCATGAAGAAGGCTGAGTTACTCTTTCATTATTCACTCCAATCTCATAACTTCAGTGACATACAAGGCATGAAATACATTGTCAAAAATATATAGTTCAGAATACCGTGCCATTAAATATTTTATCCAATTGGCAACAGTGCTGCAAAAAGACTGAACATTAAACTGAACCCTGTTCTTTAAAAAAAATGACATTGCACTATGCTTTCCAGCTCTTTCTACAGATAAAAGTTTTCTGTCAGCAATTTCCTTTTAAGTAAAGTTAAGCATCTCTCTCTCTCTCTCTCTCTTTTTTTTTCTCCTTGTGAATATGCTGCAGAAAGTCTCCACCCCTAGGTAGAGTCTAGTCTCTACCGCAGGACATAAGGGAAAACACAATTCTGTGACTACTGGCATGCAGATTTGACTTCTAGTTAGCAATTGTTTACTTATAAGGTGAATTTAGAATGTTTTCTTAGCATGATAAACAGTAAGGAAGTTCTGAGCTACAAAATGGGATATCTATTCATGCAAGGGAGAGATTACACACACAATAGTAGTTCAGGATTTCCTTATTTCCTCAGCTCATGGTGAATTAAAACTACTCTATTCTACACCAGTTTCTTACTATGTACCTTCTCTGTTTTTTTCTGATCTTATTTTGCCAATGACAGTTGGGGCGTTTAAAGAAGTTCTTTGTCATCTTTAACTAATAGCCCAATATTTTCTTTGTGTTGTGTCTTCTACCATGTTCTATCACACTTACAATTGTGTGAATTATGGCCATCAGCATATTTTAGAAGATTGTCCAGAAGCCCTTTGAAGTCTGCATTGCATCCAGTGCAGGCAGAGAACAAGAGAATAGTCTATTTTCACACAAGTGAATAATCAGATTCCTATAAATCTGTAGTCAAGATTTCCATAGATTGTGAGCAAAAGGGGTTTTTAAGAAAGGACTTAAAGGATAGTACTGAGATGACTTATGTAAGTTTAGGGAGAACTTTTCCCAAGTGGAAAGGATAGTGTGAAAAAAAGGATTTTGTCTGAAAATCTGTCCTCAGTGCTATGTAGAATGTCCATCCTTGACTCCTCTGCCCAGTCAATCTTACATTAATAAGAGTGTGAATTTATATAACTTGGTATAACCCAATAATATGAACTCATAATCTTTTAACGCCTATGGAAAAGGGTTCCTAATTTGCTTAACCGCTCCTATAACCTAAAGTGTAGCCAGTTAGTGTTTGGGCAGAGAAAAATGCAGAAACTTTGTTCAGTTAGGTAGCTGGTCACATATAAAGTATAAGTATGTGTGATATACAGGACGCATAAAAGTTGCCAGCACGCATGTTCTGGGGAGTCTTGCCTGACTGGCTGAGGGTGCCTCCACAAGGAAGCTGCAGAGAGGACTCCTATTAACACCCCTCAAATGCTGACTGCCATCCTGTCCAGGAGCTTTCTGTTTGAGCTCTACCCTGTTCCAAGGGTCCAAACACATGGCTTCAGCTGTTCAGGTAATAAAACTGCAACATGGGTCTTCTCTTGTACTAGCTAGACCCTATCTTTTTATAACTCCTAAAATGTAGGCTCTCACGTCTGTGTACAAGGACTTGTAGTGATAGGACAAGGGGGATTTGTTTTAAGATGAAAGAAAGTAGATTGGATGTTACAAATAAATTCTTTACTGCGAGGCTGGTGAGGCACTGGTACAGGCTGCCCAGAGAGGCTGTGGATGCCCCTACCCTGGAACTGTTCAAAGCCAGGTTCGATGGGGCTTTGAGCAACCTGGTCTAGTGGAAAGTGTCCCTGCCTGTGGCAGGGGTTAAGAACTAGGTGATTTTAAGGTCCCTTCGAACCCTTACCCTTCTGTTATTCTACGATCTCAAAGCCACAATTTCTTTCACTATTCTCATTTCTTCAGTTTTTGCTTCCCAACAGCTAGTTCTGATGCATATTTCAATGTGTTTGAATTAGTACACATCATAGATTATGAGAAGGTTGATAACGGTGTGTGTTGGGGGCAGGGGGGGCTGGGTTACATGCAATAGATCAAATTTTTGTAAAACTAAGGGTGACTTTGTTAGCAGCTTGATTTAATGGCAGATATGCTTTTTGTTAGGCAGTGATTGTCTAGCTGGTGTATTGTTCTATCTGTATTGCCCTGTTAATAAACCACATGTTGCTGTTTCTGGGCTCTGGAGCTCTTGACTAGTACTCAGCAAATGAAAGACCTTTTTGAGGGCTTAGGGGTGAACTTTAGTTCAAAATTTTTGTGAGCCTTTTTTGTTTGTACAACCTTTTTGCCAGGTCAAAAGTGTGCAAAGGAGATTATGGGAAGCTGACATTTATATTGTTTGAGGAGGGATGAAAGCTGGTTTTAAACAAATAGCACTCCAGCCTCTGTGTGGGAATCTATTGCCTATGCAGACACATTAGGTGCATGGGGCAAGAATTTCATTTCACTACATCAGAAGCAGTGAATTCCTACCTTGTCATTGCAATTTTTCATGTGTTTCCAAGTTTCTCTGTTTCCTATATACCAGTAAACTCATCTCTTCAATCTATTTCCACAAGCTCGCAAAGAAAGCAACAAACCTCAGCTGAGATTCACACCTAATGGAAATATAAGAGTGAATAGCCACAGCCATTGAAATGGGCTCTTTACAGAGGAGCTTTGCATGTTTTTGAACAAGCTGAGACAATGACATGAAATTGCTTTTATGTTTGTAGTCTATCTTGTCTGCAGTCACTGGGGAGTTTTCCAGGAAAAATTATTCTGTGGGAGAATACAACTTCAGTAACTTTTGAACACCTCCAATACCTCCTAAATCTTCCTAGTTAGTGAACTGTTAAAAAATTCCTACATGTTCTGATCAGACATTAGTATGGGCTAAATTATTTATTGTAGCAGTGCACAAAGGACACCCAAATGTCAATGTATTTGGTACGATTAAAAGTTTGAAAATGAGTATACTTGTTTATAAGCATATGTTAATGATTTTAACAAATTAATTGACTTTATGTTTGTGCCTATTGTGTATTTGGTTTCTGCAGCACCTCCAGAAATTTTGTTTGGCCACTCTGGAGATGTACAAAAGTAAAACTTAAAGCTTCTTATATACAGATATTCAAATGGACTTTCTTAAAATAACTTCTTCTGAGTATGTCTATGCTCACATTACTGCACACAGTATTGCTTTTAACTAATTAGTCAGTTTGTTTACCACAGGATGCCAAAGCTGTTCCAAGGATGGGATACCTGTGTACTAGCAAATAGCCTGTGTGGTATTGCCCTAGCTGGTCTGTTCCTCATACCACTGGATACATGCCCTCAGAAAAGTAGTTACATTTAACAGTCAGGCAACAGAGACAGGGGATATCACATCACATAGATAACTGATAAATTGCTTTTTGATAACAAGCATAGCTTGGAAAGAGAACTACAAAGCAGGGGACGTGCTTCTTAAACAGCTCAAGTGTTGCTCCCACCTTAGGATAAAGTAATGTACATGTTGGCTTGAATATGGTAAGCTACTGAATGCATTTGCTGACATAATTATGTTGTGGTAAGACTAAAGGGCTCATCTACCAGGAGGACAGTGAAGCCTTGTTTTCCTCCTTGACCATTCTAGAAACGACAGGGCTTTCTGATGCCCTGTGTGTGCGCTACATTTTTATCCAGGAAATTATTTTAACATTAATGGAACAGAAAGTATGGACATTTCAACCAGAGAATAGTCACAGTTAATGACAAGTAGTAATGAATTAATAGAACTACTAAATTAAAAATAAAAAACCACAAAAAACAAACAGAAAACCAAGGAAACCCCAGTCTGTTTGCAGGAATGTGATTCTGCAAGTTTTAAACAGAGCAGGGTTAGGCAGATGCTAGAAATTTTTTTGAAAATGTTATCTGGAAGTTTTGTTCCATCTTATACACGCAAATATTTAGCAGAACATCCACCCACTGGCAGTATGAACAGCTGGTAACAGCCACAAAAACAGCATCATTCACAATGCAGTTTGCCTTCTATTTACAGTATTTTATGAGGATAAAATTCCCTTTTATCCCCCCCCCAAACAAAAAAGAGCTAAGTAAATAATTCTTCAACGTGTTTTGCTGATATTTGTAAGATTAAAAAAACTCACCATAAACAAATAAAAACCAGGTAATAATTATTTTTGTAATAGATCTTTATTACTAATACATTTACAGCAGTGATTAAACATAATACCATGTTCAGGGGACTTAGGTATATGGGTGTTACCAGAAAGAAAGTAGTTACCCTTTTACCCTTACACCGTTCAACTCAATAAAATGAAATTAGAGTTGTGGGAGGATAAAAAGATTATTGTAGAGTCATCATTTCCTGCAGCATTTATCCTTTAAATTTGACCTTTGCAGGAGTTCATTATGCCAAAATTGATAGATCATGCTCATAGGAAAAAGTCGTCTGAAACACCCGAGAGCTATTGAGCTAACTAAATAAACAACTCGAGATGGTGAATGTACAGATGTAAAATAGGTTTGTGTGTGTTTGTGCATACATATATATATATATGCATAGAGATGCTGCAAGACCTGTCCCAGGTACTTCCTTTTAATTACCATTTGTGAATAAAACCAGAAATTTAGTTATGATGGAAATTAGCACAGTGCTTAAAAAAAATAGCAGGAAATGACAGAAATATGACAACCCAATGTAAAGACATATGACCAAATCTTCATAACAGTGAAAAAGCACAGATTTTTCCTTCCAACCCACCCCCCCCCATTCCTGTTCTAGATAATTGACAAGATGAATGCTTCAGGAGCTAAGGAAGACTGATATGAACCTTCAGGGGGATGGAAATACTGTGGAAAAACAATGCTCTCAGTTCAATCAGTCCAAAGGGAGCTGCTTCCAGGCCTTCAAGGAGTACCAAGCCTGATCTCAACTTTAGGATTTGCTTCTGAAGAATTACAGAATATCCATGAAGCCAGTGCCTTCCAGCAGTTGTAATATACCAATCTTTAAAAACCAATTGTCTGCATTAGTCACTGCATCAAAGATGGGATTAAAGTCCAAATCAACTTTGCTATGCCCATCCCAAGACATCTCAGCTCTCTGAAGAAATAATGATTATATCTATCCTCTGGATTCCATCTTCTGTAAACAAGCATATCGCTGCCCAATTTATTGTATCTGAGCTAGACTGTTCACTTTAATGATTAAATGTTTTAATCTCCTAGTTCTTTTGTGCTATCTAACAGTCTATTTGAGATACCAACTTTTAGAATATTCCGTGACCTCTTTAATAGACTCATTCTCTCTAGAGATCCTTAATAATTATTTTTTAATGCAGTTTCTTGTTATTCCCTATCTTTCATTTCTAAGGTTGAAATGACAATGTCAAGCTTTAGCATAACCCATCAATTTATATTAAAGGGTTGGGAGAAAGCTGACAGCCAAACAAAGACCTTCAAACCTTAAAAGAGTTTACAAGTTCTGTGATCAAAATGTATATTACTGTCTCTCTGCTATCCTCCCATTCAAGTTAAGGACAAAATCCATGCTGGTCCTGTAAAATGACAGTGCTGCAAACACCCTTAATGCATTGAAGTGTTGTGGACACCTTGGAATAGAGGCAGCAAAAATAGTTTTGGTTTTGTTCCCTAATGTCACAAGAAAAGAGAATACAAGCAATTAACTGCAGTGGCAGTGTGCTGATCAGTGTTTCCTGTGCAGAGGTAAGAGAGACAGAACACCCTGAGTGCTCTCCTGTTGCTATTTGGGGTTTTGAGCAGTTAATCCTATGACTGGTTTGGTTTCAAATTTTTTATTTTAATATTTGCTTATTTTATTTTAATATTTATTTTTTATTTGACCTATAAAATTGATTAATACTCATTGATTGTGAAAACTATTATCCTTTCACTTTTTTGCAGATGAGTAACTTTTTAAAATCCACAATATACTGATTCATTATGTACTAACTACAAACCTACAAACTACTGCTCAGACCACTTTAAAGACTTGTTTTGAAAGATTTAGTGGATGTCTGATTTTTAGAATGTAGCATTAATCTGTTTTACAGTTTTTTATTTTCTAATCGGTACACATATATAATATTACAAATGAAGGATCCCATGTTAGTTCTTGGAGACCAGGTATTTCAGATTCTTATTTGCCTGAATCAGGGTACCTCTCATGAAAATGAGCTTGTGAAACTGATATCTCTAATGGTTTCTTTTTTGTGTTAAAATTAAATATCTTGAAAATTTCACATATTAAAATTGGCTGGGTTAAAACTGGTTCTGATAAGCATCTTTGCAGACTTGGTTATAAAACTTAGATTAAATCTCTTGCAGCAAACTTTAAAGGTCTTTATGCTGGGACTTCTACTAAGATTCTTTTAATTTCAGGGTTTTTTTTTTCCTTGTTCTGTGATAAAATATATAGTTAAAATTGATTTTGATGAAAATTAAAGATGATTTTTAATCTAAGATGGCTGAAGATTATAGAATGATGGAGGGTAATGAATATTAATTATTATTGAAGATAATAGGACTGTATCCTGGGGCTATATTGTACTTCTGTAATTTGTACCTTCTCAGATGACACTGAGTATTTCTGATGAGGATGCTATTCTAAGGAGAACACTAATTGTGGAAGAACATTCTTGATGAATTCTTAGAGAATTTTCTTATGCAGTTCAAGATTTTTCCTGCTTCTTTTGTTGCCAGAAAATATACATATATATTAATTTCAGGTGAACACAGAGTAGTTTAACAAAATAAGAAGAAAATATGAACAAGTGTGTTTTAGACACACATTTAGTTTCCCATATATTCATCATAAAGGAAAAACTATCATGACTTGAGGTATTATTTCTTCATTACACCAGAAAACAATTGTGCTGATTCTTTATGTGTTGTAGCATTTTGAAATACTACCAGCCAAAAGTAATACTCATAGAGCTCTATTGTGTACCTTTTCCTAGGTTCTTTATTTTCTTACAGAGAACAATATTGCACTCACTGAACTTCTATGAGTTAACTTATGGATCAGTGACAGTACAGACCATTAAAAAACTGTCAGAACTATCCAAACCAACAACACATTTATATAAGGTTATCTGATATTTGAAAATTCTTTTATTTTCCTACATTTGTGAAAATTCATACTGACCTTCTTCTCTTGTTTTCAGCAGGCAAAACCCTTTCTCATGTGCAATGTCTTAGTCAGAATGGCAGAGGTGGCTGATCACACATCGGACAATATTAGCAAGAATGCAGTCAAGAATGAGGAATGAATTACTTCAAGTTTGCTACTCCAGAATATCAAACTCTGGCTTCTGACAATAGAGAATATTCCTGGATTTAATCAAGTTTAGTGCAGTGAAAGGGATCTAGGGAATATATATTTTAAAGATAAATATAGGGCATCATCATACTTATAATGAAGATAATCCCCAACATATTGACTGGGAAGATTTTGACTCCTTTGGAGAAGATTCATCTGCTGAAGCAAAATTGTAGAATGAGAAACTCAGGACTTCAGTTTACCTCTCAATGTCTTTTCTTCCAGATGACAACAATAAAAAACTTCTCCTTTGCGTTGAAGTTTTTAACATACATATAGCTGAACTGTTGTTGCTCTTTTAGTAAATGAAGCTTTAAAAGGCCCATCAGATACAAGAAATTGGATTACAATTGTCACATTGTTGTCAATGTTGTCATCTTTTCCTATTTTACATATCTATATGGCTACAGCAGCTATGTTTTTTACATAGATAATTCAAACACAGCAGAGCAAAGTATTAACATCTACCTTCTTTATTGACTGGTTGCTGTTAATCTTTCTATGAGATCTGTAATTATTTATTGCCCTCTTGTTATTATTTTGCCTTAAGGAATACAACAATCATCCCTTGGGAATGGGAAGAATAAATCATTAGAGAGAAAGTCAGCAATAGGCATCATCTGCTACAGACAAGCCTTAAAAAGACATTTTCTTACAGTTCAGTATGCTGGGCTGCTTTACATAGCTGTTAGAAAAAGGAAGAACAAGATGATGTCCAAGGCATGTCTAGGTTAAAGCAAATTGCTGAGTATTTTTCTATGACAATACCCTTTACCTGAAAGGAATTGTACTTCTAGCAAAAAAGAGTTGTGCTTTTTTTTTTTTTTTTTTTTTGGGGGGGGAGGGGTTTGTTTGCTTTTTGTTTTGGTTGGTTGGTTTTGGTTTTTTATTTTATTTTTTTTCCAGCTGTGTAGAGTGCTGTGTTGCTATCTTGTCTGTGATTTAAACACTTCTGTTTATTTTTATTCCACATCTATATCGAAATAACTTACTTCCCTGAAATTTCTGTTTATGGAATCACTCTGGCCTCTGTGAGCCTGTTTTCCTTGAGAATCATTATTTCTGCTCAGGGTAGAAATGCAGACTCTCTCTATAGTCTAGGTTTATATAATTAAGCCCCCTGGAGTCAATTAATTCTGTGCTTACATTACAGACACTTTGTGTGGGACAAGGGCTTTCAGCAGTTGCCTCTCCCACTCCCTCTCCCTGACTATAAGGAGGGCCTGGATGGCTGGTTAAGGTTAGCCACACAAAGGCAAGTGAACGGGATCCTCTCAAGGGATCTCCACTGCTTCTAGAAAATGAGATGCGCTTCAGAAGGCTGAGTCTACCACCAAAGTTAAAAAATGAGAAAATTTGCACCTAAACTAAAGCCTGAGCTAATCTTATCACATCTGAGACAGATGACTATGATCCTGTGATGGTCTGGGCAAATCAAACTTCCCTCTTTCCCAGTGTACTCTGGCACCAAATGTTTAGAAATATCTATGTGGCAATTACTATCACAGGAATACTTCCAGGAGGTAAGTTGCTTGTTCTATGACTTAAAGGAGCTAGTAGGTCAGTTTCTTCTCCCAGCTTTGCTTTGTTTTCCCCCCTGCATGTTTCTGTGATATTTCTTAGGGTAAATGAGGTTTTTTTGTTTGAAGGAGCTCACAGACTGCAAATTTGTCCTTGTGGGGCTGCAGCAAAAGCTCAGCATCTAGTCCCATTTAGCTCTTTAAAATGTTGCTATTTTGACTTTGTTGCTACTTTATTATTTCAACCAAGCGTTTCTTTTTCAAAAGTGTCAAAATAGGCCATTTGATGCCACCTGCAATTTCAGAAGTAGTCTTAACAGTACTCCATTAAGCAAGGGGTGCTTCTTCACAGCTTCTTTTTTCTACTACCAAAACTATTTTCAAAACACAACCAGCTCAGATGATTGCCCTACATTCACAACAACTTTCACTTAATTTGTTCGCAGTCATGGAAATTAGTGTAGCCCTAGGAGGACTTACTCAGCACCATTTATTAGAATTCTTTGCTGTGAAATAAACTGCAGTCCTTCCAGTTTTGTAGCATGAGGAGTGTGAGCATTCTTGGACTGAGAATGCTGCTAGGAATACTAATAGGAGAATCCTGGTTCTGGTGCTCAACTTATCTGAAATTTTTGAAAGCTGTCCCTAATGTCTGTAAGGTACAGATGCTTGCAGTTTCTATTTATCTATGCTTGATGTTTTCCTGATGTGAAATTTATTTGTGCAGCAAGACAACTCTCAGACCTTTCCAAGAGCTTGTTGCAATTAAAAGGATATACCTTTGGGTGATTGATGTGGCTCATGAAGCAAGCTCCCTGCAGAGAAGTATATTTCTGCTTCTGGAATATCCTTGGACATGATAGCTTTTTAAAATTTGTTTTAGTTCAATGACAGAAAAATATTTATTTAGTAAACCAGAAAAAGAAATCCAGAAAATACAGACAATTTTTGCTGCTTCTTTGATTACTTTAGTTTTTTTACTTTTTCATATTGAATATCTTCTTTCTATTTGTCTCTGAATCAGCAGGGGAATTTTTAGTTTGAAGATTTTCAGAAAAAACTCTAATTCTTGGAAGAGCTGAAGCTTGACTATTTAATCTTAGGACAAACAAGGTAGAAGATTGAAGGTCAGGAGCCTGGGCTAGCAAGCAAAACCATTTGTCTAAATTTCTCATCAGTAACAGACTGGAAAGGATGTTAAGCATCCTTGTCACTTTTTTCATTATGAGTAAATTTTTTACTGAAATATCACAAACTTTACTCAGGCTAAAGATTTTGTTATTGAGGAAGTGATGATCTTCATGCAGTTCATATTCCCATACTTATTTATTTGATTAGTTATTTTACTTGAAATCTGCATGGTCACTTCTTAAACCACTCAGTAATCCTAGCAGTTACATCTGGGAATTCTCAGGGTTTTGTTGCTTTGAAATTAACTCTCTCAAAGCTTAAATATATACAGTAAAAGAGAGACACTTTCTGCAGTACCTTCTGTCAGTCAGAATGATTTGTGTTACTAATGCCCTTGAACACTTTGGGGAATAACCCTTAAGAGATTGTCTTGTTGGGGCTTGGACAGTGCCTGCAAAACCACACAGGGCCACCAGGCTCTTTTATAGTTAATAGAGAGAAATACGATTTTGCAGAGAAATTCAGAGTTGGAGCCTAATTTTATAAGTTTTCAATTGCTCTCTGCATGTGTCTTTCCCTCCCCAGCGAATAAAGGAGTCTGCAGAGACAAGTCTTGCCAGCTAAAACCAATTGTGGGGATATCCTTGTGAGGCTTGTAAATTGCATAGATATTTTTGTACATTTTAGGGAATGCCTTTTCCCTTCTATTTGAAATCTATCTACCATGATCATAAGGCATTTATTTTAGGACTGCTGTGAATCAATGTGTGTGTTTGTAATCTGTATTTTTACTATTTGTATGACACTGAAAGAATATAAACCTGGTTTCAGTTGTACTTCAGAATTTCTCTATTCGCAAATGATTTAGACTTATAGTAAAAAATTGTCTAAACAATTTAGCTTTAATCAATATTTTCATTCCTGAGCTAAAAGATAAGGCTACAAATTTGAAATGGATTTTTTTTCCCTTCTCAGTATTATGTGAGGTTGCATAGGGTGCTAGAGTGCTGGAGAGACAACTGATCTGAATTTGTTTCTGTTGGTTTGTTTGGATTTGGTGGGGGATTTTCATTCGCCTTTTTTTTGGTGTTTGTTTGATTTGGTGTTTTTTTTTTNTTTTTTTTTTTTTTAGAAAATGCTGTTGTGTTATTTAAAGCTTCAGAAAAAAAATCAGTGCATGTAGAAATGTTTCTTTTTGCTTTTCTTTTTAAGCAAAAGAATTCAGATGATGGTAAAATTAAACAGAAGCACACTTCCAAAATGACAGAAGACAGGAATGGGAGTAAATAATGTTAAATATCTGTTTCAAAAAGCCCAAACCTTGCTTTTGTGATATTATTTATATGTGTTTCTTAAGACGTAAAGTTTACCTTCAGTTAATATGGTTTCTTTCTAAGCATTGAGAATGTAAATAATCTTTTCATTCAAGTTTCAAAGCTTGCTCTTGCTTTTCAGTGCCAATTCCGTTAGCATTTTTCAGTTCCACAGAAACTGCAGTTATATGAGCAGGCTGACTCCCACTGTGCATCAGTTCTTGTTTGCTTGTTAATGGAGTGTGAGTTATTTTAACCTCAGTGAAGAAAAAAAAATATGCAACTGTGTTCCACATTTTTATTAAAATGATTTAATTACAATTTTTTTCATCATTGAAGTCTCATTGGCAAACACCTCTGAAATATGTATTCCTATGTAAATATGTCTTGTTTAATTATTAGCATGTAGGTGATTCACATGTTTGCAGCACATTTAAACTGTGATTTATTAGGGTTTTGTAGCACAGGTAAACAAATACCATTAGCTTCAGTATTTTCACAGCATAGCAGGAATTTACTTATGTTTTTCAGGGTTAGCTTTTGCAATTCCTTGCAATCTCTTGCAATACAAACTCCAGTGAGCTGAGTAAGAGTAGACCTGCTGGACAACTGATTACTAGCTAAAAAAAAGAAAGAATAAGCGGCAATATACATAACAGCAATAAGAGGAACAATGAAAATGTTGCAAAATGCTTACTGCTTTTTTAAAATTTCTGTTGTATAGCATATAGGAGCTTTGAATATCAAAAATAGGATAACTAAACTCTCAGACCAGCCGAAATTTCCTGTACTGAACCACTCAGTCTGTTACAAGAGCAAAGCTCACATTCATACTTTCCCTTATCCATCTTTTCAGTGCCAGGTAGCAGCTATGATGGTTCATAGCAAGGGCATTCAGATAAAAATTGCTTCATTAAATGGAGGAACTTAACCATGACCTAGCTCAGGGAAGTGGATTAGGTGATATCTATGAGAGAAGAGGGGAAAAAAAAGAAAAAAATGAAAGGGACTTCCTTGTTTATGCACACCATGGTCCACACCAGGACCACCCAGAATTGTGTTTGTGTTTCACAACTGGATGCTCAGCCTAGTGCCAGAGGTAAAAAGGAAGAATCATCGCTCTGATGGGTTTAGTGAACTATCTACTGCGTATCACTATCAATAAGGACTGCTATAGCTGTGAAATGCAGCAACTAATTTCAAGGCTGAAAATAAAAGGGTTGTCTCATTGAGACTTTGCAAGTGAGACACATAATTCAGAAAAAAAGCTTTGTACCATCTTGCTCCAAAAAACTCTCTCTCAGTCCTCTTTTGTGTTCTGTGGTATCTCATTGCTCCCTGTTGTGTCACTAGAGAACAGCCATACCCAGTGAGTTGATTTTCATGGCAAAAGAAATCCTCTACAAGCCTTCACAAGAACTGCACACTAGTTTCCCTGGCAGGTAAATAATACAAAAAAGATGTATTTCTGACACTTGATTTTAAGTTCAATGTTTCTGGCTTCCATCAATTAGCGTGATTGCAGTTGCAATACAGAGAGATCGGAGAAGACTGGGAGCAGAGAAGACTTTCCATATCTGATGTGACCTTAAATTTGGTTTCATATTCACAAAAGAGAAGGAACGTTGTTGTACATTTAAGATATTCCCTACATCCCCTCCCAGTTGCCTGCTACAGGTCATGCCTCTCTTCTAAAATGTTAGAGAAAATTAAGCAGAGGAGAGAACTTTTTGATTAGAGGAGAAAAGTTCTCCCTTTCTAGATCTTTTTCTTATTTCTGTTAATCTGAGGTGGTCTGAAGAAGATAAGGGCTTGAGAGAACATATATTTCCAGAGATTACATCTTGGATAAGAAAGTGCAATAGCATTAATGCTACTAGCAAGCAGAGTGCAAGGCCTTGCAATCCTTTTTTTTCTTTGCTTAGTGTATAATTTATAATGATTGTTATGCTCACTCTGCTGTTGTGTAGTATTGTTCTTTATGATATTTGGATATCAACTTGACTCCAGGCAGTGACTACAATTGAGTAAGTTTGTGTTGTTATAGTTTAAGAGGAAAAGTAAAATTTGACTTAGTACTTTCTTTCTTTCTTTGTTTCTGTATTTCTTGTAGTACTTTCTGTATTTCTTAGTACTTTCTTTCTTTCTGTATTTCTTGTAGAATAACACTGTTACTTCAGATAAAATGATCAGAATAAAGAATGAGTTAGGTTGACAGAGTTATGTCTTAATAGCTGTCAAATGTGGTTTCATTGCCCTGAATTTTTCTCATCTGTATATTGTGAAATTTAATTATGTTTTAAGAATATGTACCATGTTATGTCATATAGTGCAATTTGCAATGTAAAATAAGAGTAAACTTTCTTGGGTTGTCTAGCTAATAATTTTGATATCCATGATCAAAAGTAATTTCCAAATTAATTGTGACTGAAAAATAAACAATCACAATTTTCTCTGTAAAAGGCATGAAAATTCATTTTTCTTTTCAATTATGCAGTTTAAATTAGTTATGAAACCCAGTCAAAATAAAACCTGTTCTCTAAAATTTGTTTTTACAGTGTTATTTTATATATTCTATATTATTCTTTTGAGCTAAAAACTTTTTCACCATCTAATTGACAAATTTACAGTCTGAATTAGACGTGAAACATTAATGATCAATCTTTTATTTTCAGTTTTTGAACTCTGTAGTATTTCACAATCATCTGTAGTATATCACAAGATCATTTAGGTTGAAAAAGGCCTCCAAGGCTTTTGAGTCCAACCTGTGACTGATCACCACCTTGTCAACTAGACCAGAGCAGTAAGCGACACGTCCAGTTGTTCCTTGAACATCTCCAGCCATGGTGACTCCATCACCTCCCTGGGAAGCCCATTACTGTGTCTGACAATCTTTCCTGTGAAGAAACTCTTTGGAAAACTCTGGGGGGGAAAAAAAAATCTTCCTCTGCTATTTGCAACAATGGAATTTTTTTTTGTATTTGTATTTGTACAGGTATCTGCAAGTACTTGGTAGGCAGGACCTGGGCAACCATTATGTGAAGAAAAAAATAATTAAAGAATGTATAATGGTCTTTGAGTCTTTTGGTCTTTGAGTTGAAATTTTGGTGTCACACTAGGCAAGCTAGCGTTTGAAAACCTTCTTCATTTTCATGTCTTCCAGTTTCCCGGAAAGAGAATAAAAATATTTTGAGAAAAATCCATTAAAGTGGAGTGCTCAACTGCTCCCA
Source organism: Aleadryas rufinucha (assembly GCA_013397815.1). Lineage (NCBI taxonomy): Eukaryota > Metazoa > Chordata > Aves > Passeriformes > Aleadryas > Aleadryas rufinucha. Next base: position 34,448 of record VZTH01009954.1, read on the forward strand.
CTGTGGGAGGCCTCAGCTGTATGAGGAGTATTGTGTGTTCACTGTTGCAGCATCTCAGTGTCTGATGCATACAAATCAGCAAAACCTGAACTTACCAACAATTTACTCTCACCTCTCTCACCTTTTGTGCCCCTGTAGGAGATCCATTGTGTGGTAGTCCCAGGGTAGGACATTTTACAGCCATCATACTTTCAAAGCATCAGCAGTAGGGAACTTAGAACACATTTTTCTAATTTATAAGGTATCTGTATACCTGTATATCTGTAAAGTTGGACTGTTGAAGCAGCTCTGCTATTTATTCCTTAACCATGTTCCATATTGAAAGCAAGACTTGTAAAAGTGGGTCTGTCTCTATGTAAATACAATGACAATGAAAAAGCTGTAGCTGAATTTCTTGTTATGTAGAGGCTCAAAGTTATGCAGCAATGAATGAAGCACTCTGCTGGGCTCCTACCTGAGGGCTATTTTAGCAGATTAAGCAAAGTCTACTAGAGAGAAGTCATTTGTGCTGCTGAGCTGTGAGAATGATTGCTGGCCTGCTTTTGGCTCCTGGTGTCAGGCACTCTCCCAAATGATTCTGGGCACGGTGTGGGACTTTAGACATTCCAGGAAGTACTCACAATGGACAGTAGACAGTTTGTATTTATTTTTTATTTTTTTTTTTTTAGTTTACCAACGATGACAATGGCACAGCAATGCTGTGATTATTCCTGGGGATGTTTAATTCCCTGGTTTAAACATAGACCTTGGCTGCTGATGCTAAAAGATATGATTCAAGAGTTTTCGTCTTACCTAGAAAGTAAAGGGAGGATGAAATGGATTTCATTCTGATCTGTAAACTACTTAAGAATTTTCCAGTTAAGTATTCCAGTTCTGCTTTGTAGTATATTCCTGTAAATCTGTCTCCTATTACTGGGTTTTGGTACAGCAATAGGGTGATTCATAACAATATTGTTAATGCTAAGGCTGAGCAAGTTAGCTTCTTCCAGGTCTGAGACATGAACAAACAATACTTTTGACTTGCCCTTTCTTTTCTAGGCTTTGTTTTTCACCCTGTTCCCTAAAACTGTGAAGCACTCTTTTTCTAAATAAAACTGAAATTTTCACATGCAAACATGAAAATGGGAGTTTACCAAATACTGTGGAGTTTGGGATGGATCTTTGAGAGTGGGAAGTGTTATAATCATGAATAGCTATATTTCATGGTGGAATCATCTCCAGGATTTGAAAGTCTGTTTCTAGTAGACATAGAAGAAAAAAGAAGATTTCTCTCTGGGATCTCAAAGTTTTTGGTTATATTTTATTTCATTGATTTTCAACCTTTACCTAATGAATCTGTAGATGCTTAAGGAAAATTATCAATGAAAAAAATAATTATAAAATATATAAATTTATTCTGGTCTAATATAAAAATGTGAGTCTATTTGTCAGTGTAGATGCTGAAGTTGTATATCTCTATAACTGCAGTTAGATGCCATCTGTGATGCTAAAGTATCACAATTTCTGAGAAACAGTAAGGAGTTAAAAAAGAGAAATTATTGCTGCTAATGTCATGGATATAGTTTTAAATATTTTCAGGAACCAGATGAAAATGCCACTTACATTCATATGCACTGAACTTTACCAAGCTCATGCTGTAGTATTTTTCCACCTTATGTTTATATTTTTAATAATACACAGGCTGTATATGCAATTTTTTTGTGACTTGATTTAGTTGTCTCAGTGGATGCCTGGCTAATTTATGTTAGTGTGAAATGTGAAGGTTTCTTAACTTGTTTAGAAAAGAAGAGTAATTTGCTGTTATTCACCCACTGACACAGAAATAGGTAGTTGCTTACTTCTGATGCTTAATGACAATCTATTTGAAGAGTTTTTTACCTTTTTTATCATCATACCTGTCTTTGTCTAATTTGTTAAAGCCATTAATGGCACACAGAGGATTCAAGGCTGAATGGGAGCAAGATAAAATAAGGGTTGCTGTTTGACCATAGTTTAGATATATGCAGTAATATTTTTCTACATCTCATCACAGTTTTTGTAGAACTCTGATTTTAGTAAAACTGCTGGAGGTACAGAAAATATGTTGTCCAATTCATTCCCTTTCCTTTTCAGATTTATAATAAAATATAAGTAAATTAATAGCAGTGCACCTAAAACTGTTCTCATATGATTTTAGGATTGCATCCTACAAACTATAATGTGAAATATAGACTGCTGGTACACAGCTCCTTTGAGTTCCCATCTCATTTGCATATTTTAACACTGATACTATAATAATAAGTTTAAAAAAATTTCAATATTTACTAAGTTCAAAATTCCAACAGTTCTAGAAAGTACTAAGATGTTTTTTGAAGTCTCCAGCTGTAAAATCCTGGTCTTTTGAATACCAATTTTGTATGGGTTTTATACATTTTATTTTCCACATAACACTTTAAGAATAACAGGATTAAAAAAAAATGAAATTAAGGGATGTTTCCTACAGCTTTGTCTTCTTCCCCCCCAACCTCCCACTTCCCTTGCTAGACTTGTATTTCAAATGAATTTGGTCTTTCTGTTTCACAGCTCAGTGGGCAGAAACAGCAAAAACCCAGGGAAAAAGCACTGTGAGTGTGTGTTTTGCAGACTTCAGTGGGGCAAAATTTGATTTTGATATATGAGCACCTAATCTGATATTTTAATAACAGTAGAAATATTTGGATTCATCACAGGCACAGCTCCTGATGGTTTCAACGGGACTTGATATTACTCAAAATACCATCTTCATACTACCCAAAATACCATTTCTCAGTAAGAATTAAGGCTGTCATCATCCTTAGTCATAGTTCAGCTTTCATGATATAACAGTTATTCTAACCACATTTTCATATTTTCTAAGAATTCAGATGTAACTCCTCGGTGTTTTAAAAGGTCTGAATTTTGTTGAGTTTTCTTCTGAAGTGGTTCTTTTTATTTGGCAGGTGTAAGTGAATCATAACAGTAGGGCAGAGATACAATTATTAGAACAGCTAAGAAAAATGAAGTCCAAGTCAAATCAATGTATCTCCATAATGTACTGGGCTAGGGCACATTTGGCATTCCCTGTTTTGCTGCAGCTATCTCACATACACCAGAGTCAGCTGAACTCAGCAGAACCGTTTCTTCATGTTGTTTTACATGTATAAAACATATTCTGTCTCTACTGATGCAGATAAAATAGTCAAGAAAACACATTTCTTATTAGATCATAATTTATGAATCAAACAGTTGGAGACACTAATATACATTGGTATCCACTGTTTGCCACCTTCAGTGGAACCTGTAGCTCATACAACATCTGGGGCCAGCTCTTCATCTCTCATCTCCCTTATAAAAAGGACAAGGATTCCAAAGGCTGATTCCCCAGGCTCTTACTTACCACTGGGGAATCAGCCTTTCCCTTTGGGTAGGTTACTGCCAAAGTAACCTTCCCTCCTCATTAGAGCTTGCTGCCAGGTCATCACTTAAGCAGTTAGAGTTCCCCAAGTTATTATCCCCAAGATATTATCTAGAATAATTTTCTTAACTTTGTCTTACTATTTTTTTTCTAAATTGGCAGTTCTCAATCCTTTTTGAACAAACATAGCTAATTCACAGTTTCTCTGAGAGCTCGACCTGTCTGCTTGCTAATATTCACATGATATTCACTGTAAAATATTTTGTGATAGAACTTGTGTGGCATAAACTGCACAAAATAAAGCCATGCTATGCTGTGTGTGCTTTACTACTGAAACCCTGAAAGGAGAAAGCAACTCCATTTCACGCATTCATAGCATCTTTTTTTATCTGAAGTTGCTTGTTTTAAAAAAAAGAAATATAACTGCCTAATCCATGGATATAAGATTCTTGGACCAGAAAAAGTCACATCATCATCATTTAAATTATGTTAATGAGCAAAATTATGAAGAAAACATCTAGTGATAATTATTTCCAATTAAAATCCTTGTTGCCTCACACTAAATATGAACTGTGGTAAATTTGGAGTTTGAAGAAAAATGGCTAATATTCATGGTAGTGTGTATTGAGAGCAATGGTTGAGAGTTAATGATTTATGCACTTGTCAACATGGTGGTGTGAGTAACTGTGGACTGAGAATAGCAGTATGAAATGAACTGCATCATTTCTGTATGCACTTTAATAAACATAAAAATAATAAGAAAATAGGACAGAAAAACTAGTCCCTGTCAACTGAACTCTTTCAGTGAAGAGTAGGTGTTACTTGGGAGCTGAATACTCAAAAATTATGCCTGTTCTTGTTTGGGTATGCAAGAGAGAAGCCCCAGAAGAGACAGAATGTGCAGCTAATATTGCAAAATCTGTACAAAATATACTGGAGGGGGCAAAGTATATGTAAAAGGAACCAGTGTAAGACTCAAAATGTAATGATCTAAAAGCTGGTGAAAGCATCATTTAGGGATTAATGTTCAGGAACTCTCCAGATAAGCTTACCCTTCACATTGTGAATTGCTGGGATTTCATGCAAAAATTTAATGCTTAGTTTCCCTATTTCTACTTCTTCTTGTGACTTAAACACTGCTCTCATTTTGGAAACCCTCTTTCTAGTCCTTAGACATATATTTGCTTCCTAACAACATTTAATGCTCAAGTATTAGACCTCATTATTTTCCCAGAACCTACCTAAAAGCTTGAGAAGCTCAATTTATGGATAATAGATCCTTACCAGGGAGATGATTTCCAGGTTTCCAGTAATTCTCAATGGGACTAATGGTTGCCTACCTCTGATAATTCAGTGAAAGTTCTAATTGCTAGAACATACACCCTCCTTTTAAGGTGGACATGATAGTATACAACACCATGCCTCCCAGAGAGAAATAGCAATGTGTGACTCTGTAGCCCTATAGACAAGTGAGCTTACTGGGAAGCTGTATATAATTTAGGTTTCTTTTTCCCCCCCACAGTCTTTATGTGTTTAGTATTAAACAGTGTTTGCCATTAAAAAACTAATTTCCACTCACCTAAATGTGGATGATGTTCCTCACATATATCTGGGCCACTCTACATCTTTGGATTTGACATGTTTATGTTTCATTTTAAAAGCATGAATTTGTTTTATTTCTGCTTTTCAACTGAAAACCTTGTTTTCCCCAGAGCCTGATGTGCAGTTCACCAAATCGTCTAAAAAGACACTTTAGACCTGCAGAAGAATTGGATTAATTTTAAAATGCAGGAATTTAATTTATTTTACATAAGAGAACAACCCAATCAGTACATTGCTGCACATTTTCTTCATCTTGATAAGTGATATTATGTATTGTTCCTCGCTCTTCTGTTCCATAGATTTTAAGTGAAACATAGCTGCTGAGTCATAACGACTTCTAAGGTAGCTTATGTAATTAGTAACTGTTGGAAGAGTAAAAGACTAAGGACTAAGAAATGTATCTCAGTTAAATGCTGAATATTGGAAAAGTGACTGTTCTCAAATTTGTGAGCAAAAACATTGACAATCCATATTTCTGAGCTATTGCTTCAGATGATCTGGAAGGTGTTGTTGAAGCAACTGCCTTATGCCATATTGCAAAGAAAATTTGAGATCTGTGATTGCTGATATGCTAATAAATAAATAGATAAATAAATAAACTCAGAGTATTTGATGGAGATTTTTTGGGAAGATTCAGGTGCATATTTTAGACACATGTAGACATGAAATACTATGTATTTATCTTAGGGAAAAAAAAAATTAAAAGAGACTAAAAGAACCAGTTCCTCGAAGGAATGGCTTCTTGTGACCTTAAAAGCATTCAGAGAGACAACTTCAAGAAGCTGAGCCAATTAGAGTAAGTTTTCTCTAACAAGCAATGAATACTAGATATTTTAAGTAAGTTTCTTGCTGCAAGAGATTCCAGGAGACAGAAAAACATACTGTTTAGCCTTTCAGATATCACATATGTTTAAAAAATAAAAATACAAAAAATTGCAGGAGAAGATCATCAGTCTTCTGGAATAGTAGAAAAAAGTTGTATGGGAAGGAACTTCACAAAACAAGTTTGTTTAAGTTTAAACAAACTGCATCAGTACAGATGATATGTACTGTTACAGGAATTTGAGCATTCTTCATTAGTTTTTTATAAAGTTAAAAATTCAGCACTGTAGAAAGCCATTTTGTCATTAGGAAATGGAGAAGTTTAGGAACAAACTTTTCTCATGTTAGGGTAAAAGTATAGTTCAGTCTAAATATTGGACAAAACTGACCTTAGATTTCTCAATCACAGAATATAGTCCTTAAAGAAGTGGCAGTGAATGAGGATCACTCCTGTTCACACACTTGGTGAAGATATGCATATATCCATTGCTCTGAGCTAGTGGCATAGGGACACTTTGTCAATATTGCTACAGTAAATGTTGAAGTGAAATGACAGATTTTCCTCTTGGGGCTCCCATGAGAAGCTGATGTGTAATCATTATTGAGACTTAATTTCTTTCCTGCTCTTAGCTGGAGGGAATGTGAAGTTCAAAGGCAGAAAGGAATCTTCAGTCTGACTCAGAGCAGGAGTTTTGTGTGTAACTTTCACAATGTGACTTGAATCTGCAACCTGGAAGATGCTGCTCATTGTTTCTGTTATAGTCCAATGCATTAATCAGTGTATTGTTTCCCTTATGCACTGCTGTGACATATAAATAGGATCAAATGTAGGGGTTAGCATCAGGGAAGATGATCCCAAGACTGAATCCTATCCTAAGAGACAGGGTTAATGAAGTTCTTAAACAGGAACAGTGTGATCCACCAAAAGATCTGACTGAGAAGAAAACTGAAAGTACGGCAAGTAAAAGAGGACTGTTTTACGTAGAATAAGGAGATGATAGTTGGACAGACAGAAAATTGTTAAAGAAAATTTGGAGAAGGTGATCTGTTAACTGGGAAGGACTGTGACAAGAGGGAGATAACTGAGTGGGGAAAGGTTGGCATGGTATGGCACATAAAATATGTAAATTATCATCTCTTCAGTTGCAAAATCGCAGGCTATGACAAACTTTAGGTGGAAAAATTCCAAAGGAGGTAACAAAATCAGGATGACATGGTAAGATGACATGATAGAAATGTGGAGAGTGGGATGAATATTAGAGATTGAGTTAAATGTAACATGGCAGTTTTCAGCTTCCAGGAAAAGTTTAGATACATGAAATAGTTATGTACCTTGTCTTTCCTCCACAAAATATGAATGATATACTTGTTTTCCATGAGGATACAGGTGGTCAAAGTGTTCCTCCCAAACACACTCTTCTCAAGATGTAGAGCTCTCCTGAATCTAGCACAGTCCCACAATTATCCTGAGATCTCAGGCCTGTAACCACATTTTGACAAATCTTTGATCTCCTGGTAGAACAACTGCATTGTTCACTTTCAGTCATATGAGACAGTAGTTTACATGGATGGTTAAAATAACCTGCATTGTAAAGAGCAAGGCAGGAGAGAAATAAGATAAATACTAAGTTGGAGACAATAACTTTCTAGACTCTGTGGTGTGTCTTTCAAACCAGGTCAGTTTGTCTGAGGTACAAAGAAATTGAATATTATTTATAAGCTACGCTAGAGATCCTTTCTATATAACCTTGTTCTGAAGGCATGGTAAATTTTCATATCCCTGTGCACACACTGAAAACTTATTGCTCAGCAAGTTTCCCTGAGCAGTCCTGGAGCTTTGATCAAATCAATCAAGAAAAGACTTCTGTAGGTTTTGGCTTTTTTTTTAGTTGGGCAAGAAGTTTCAGAGGAAAAGGAATAAAAATGGAGAAGATCCTGGCATAAAGAAAAAGCATGTGTTTTTCACCTTTAATTTTCCTTGCAGCTGTTTTTGTTTTGAAAGGTGATTCCAGCTTTCAGTAATGCTTTACTGTATAGAAGCATTGAGTGTTATCCTAGTTCAGCTGTCCTGATTCTCTCTCTGTGGCCTTTGTTTGGTGGACTTAAACACATCACAATATGTCCAGGAACAAATGACAGGGAATTTAACATTCCAGCAGAGTCAAATGTGTGATAAAAATATTAATACTTCCTTTAGAAAATAATCTGAAGTAATGAAAATACTTCTGCTTTCAAAGACCAAGAGGGGTTAAAAAAACATCTGTAGAATGAGTAGATGCTTTTGAGCAAACACCATCAGGATATTTCTGTAACAAGAATTCCTCAGTGTGCTCCATATATACACTTTTTCAATATTTCAGGAAAATCTTTTGAACTCTCTGTTTAATCTCCCATCTGGTGTGTACCTCAGCACTTGCTTTTCTGAACATGAGTGGATATCATGCTTGATACCTGTTCTTGCTTGACACTTGCTCTCAAAAACTACCCATGGGTAATCAATATTTTCACTTGAAGCACTTTGTGTATGTTCAGCATAGAAATAAAAGCTTGTTTTCTCTTTAACATTTCTGATACATCACACTGCTTAAAGAGGATATTTTCAGATGGAGTAAATGTGTCATGTGATGAAACAAAACATATTGTGAAAGGAGTTACCATAGAAGCTTTTCTTGCAGAGATATAATGTAAATTTGATTTAAAATAGCCTACCCTTTCTGCTTATTGACAGATAGCCCTTGAGATTTAGGTAGTTCTCAGAACATTCAATTAAACCGGGTTCATATTGCTCATCATTAGCTTTCCTCTGTGCTGATTTTCCGTTGTGAGCTCATAAATGCTATCATTAGAAGAACCTTTCAAAAGAGGTTACATTTTTGAAAGCATTTAATTTGCTTTTCCGGGTGGATTATTACTGCTGTCGTGTTACTAACTGGCATAAAGAATCATGCATCAGGTGTACTTAACATCAAGCTGTTTAACTAAGAATACTCTTGTTAGAAATACAGTGTGCATAATATTCTGTACTAGGTAATGCAAACCAAGAAGAAAAAGCCAAAGTAGCTGAAAAAAAGTATAAAAGCTTTTATATCTTTATAATTTTTCGATTTCAGTACACAGATCTGTTTCCAATGAACTTAATTGCAGAATTATGAGGTTTTTTTAAAAGTCACCTGAAATACCTTTTTTTTTTCTTTAAAATCAGGCATGGAAAGAAAATTCATTTTCTTCTCTTTTTTTTCCCCCTCAGACTTTATTATTTCCAGTTAGTATACTGAAATGATTGCTTCTACCTCTTGGGTCTAATAAAGCAATTTGGCTCTTTAATGGACCTTGTTAGGGTTGGAGACCAATGTCTTTCTGGTATTACTTTTTACATTATTGGTGCACTACCTGCTGAGTCACCAGCACAGAAACCAGAGGTTAATTTCACTTTCACGAAATGAAGCAGATAATCAGCCATCAGAGGATGGCTCCTGTACTGTAAATAAGTCTTGACAAGCTGAGGGACAGCCCTGTGGATCACTCAGCCCTCTTCACACCATCTGTCCACAAATTAAGACAAAGTAAGGATATTAATTTGTTACATTTCAAAAGCTGTACTGACAAACCCACATGGACATTTTTAAATGGCAATGAAAAACTAAAACATTTCATTCGTATTTCATTGAGTCATGGGTTATAGTTGTTATAGTTATGAAAACTTCTTTTCCAACAGTGAATGTGTGAAAAGTGTCTTGACCAGATGTACAGCTAATGACTGTCAAAGCAGATTCATTCCAAAGTATTTTGCTACAGAGTATTTTTTACTTGGGTTGAAAGTGATATGGCACAAGGACCTGATGTCCAATCTGTTGGATATACCAGAGATGTTATATGGAGAATAAACTTCCAGCTAATGGGGATGCTGTTACATGGTTTCAGGGGCCAGAAACATTATTGAAAAATAAGAACTCACCAGAATAATGAATGGTGGAAAAAATTCCTGAGAAAAAATTGAGACTGTATCTTATCTATTTCACTAAATCCATATAACATGAAGGCAGAGCAGTGGTTCAACTGAAATTGCACTAAATCACACTGGCTTGCTGTGGAAGTAGGAATTAGTTTTATAGATATGTTTTAATTATTCATTACATGATATGTCTATTCATGTGCGGCTCTTATTTTCAAATAAAAGAGAGTTCAAAGGGTTCAAAGGTCAGGTATTTATTAGTGCCTAAAGCATAAAAATATTACAGAGTTATTCTAATAATTTCCAAACTAAGCACTATGAAAATAGGAAATCCAGAACTGGAGTCAAGTTGAAAAGAAATGATGGCAGAAATCAATTTTCATTTTTCCCTGGAAGAGTGCTGCACAATATCTACAAGGCTATGAAATAACTACAGGGCTATGATTAATGAGTAATAATGCTTCCATATCCAGATTAGGCTAAGCATCTTTTTAAAGAAAGTGTTTTAATTTTTCCTTCTTCGTTAGAAGACAGAGATAAAATTGGGCATCTAAGCAGAATTTAACAACAAACTTTTTTTTTTTTTTTTGCATAATGGCTTTTTAAAATGGCTTTGAGGCTGCAGATAATAGGACCATAATTATCCAGTTTAATGGCTGCTTGGACATCTAGTTTACCTGCTGTCATTTGAATTTAGATGTCATAATCTACAGCTGGATCCTACCCTTCTACATCTCTCTTAGAATGGAGCAATTCCCTTCAGTCATTTGTGCCTCTGAATTTATTCTGTGGGGATCAAAGGTAACAGGCTTAAATTAAGGAGCTAATTTTTCATCTGCTAAACTAGATGAGATAGGAGCCACCTACGGTTCAGAGAAGTATTTTCCAAACATTTTTAATTAATGTCGATCAGATTCTCATTACAACCAGAGGACTGTCCCTTAATTGTGTCATCAGAAAAAACCCATGTAGAAAGTGAATGAAGTCACACTAGAGTTTTGAACTAGGTTATTGATGAAGTTTGTTTCTATGAGAAACTTTTATATTATTAATTGCAATAATCTATTAGGTTTGTGAAATGGCAAGATGTTAAAACCTGTAGGATTCTTGAACATTAATTGATGAAATGTAAATTTAATTACTCAGTATTACTAAATTAATCCACAGTATCAATGCACAGTAAATAATCAGATTAGCAATTAATAAAAATATTTCTAAAAGGTGAATTTAGCCTATGTTTAGTTACTGCCAGGTTTCTGTTCTTTGCATTGAAGCATTTGATCCTGCTGACTTCCTGGAGCCTGGCATCTGTTCTCATTTGGCAAACTGATGAGTCATACATCAGCAGGTTTTGTTTTTGATCCAGGCCCAGGTGAACTGAACCTCCGTAATCATTTATTTAATGTCATCCTTGCTGACAGCACCTTCTAGTAACACAGTCTTTCTCTTTATTCCTGTTATTTTCTGTTGGTGCTTTCTATTTAATCATCAAAACTGAGATCTATCATAGTTGGCTCTAGAGACCACATTTTACTGAATTCAAGTGTTTAAGGTGAAGCAGAATTAAATGGTTGGGCAGAGAAGCTGTGAAACTTCCCTTTGATTATTAGGATGTGGGAAAGAGAAGACAGTTGAAATAAAACATTGGGAAGAGTTGCCTAATGTGGGTTTAGTAATGTTTACCTAAACTGTGCTTATACAAAGTTATTTTGCCTATAATATCATTAAAATACCCTTCTTTTGGATAAATATTTAAACTAAATTGTGTATGCCCCTTTCAGCAATTCAAGATGCAGTCTTTTAGTGTAAAATGAATGTTCAGGATATATTCACTTAGTTTCAAGGGTGAGAATCTCTAAGAACTGGTTTTGTAAAGCCCTGTTTTTAGCAAAATAAGCATATAAAGAAGAAAAAACAATAATGAAATTATAGATAACAAATACTCAAAATAGCTGCGTTTAATTGTAGATGACTCTTCTGATTATGTGTAGTTTTAGCAGCTTAGCTGATCACAGCAAAGGAAATAACTCTCCTGGCTTAAAAAGCTTGGTTGAAGAGTTTGTTTAAGTTAAAAGTATTGTTTTGCTTACCTTCTCTCAAATGACTCCACAACAAGCACTCCAGAAAAAATTCTGTATAGTTTATTGATGGGAGGTTGAACCCTCTCTTCTTATGTGCTGCTTCATGTGGTCTTCCCTCTCCTAAATGTCAACAGCTGGGGTTCTGATTCCCATTAAGAGAAGGAAAAGAAGCAGAGAGGTTGACAGAGCAATATGGTTGGTTTTTGCTAGTAGTGGGTTATAGCGTGACTTGTGTTTCTTATCTGAAACACAGGAAGTGAGATAGGTTCCTTGGAAATTACTACAGATGAGTTTATCTTGTAGAAAAGGAAATTCATTTTATTCTTCAATACCTAGAGAATTTCCTCTAGTAAGTTACTCCTTTATTAACCTCTCTGAAAAGATGAATTCTGTTATTTAATGTTTTAAGTTTTCATGTAGTGTTTTCTAAACTTTGACTAAGAAATAACATGCAGGTTCTAGGTTATTCTTCCTTAAAGCTTATCACTGCTCCATTTTAATGATAAACTGATATTCAAGAAATAATTCATTCTTCCACAGCTGTACTTATTTCTAGTAAGTGTTATTTGGGAGCTGTGAGCTAAAGCAATTTCTTTAAGTTTTAGATCTATGCAGCATAGTCTGTAGATTGGAGCTTCCTTAGAGTCTCTCAAAACTGACTTGAGAGAAAAAGCTTTATAATGAATTTTATTCTTCTTTATTCTCACACTCCTAGTTGTAATTAATTTTACATTTAAATGCGTTGATACTACACAGAAATGAGCTCTGAGTGCAGAAGGAAACATATATTAGCATGTAAACATGAAGGGCATTTTGAAAGTTTTCTAACACTTTGCTCTCTCTCCTTTTTGTTTTATGCTTCCTTGGATTACCAAGATGAAACAGAAGAGGTTTAAAATAAATTAAAACTTAATTTTGCATGCAAGCAGTGAGCTCAATACCATGGGCAAATACCAGCCTTGTTTGCTTTGAGGAGTCTCTGTTATTATGACTTTGAGTAGCTGCTTGATGGCCCTCAGAGCATTGTGCATGCCACTTTTCATTCAGCATAAGGCTTCAAGAAACGTTAGAAGGAGCTGCTCACATTCTGTTTGGAAAAGCCTCATCAAAACACAAGCTCTTATTTATTTATTTTCTGAGTAACACATTTGTCTGGGTGTTCAGGACTGATTTGCTCTTATTCCAAGCAGAGCTTACCTAGTATTGATATCCTGTTGTTACTGTGATGTGGCCATTAACTGTATTTAAGCTGAGATAACAAGTGCAATCCCAGAAGAGGCAAAAGGACCACAGAAGAGCACAGGATGGCATTTGGGAGGCTCACTGCACTTCTTTTGGTTCACATAGCAACAAGTATCTACAACCTCTGATGGCAGACCAACAGGGAATTTTGGGAACTTCAGCTGTCAGACTTGGCAGTCATTCAAGCAGTGTAGACAGAAGGGGTTTGAACAAGTCCTTTCAAATGATTATTTTTATTCAATGCTGACTTAAATGATTTCTCCCTTTAACTTGCTTATTCTGAGGTATATATACTACCTATCTTTAATCAACAGTGATTTCATTCATCAAATAACTTCCAACAATCATCTTCTCTCACCAATTTCTAATCTTATTTCTTTGACTTATCCTGGTTTTATTAATGAGCCAGCATTTTCTTTGAGCTGTATTTAAAATGTCTAAATTTTTTGCATGCTTTCCCTGTTTCTTGAAAAAAAATTCCTTCATCCATGTATATTATCAAATAGCAGTATTTTTGGTATGCTAATGTGAGAAGTGTCTTAGGAACTGTTACAAACTGTTGGCAAACTGGAGACGCAGTCAGTAACTCAATAGCTGCTGTGACACACAGACAAGAGCCACAAAGTATTGGAGGTTGAATCCTGTAGTCTCATGTCAAGAATCCTGAGCACCTCCTATCACGTGACAAATAGGCAGTTCTTGATCAGCGGTTTACAGCTCTCCATGCAGAGAATGGCAATGGAAAGCTGTGCCTCAGAGCATATTTTCAATTGGCACAGTACATATAGTTTTCTTACTGGGTGTACTTTGTGAAGAAATTTTAAAATGCTTTATTAACAATTGAGGAAAGCAATGTGATTATCAAAGTAACAGTCACCTGTGCAAAACACTTCTTATTTATTGGAATGGAAAAGGATAATTTCCCTTTGAAAAAGAAAAAAAAAATTCTTAGTCCTATTCCCATCACACCAAAGTGGAAATGTGGCTTGGGAAAAGCTTATATTGCTAGAGTTCAAGCAGTTTAAGGCCTTTCTCTGGATGCCATTATATTTCATCTTTCAGGTGTTAGGAGGTTAAGTTCTCCAGCCTGATCTGCTGTGAAAATTACTTATTGCCAACAAAAATTGTCGAAAATGGATAAAGCTAAATAAATGTTAAAACGAGCTCAAACACAAATATAGAGAAGGACAAATCATGTTTTGCAGTGCTTCAGAATATGTAATTCTAGCTCACAATCAAATCCTACCCTCTTCCTCACATGGACATTTCTCAATGATGTTTAGTGATGTACATAGTTAAGAGAAGATCATATTCTGTTTATCAGAGAAGCATGAGGCTCCAGGAGGCAATGCAAATGGGTTGTTTGTCCATTTAGGATTTTTATAAGCATTTGGCTTTAAATAACTTTGCATGATGATGGAAGAAAAGGACTTTTTTTCTGTGCTATCACCAGTTATTTACATATGTATTTAAAAGCAAAAGTATTTCCTCTCATGGAAAATATGAAAGAAGATATCCTAATGTTTCTCATGGCCCTGTTGTCAGGGAGCTTTTAAAATGAGTTGATGTGTGTGGCAATGCATGTACTCATTCTTCATCTGGTTTAGGGCTCAGGTTATCGTTTTTCTGAGAATATTTTGTTTCATTTTCTTTTCTGAAATATCTTTTAGGCCAGAACTACAATGGTGCAAGTTTGGATTTTAACATACATATAGCCATATGTAATAAAACTTAATAATGGCCAAACTTAATAAAACATTACTTACTATGTTTTGTACTTATTATTTCTTCCTATACACAACCCTAGGAGGCAGGAAGGACAGAATTCAATTTGAGATTAAGACTGCTAACTGTAGATGTCTGTGTTGTGTAAACTTCCTTTCTAGTCAACAGTCAATACAGGCAGTGGTACCTAGGGATTTATTCACCTGGCTAGCTAATAGACATCAACTTTTACATTGAGTTTAATCACATTCTTTAAGCTCTGCTCTCTCTACTGACTAAATCCATAGCAACTCCCATGGCAATGGGAAAAAACCACTTAGCTCACCTATGGACATGCAAATTTAAGTATCTTATTTGGTGACTCTTCCCTTCCCGTTAGTTTTAGCGCTTTCTTATGCTGATGCCCATCTGCAGACCACTCTTCAGGCTGGTGAGTGTTGCCCTCCATTCAGGACATATAGAGACTGAGTAATCCACTTAAATCTACGTATCTGAAACAGTATAATAGGAGTTTTTGGATGGAGTTTGATGTTCATAGCGTCAAATAATCATATTTGCCACCTATTCACAGCATTCATGACCTAATGACTTACAAGTACTCATACACTGGCAGTTTCTGAAAGCAATAAAGACATAGAAGAACTCAAATAATTCAAAACATGTCACAGCCTTTGCTGTTCTTTGGATGGACTCTGACTTTGTAACACTTAGTTTGTAACCTTACCTCATCCACCACTGTCTCTTCATGTGTCTCCTTTATGGCTTATTTATGCAAAATACTCCCTGTGGTGCCATCTTTGGGTTTATTTGGATCACTAAGCCTGTTGCTCATGAGATTTGCATCACATTTTCACTTTAAGTTCAGAAAGCATCTAAAGGTGTTTAATTTACCCCTCTTTAGGACATCTTTAGAGTCTCATATTTAATCAATATTTAAGTGCTGTTGAAGGCATGATGAGACGTGCATAAAATTTTATTTGTGAGGTCCACAGACGATGGCATAAATTGACTTTAAATTTACTTGGAGTAAGGGAGGGAGGAAGGAATCCATATGAATGAGAGAAAAGAGGAGGAAGGTAAAATTAAAAAAGGAAGAGAGAAGGGAGAAATCTTCTTCCCTGGTGGCTAGCTGATAAATTAAGTGGCAGGGTTCCCAGAAGAACATAGTCCTCTCTCACATATCTTTTCCAGTGCAGAGGTGTAGCAGGCAGTGATAAACATGATGATTTTTCCAGACATGATTTTTCCTTGGTACTGTATGGTTTTCCTAGGGACACAGAAAAGTTTGCTGGTTTTTTTCCCCCCTATTTATTATGCTTTTAGCACTGATGGGAGCATGCTTAGTTAGGTATAAGTGCTACACACAAATTGGTTTGCTGAGTTTTGTGCGTGCATGTTTTTGGGTAATGCTTGTCAGTGATTTATGACCATTATCTGGAATGTTACTCACTAATGCTGTATTCCTGCAGTATAAACTAAAAGTTACAAAACCAGGGACAAGGGAGGAGGTAAAGGAGATATTTCTCATGCCAGTGGAAGTAGCTTCTCGTGAGAATCTGCCATAGTTACGACATCGGATTTGGCAGGTGTAAGGCCATGAGAATAACATGAGAAAACCAACATGGGAACAAAAGTGGGAAAATACTGCCACATCAGCTGTAGTCAGACTAGAGAACTGCAAGTGTAAGGGCCTTATCTTTAGGAGGGTTAAGACACTTGAGGCATTGTGCAGTATAAAAGTATGTGCTTGAAGACAAGCACACACAATTAGGTGCACTGAGAAATGGGAATGATTTTCCAAGCTGAGAACCTTGAAAGCTATATTACACAAGAGGTTCAACTGTAGTCAGGTAAAGCCATGAGCTGTATGTGGATATGATTATTACATGTTTTTTCCTCCAGAAATTTGAACTTACCATGACTATTTGCAGTACTGCATGAATGGTTGGATAGTTATCAAATCATTATGTGGTATCCTCAATATCCTCAATGGCATAAATGTCATATATTTTTGTGGTAATACAGTAAATATGTGTAACGGAGTGCACTACTCAGTAAAGATTTATTAGCATCTCACACGCCATGTGATAAGGTTTACTAAGACTATTGAGTTTAAGCACATTATTCAGGTGCACTGTGACTTCCTTTCAGAGGCCAATAAAATTAGTAGGGTTGGAAGGTGGAATTGCCCTGCCCTGAATCTGGGCCAGTGATTTAGAGCAGTTGTTGAGACGTTTCCTAGTCTAATATAGCGAGACTGGCATTCTCAGGGTATGATTCACTATACCTGAAATGTTGGGTAAAGCATCTGTTGATGCTTACTGCTTTCCAATAAATTAAACAAGGACAAGGGTGGATGCGTGAAGAGGGAGAAAAAGAGGGTGATCTGGAGCCAAACATCTATTGACATCAAATACATTGACACTTTAGCTGAGTAACATGAAGGAGTGTTTCAAGAGATTATTTTAAAAATATACAGATATCTAAAATGACTTTTCACACAGCACATTATTTGGGCAACCATTTAGTCAGGAAGACATTGAAAGTGTCATGGACATTGTACTTACTCCATCCATAGTTTAAAAGTTGGTATTTTTCATGATCCCCTGAAATTAGCTTTACTAAATATAGACCATCTACCTTGATTTGTGGTTACCTCTGAATCATAAACATATGCATCATGATTGAGGTGTTTTTAAAATGTTGTGAAATAAAACATCCAAATTACTAGCTATCAAGATTTCTAACTACCCAAATTTTCACTTTAGTGATCATTTTGTATGTCTGCCTGGGATGAAAAAGTAAAGTAAAGAATTGCTATGATAATTGCATTTCAGGTTTTATTGAAGTTTCCTTTCCTTATTACTTTCCTTCTCTCTACTATAATATAATTTATATTTCTTCTGAATAAGAAAGTTAGCTTTGCAGAAGTATAGCAAGCTAAGCAGACATCAGCTCTGAACAATATTCTTACCACCTGTTTTGTGGAAGTTCAGTGATATAACTGTGTTAATTTACTAAAGTGAGAATGACTGTTTTCAAACATGTGGCACATGTTTAGTCCTCACAGACCTCACCAGACTAGTTTGCTGAGCAGGGGCTTAGATGGGCTTCTAAAGGAAAGCCAAACAGTCACAACAAAATTTGAAACTAATGTCATCCTTCTGGCTCTTTGCTGGGAAGGGTTTCTATGTCTTCATGTGAATCTCAAGTAAAGAGACCCAATGCTCATTCTTCCTGTCAAACCTAGCTAAGTTACAGGCAAAATAGATGGTGTAGAGAAGATGTTTGTAGAGTAGAATTTTTTGTTTTTTAGTTAATCACAGCAGGCTCCTCTAATAAATTATCATCAATATTTTATTAGTTTTTATATTATAAAGAAGGAGTAATCACCAGCCTTTAATTAAGATTCCATCATTTCTGTTGCATTCTGTTGCATTTTTAATTTTTAAATTTTGCTGTAGAGTATCCTTAATTATTGACTTTCTTTTTACTGTTACACCAGATAATTTCTCTATTGATTCCATCACTTAACCAAAAGAACAATGTATTTTCATCTTTAATTTGCAAAATGCGTCGGGTGAAAATTTTCCAGTTTAGCTTTTACCTGTGTTAAATACAAACTCCCACTATAATGTGAATCCCACTGCTAACAAAGACAGCTAGATAGACAGTGCCCATTCCTAGAATAAAGGAGATGAACTATTCTTTTGCAGTGCACATCCTTTATTTATTAAAAGGCTAAAGTGACTGAGCAGACTGAACAGCCTCATTGTCTGGACAGAGAGAGTCAGGCTAATCTGATGAGTACATGTTCAGCCAGTATTACTCTTGATTTGCTGTCAAAACAGGTAGATATTCCTTCTGACAAAGCAAAGGATATCTTATTAGGAGGTGTAATGTGCCTTAATAAAACAAGAATAGATGCTGTATGGATGTGCTCTCTCTCTCTTCCATTGATTACTGTGGTATAAAAGAGCCAGGGCTTAACTTCTGGCCTTTGGATGGTGTCATGGTTTAACTCTAGACAACAACTAAGCCGCACACAGCCGCTTGTTCACTTTGCTCTAGTGGGATAGGGGTGAGAAATCTCATGGGTTGAGAGAGAGACAGTTTGATAGGTAAAGCAAAATCTATGCCCATGGGTAAAAGCAAAACAAAGAATTCATTCACCACTTCTATGAGCAGGCAGACGTTCAGCCATCCCCAGGAAAGCAGGGCTCCATCCTGCATGATGGCGGCTTGGAAGTCAGACACCATCACTCCCCCACTTTCTCCCTCTTCCCTTCAGCTTTGTGTACTGAGCATGATGCCATTTGGTCAGGAATATCTCTTGGGTCACCTGGGGTCAGCAGTCCTGGCTGTGTTCCCTTCCAGCCTCTTGTGCACCCTCAGCCCACTCCACTCAGGGTGAGAGACAGGAAAGGCCTTGACTTTGTGTCAGCACTGCTCAGCAGTAGCAAAAACATCCCTGTGTTACCAACACTGTTCTCAGCACAAACCCAGAACACAGCCCCATACAAGCAGCTACAGATAAATTAACTCTTTCCCAGACAAAACCAGTCCAGATGGTCAAGGCTAGGTGAGATTGACCTACGCTCTAAAACTTTGTTGTACCTAAGTCCATGATGAAGTTCTTTGCCCTACTGGAATCAACAGTAGCAAAGTTAGGAATTCTCCCCTACTCTGTTCAGGTCTCTTACGGTTATATGCAAATATTCTTTTTAAGTACACATTTTTCCCATTTCAAAACAAAAATAAGATGTGGGGTTTTTTTACAGAATCACAGGAATAAGCTGAGTTGGAAGGGACCCTAATGGATCACTGAGTTCAAATCCTTGCCCTGCACAGAGCCATGCCCACAAATCATACCATGTGCCTGAGAGTATTGTCCAAACTCTTGAACTCCACCAGGCTTGGTGCTGTGACCACTTCCCTGTGAGCCTGTTCCAGTGCCCAACCACCTTCTCGGTGAAGAATCTTTTTCTAATATCCTACCTACAGCTCCCCTTACACAACTTCAGGCCATTCCCTCGGGTCCTGTCACTGGTCGCCGCAGAGAAGAGATCAGTGTCTGCCCCTCATCTTCCCCTCATGAGGAAGTTGCAGACAGCAATGAGGTCTCCCCTCAGTCTCCTCTTCTCCAGGCTGAACAGACCAAGTGACCTCAGCTGCTCCTCACATGGCTTCACCTCAAGGCCCTTCACCATCTTTGCTGCCCTCCATTGGACACACTAATAGTTTAATATCTTTCTTAATATTGTGGTTCCCTAAACTGCCCCCAGTTCTCGAGGTGAGGCCACCCCAGTGCAGAGCAGAGCAGGACAATCAATCCTCCCTTTCCCAGCTGGTGATGCTGTGCCTGATGCCCCCCAGCACAAGGGTGGCCCTCCTGGCTGCCAGGGCACTGGTGACTCATGTTCAACTTTCCCTCAACCACAACACCAGGTCCCTTTCCATGGTTCTGCTTTCCAGCATCTCATTATCCATCCATTACATCCAGGGCTGCCCTACCCCAGGTGCAGAATCCAGCACTTTCTCTTGTTGAACTTCATACAATTGGTGATTGCCCAGCCCTCTCATTTGTTGAGGTCCCTCTGCAGGGCCTCCCTGCCTTTGAGGGAGTCAACAGCTCCTCCCAGTTTTGTATTGTCTGTGAACTTGCTCAGTATCCCTTCCAGACCATTAAATAGACATTAAATTCAATATTTGTGAAAGAAACCAACTCACAAACTCAGAAGAGAACAAGTATTTACTATATCTATTACCTATATTTAGATTAATCTACTTGAAGCTTGAGTAGTAAAGAAATGGGATTTGTGGTGAATCATACTTCGTCTATTTTAATGAGGGGATCATTCAAAAAAACAAATTAGAAATTTAAGCAGGTAAGCTTTCCTACATTTATGTGCAAAACCAGCCCTGTATTTTCAGTATGTGTAAATTGTTATGTATCTACAATTGTGAAAGAGCATTTAAAATACATTTTTTTCTTTAATGAGTATGCTTTTATGTTGCAAAGCATATTTTAATTTGAGCATCAAATACATTCTTTAAGACAACTTATTGAAATTTCATATATATGGTTAACCTGACAGAGATATTCTATTTAATTGGCAGAGAAGAAAATACACTCTGCAGGCTATAAATAAATAAAACCAGATTTCTAGAGAAAGCCATTATTGGCAGGTTGGTAAAGGGGTTAATAGAATTCCACAAAGGAAGTTCCCTTTTATCCACTGATAAGTGGCAGATTTGCTGATCCTGCCAAAAAGCTTCGTTTTCTATATTTGTAAAGGAGACGGCATTTTTCACTTTTCTCATATCGGTGATTTGTGTATTGAAACCAAAGGAAAACAAAACACATCACAAAATTTCTAATACTCATATTTGCAGTAAAGACAGATACTTGACAACAAAAAGTTAATATACTCTAGAAAAAATGCTAGAGAGGGAGAAATAATTCCTTCATCAGGATCCTCAACAGTTCTCTATGTACACTTCGGTCTGTAAAAACACCTTCAGGAATTCCGGGCACCACTTTCTGGTTTAGGTCCAATAATTTTTTTTTCTCACTGACTCCACCCTAAGTCATGGTAATGACAATGCATTATTTTTATTTGATTGGATAAACAAGAATTCCTGCTCTGCAGTGATGTCCCAAAAATGTCGTTTTTTTGAAAAACAGTTCCAGATTCTCTGGTGTGTTTTGCTTTTATTGTATCATTTGTTTTCAGTGGTTGACTTGGTTGTCTGGAAATGCCTCCTCATTTTGGCATATCCTAGGTGGAAGCCATGTTACTATTTAAAAGCTAAGTCCAGAAGGATGAGTGTGTCCTTGTTGTACCTCCCAGAATATTGCAGGAACTTTAAGACACTAACCTTGTTAGCAAGCAATTTCCTGAGACTTCTGGGTACATCCAGTGAAGCAGAAGCCAGCGAAAGGAAGCAGAGTTCCCATTATTCACACACATGAGTGCCCAAAAGTGTGATATTATGCTGTGAAGTGGCTCCACAGTTGCTGGGATTTTTTTAAAAAAATGCTATTGATTTTATTTTTGGACTATTCTAGATGGAAATCACAGATGCTGCTGCTTGACATAAGAAATGCTATAGAACAAGGTTGGACAGATTTTTTTTTTTTTTTTTTAAATAGATTAAGTCAAAGCACATTATTTTCCAGCTTCAGTAAACTACCACAGTAAGACTCAGGTGATGTCATCCACTATGAATTATTGGAAGTCCCTCCTTATGCTCAGTTTGGGAGACAAAAATATGCTCTTTCACCCAAATTCAGAGTTCCTTTTATTTGCACAACACCTATCATATTTCATCTTGTGGAAGTTTATGTGTTGTAAAAGAGGCAGAAAAGTGCTGAGAACAGTAGACATGACATTTGGAGATGTATATGTATCTATGTGTGTATGTGTGCGTTTCATGTGCTGCACAAGCTGGTTTATTCAAAGGGGTTCAGTCTGAAAGTTTTTTTCCTTCAACTAGCATAGATGGTCTAGTAATATTTATTATTTCTCCTTATAAGCATTTCCTTCTTTGTTGAAACACTTGTAGACAACATATATTATTAAATTATTGACGCACATGTATAATGCAGTATAATAGTTTTTGAACGTCATTTAACAACTTTAATTTTCAAGACGACATTCAGTCTCTCCAGTTTTCTTGTTGAAAAAAACCTTACCCCATAAATCTTCCCAGCCATATTTCCATATTTCACCTTTTTCCTTGTTTACAAATTATTTATTAAAAAAGCCCTTAAAATACCTTCAAACCACTTATTAAAGATAAGTGTAGTGATCTATATTATCTCTCAATTTATTCTGCAATTTTTCCCAATAACTGTTCAGCTCTGCACAGACTAAAGTACCACTTAATGCGAATACACATAGTAGAATTTGAAATCTTTATGGTTCATCAGGCCTAACGTTATAAGGATTTGTTAGTATCAATACTGAGAAAGAAAAAGGAGAGAGTTGTTTCAATTCTTCCACCAGTCAAGAAAACGAATGGACTTGCATTTGACATCTCCAATGCCATCATTTATGATGCAGGATGAAATGAATGTAATTTGCATTTATATAATCTGTCCTTTTATCTTTCCAAAATGTATATACTTATGCAGCATAAATGATTTGCACTGTTTCCTTACAGAATAATGATACAATATATCTTATATATATGTTGAGCACACGTATTTCTTTGAGTCTTCTTTTCTCTGGATCTCTCTTTTCTTGTATTTTTTTTTAGATCTCAACAGACAATTTGACCTTGGTGCCTGCTGTTTTCCTGAACACAATCACTTCCACAATGTTCTGTCCCATGTGCTTTCCAATCAGCTTCACTGCGTAGGTGGCCCTATCAGAAATGAGATGTGGGATGGGAGTACAGCTCTCCTCAAGTTCTGTAATATGCTGGTGTTGTTGCCCCCCAAACATCAAATGATGTAAAGCAGTTATCTGATACACAGAGAAAGAATATTTGGAAAAATTGCTAAAGTTAATATTTACTGAAATGGAGATCTAATAAAAATAATAAAAACTCAGCAAAATCTTTAAAAACTTGCTTCTGAAATGTAGCAAGTGCTGTGAAGGGAACAGAAGATGAAATCTTAAATACTAATTGAATCCATACTTTAGTTCAGTACAATTTACAGTCACCCGCAGGGAAAACTTGCAACTTTTCTTGACATCCCACACTTTCTAGCAACCTTCTCCTATCAGTTTTGAAAGAGATTTTCACTTCCCAGAAGAACTACTATATGAAAATATTATTTCTGAGTGTTCACTTTCACACTATGTGTAATATTCCTTCTTTGCAAAAGGACAGTACCACTGTGTGACTTAAAGCATCAAGCAAGACAAATATCTGTGGAATTTCAGTGCAGTTTATTTTCATTCCTTTCTATCAGAACTGACTTAACATTTTTAGTTTTGTGCTTTTAATCCTGGCAAACATTATACCAGATCACGATTTTAGATAATTTTAAGCAGCTGAAAGCAGAGTACATTTTATCCAATACATTCTAAATTATGTTGGGATAGCTTAAGGCATTCCGATCTAAAGTCAGCATGCATAACCTGTCTCTCTCTGTTGTGCTTTCTGATTCCATCATACATGCTTTTCAATTAACTCAATTAAATTTTTTGGCCTTAGCCTTTCCAAAAAGGAATACTTTTTTTTGTTGTCACTTTATCTGAACCTATTCACTTGTGGATTCAGTATAATGTCATTTACGCTCATCTTTTGTTTTCTCACTGCATTAATTTTCCACGAAGGCTACATTATTTTCCAGCCTTTCCAAAGCTGAGTTTTTGGAGATATTCAGGTAACCTAATCAGGTGTTGTACCACTCCCAGCCTTCGCAGAGATAGTGAGAACAACTGACATTCTGACTTCCTAGCAGTAAGACAAGAAAAAATCTCCTTTGTTATATTTAATTTAATTGAGGTCTGTTCATTAAAGCTGAGAGTTAGAGATGGCTGTGCCACTGGACTAGTGCACTAATTCTGATAGGGCACTAACATAAAAAGCTACTTCCTGAGCAAAGATGAAAAATGATTTCCCAGTCTATTTCTTTCTTTCTTTTTTTTAATGCCATGTTTAGTTCCAGAGATCAGATGGTCAATATAACTGAACTGCTGCAGGAGTTGAGCCTGCATATACTTATAAAGTCAATAACATTATTCATTCAGTTTTATAAGTAGGAAATTCATTCAAATGCATTGACATGAAGAATGAAAAGCAAAAATGATTTTGATTTACGACTATGATAGCCTGGNTGGAGATACTCAGGTAACCTAATCAGGCTGGGAGTACCTGATTAGGTTAGGGAGTGATTGTACCACTAGGGAGTGATTGTACCACTCCCAGCCTTCGCAGAGATAGTGAGAACAACTGACATTCTGACTTCCTAGCAGTAAGACAAGAAAAAGTCTCCTTTGTTATATTTAATTTAATTGAGGTCTGTTCATTAAAGCTGAGAGTTAGAGATGGCTGTGCCACTGGACTAGTGCACTAATTCTGATAGGGCACTAACATAAAAAGCTACTTCCTGAGCAAAGATGAAAAATGATTTCCCAGTCTATTTCTTTCTTTCTTTTTTTTAATGCCATGTTTAGTTCCAGAGATCAGATGGTCAATATAACTGAACTGCTGCAGGAGTTGAGCCTGCATATACTTATAAAGTCAATAACATTATTCATTCAGTTTTATAAGTAGGAAATTCATTCAAATGCATTGACATGAAGAATGAAAAGCAAAAATGATTTTGATTTACGACTATGATAGCCTGGCACCACCACACATTTGGCAGTATTCCTTTTCTCCAAGAGTTTTAGCTGGCATCCTGGACTGTACATCAGTGTACTTTATTAATGTAACCAGATTGAAGTGATCTTGTCTCATTCACTCCTTTCAACTCAATTTTTTTACTTTTTTTTTTAAACATGGTCTTCAGAATAATCAAACTATTCTGTAGTATTGTTTCCCAAACCATGCAAAACATCAAATACAGACATACTGGATAAAAGTGAAAGTGGATAGGTATTTCTGATATTGTAGTTATATATCAACAATCCAGCATGATGTGATACATCTTCAGGTTACTATGAAATAACTGTGACCAGCAAGGAGACACTACAGCTCAGTTTACCAGGTACATCAGGAAGGCAAAACCTTTGTAACTCAAAACCAAATATACAATCATATTCCTGGTTTTCCAAAGCAGTTTCTCAAATATAGATAGATAGATAGATAGATAGATAGATAGATAGATAGATAGATAGATAATTCTTTTTATTCCTTAGTCTTAAAGGCATTAATGACTTTAACACGTTCTAAAACCCTGAAATAATACCTTTAATTGTTACCAGAGCCCTTTAACCATACTCTGGATGATACTACAGCATGTCTGCCTGCTGTGGTTCTCCTGGAAAAGAGCTTCCCTGGTAAGAC
>VZTH01009954.1:60624-104974 GCA_013397815.1 Aleadryas rufinucha
GATTTTAGATAATTTTAAGCAGCTGAAAGCAGAGTACATTTTATCCAATACATTCTAAATTATGTTGGGATAGCTTAAGGCATTCCGATCTAAAGTCAGCATGCATAACCTGTCTCTCTCTGTTGTGCTTTCTGATTCCATCATACATGCTTTTCAATTAACTCAATTAAATTTTTTGGCCTTAGCCTTTCCAAAAAGGAATACTTTTTTTTGTTGTCACTTTATCTGAACCTATTCACTTGTGGATTCAGTATAATGTCATTTACGCTCATCTTTTGTTTTCTCACTGCATTAATTTTCCACGAAGGCTACATTATTTTCCAGCCTTTCCAAAGCTGAGTTTTTGGAGATATTCAGGTAACCTAATCAGGTGTTGTACCACTCCCAGCCTTCGCAGAGATAGTGAGAACAACTGACATTCTGACTTCCTAGCAGTAAGACAAGAAAAAGTCTCCTTTGTTATATTTAATTTAATTGAGGTCTGTTCATTAAAGCTGAGAGTTAGAGATGGCTGTGCCACTGGACTAGTGCACTAATTCTGATAGGGCACTAACATAAAAAGCTACTTCCTGAGCAAAGATGAAAAATGATTTCCCAGTCTATTTCTTTCTTTCTTTTTTTTAATGCCATGTTTAGTTCCAGAGATCAGATGGTCAATATAACTGAACTGCTGCAGGAGTTGAGCCTGCATATACTTATAAAGTCAATAACATTATTCATTCAGTTTTATAAGTAGGAAATTCATTCAAATGCATTGACATGAAGAATGAAAAGCAAAAATGATTTTGATTTACGACTATGATAGCCTGGCACCACCACACATTTGGCAGTATTCCTTTTCTCCAAGAGTTTTAGCTGGCATCCTGGACTGTACATCAGTGTACTTTATTAATGTAACCAGATTGAAGTGATCTTGTCTCATTCACTCCTTTCAACTCAATTTTTTTACTTTTTTTTTTAAACATGGTCTTCAGAATAATCAAACTATTCTGTAGTATTGTTTCCCAAACCATGCAAAACATCAAATACAGACATACTGGATAAAAGTGAAAGTGGATAGGTATTTCTGATATTGTAGTTATATATCAACAATCCAGCATGATGTGATACATCTTCAGGTTACTATGAAATAACTGTGACCAGCAAGGAGACACTACAGCTCAGTTTACCAGGTACATCAGGAAGGCAAAACCTTTGTAACTCAAAACCAAATATACAATCATATTCCTGGTTTTCCAAAGCAGTTTCTCAAATATAGATAGATAGATAGATAGATAGATAGATAGATAGATAGATAGATAGATAATTCTTTTTATTCCTTAGTCTTAAAGGCATTAATGACTTTAACACGTTCTAAAACCCTGAAATAATACCTTTAATTGTTACCAGAGCCCTTTAACCATACTCTGGATGATACTACAGCATGTCTGCCTGCTGTGGTTCTCCTGGAAAAGAGCTTCCCTGGTAAGACGCAGGCAGTGACTAAGTTTGTTCTAATTTGTCTGAACTTTACGTTGTGCATGAATGCAGCTGCACACCCATTGTGTCAGGATAAATATAGTCTGTCAGATGACAGCAAAGAAGCAGCAAGGAGGGTCATTCTGTGCAAGTTTTGAATAAATATGCCCATATAAAATGTCTAAATAATCGGAAAATCTCAATTTCATAAATTTGAAAGCACCAGGCCTCAGATTGACTTTCTCCAGTAAGACACTGAATTTTTGACACCCATGATCTGTATACTCTGAAAATAATACAGGAAAATATCTTTGGTTGTGCTGAGATAGATTGAACTTGTATCGGGTAGCAGTTCTGTGAGTCAGTTTTCAAGGCAGTCTACAGACTGAGGCGAACTGCTTCTGTCAAAGAACTCATATTTGAAGCTTTAGCCATCATCTAGTTAATGCATAGTCTCTTCATAGTGCAATATAGTTGCTACTGATAATGAACTCCAGGTATGTATATGAATTTATATAAGTTCAAAAAATTTAAGCAAAACTTAATAGGTAGACACCACTGGAATACAGAAAATCTGTTTGTTTTTTTTTTTTTTAATAGGAATTTTTAAAAGTGTATTGATCAGTGCTTAAGCCAATGTGTAAACCAGCAAGGGATATTAGTGGCAGCAGCAATTCTTTTTCCAAGAAATATCATATATATCAACATGAACACAGAAATACCACTGTATCTCTCATAAAAATGTGTGTGGAATAATTCAGAACAGGCAGAATTTCAATCTGCTGAACCTGGTACAATATTGAATTAACTTTTCATCTGGGAATTACAGTTAGATATAGTGTTCATTACAGCTAGGCTGTCTCTAGCATTATTTCACATGCATTTCTTGGTATGTATAAGTTGTTCTGTCTTTCCAGATGAGAAACACAATACATTAGAGAATAAACAAATGAAGGAAAATATATGAATGAGGATTTATTTCCCTGAACCTTGTTTTAAACAGGGTAGATTTCTAACGGTCAGATTAAATCCACACTGTATTAAATAGGGAAGTCATTGTGAACTGGCTGCATCATGTGACTAAACTAAAACTTATATGAATGTTTTATGTCTTTCTCCTTGTGTATGGAGGTAACAAAAAATAACGTATGCATAGATAAAGGAAAGTTATGAAACTTTCTCAGGTGTTTATTTTTCTGTATTGCACTTTATAGGATAAAATGGGCTTGTGCATAAAATACAGGTCTTTAAGGAATGTGGTGCAATTTTTTGTGTTTTCATAAAGATTTTTTATATTGACAGCATAGGTAAAATCCTTTGACAGTGGAGTGGTGCAGAGCTGCATCACGATGGGAATCTGTGACTGTGCTCTGCCAATTCCTTTTAAATTCACCTCAGTGCAGCAACCAGTCACCTATGCAATGCATTCAAGGGAGTTACAAACAGACCGTGAATTCAAGGAACGTACTATGGTCAGTTTAGGATAATCTTACACGTTTACCCATCCTTTCTTTTCCTATTTCCTTCTACTGTCTTGAAATCTTAATCCTGATGCCCCAGACTTAACAAGAGAAAATTTGGTGGTGTGCTCAGCACTCACAGGATGAGGCAGAAACTTGTCTCCACATGGCAATAGAAAAAACTTGTGGAGTATTCTCCATTCCAGGTATGTTATGTCATTTATAAGACTTTTAGAGCATAAGACATATGTTTATATACACAGTACATATATAAATTCTCATGGGCTTCTGGTCCAGATAAACTTCTCCCCCAGGCTAACCAGAGGTTCAGGGTCAAAAAGAAAGTACAGCCACGTATTCCTGTGCCCTTGTGAAATAAGAACTTTCTGGTGACTAAACGTTCCACACTTACTGATTTAGAGTACCATAAAGTGTGAATGTGTTCTGTCATGCTCCCTTTTTAAAATTAGTATTATTTATTTTAATTATGCGCTGGTGTTTTTATAATATGAGCAGTGGATGGAAAAAGCAATGAAACAATAAAAAATGAAGAAAAAATTCATAAACATTTTGAACTTGTATTCATTATCGATTTTTCTAATCTTGCTCTTGAGATATGCAGTAATTAAATACAAAGTGCACGTGTGTGTGCATATGTGTGCATGTACACAAGTATGTGTTCTGTAAGCATCTTCCATGTTAAAACTATCAGTTTTAGGAGTAAGGTATTTATTTGTGTGCACTAAGAGTCAGTAACATGCTCCACATGAACCAATTAAATGAAGCATAAACTAGTAAACACCTTCTTTGGCAATGACACCCCCTGATAAGAGTTAATATTCCCATCTGCTGCACTTTTCTTTTGGCAGCAGGTTCTTGCTTACATTGCACTCTGCTACATAGGAGGGGTGAGGTTCATAGAAGCTGCATACCAGCCACTCTCTCCCACTGCTAGAATTGCTACTGCCAAAGCAGCTGCAGAGGTGTCTAAATCCTTCACAGACTGAATAATGGCATGAGGTGGTAGGAAGTGTAGACAAAGAGGCAGTAATGCATGAGACTGACATCCTGCCAGTTCCACAACAGGGGCTAGTACATGTGCTGATATGCATTTCATCCTGAGTGTGAAACCTTTAAATGTGTGCCTTTTTACCACAATTAAGTGTGTCTTTCTCAGACTGCCACTCTACCTCTGGTTTGGACATGTTTCCACCCCTTATTGCTTTTTACTTTTCTTCATCTTATTTCATTCCCCTCTCATGCAGACCATCAAGTCAGCTAGTGTGATGAGCCTTGAAATGCTGGGCAATAAAGTAAGAGAGAGGATTGTATTTTTCTTGGATGCAGGAAGGGATGAGTACCTACTCCTTGAAACAAACCCACAGCTTAGCACTATTCTTTAGGCCTCTATATTTTTATTTCTTATTTCAGTTTCTACAAACAACAGGTGAAAATCATGAAAGAGAACAACTCAGCACTTTATAGGAAGCACTTTTGGCTCTCCAGTTGAAAATACAATAAATTGTCATGATTTCTGTAGGTGAGTGGGTGTGCGTGTGGGGGTGGTATCCTGCAGACTTTGCTATCAAGCCCCATTTGTAGTTTTCAGGTTGACTAACTGACTGCAGATGTAAATGGCTTGAAATCCTTAGAAACAAAAAGAAAGATGGCAGTTTGAGTGATGGTGATCTGTCTTTGCAGACTAAAATTCATAGAAGCCTCATTACTGAATGATTTATTATTGAACAGAGGAGTTTGGTAAGAATCTCTATAGATTTTCTTACCACTAAGCTCATGGACAGACTTGAATGACAAGCCTCTCAATGGGGGCTTGGAGGTCTCACATTTTGTTGCAGAGAAAAAATAATTAGAAAAATGCAAGTAAAATGATGAACTGGGCAAATATCGCAGACCCCTTGAACTCCCAGGAGAAATGACCCACCAGCTACTCTTTAAAGTAGAGAAGAAGGAAAATCAGGACTGATGTTAGAGGGTCTCATCAGTGTGCATTTTCAAGACATTTATGTCATGTCATCCTAGATATAAGAAGTTAATAATAGATGAGCAAAGCCACTGCCCAGATATCTGCCAATTAGAAACAGAAAAACTTGATCAGGCTGAAAACAGTGCCCAGGGATTAAATACTGTGAATTTTAAAATGCTTGGCAGAACAGCAAAGTTGCGATCTCTGATTAATGCTTTCACAGCAGATGTATAAATAGACAGTAGAACATGTGTTTAGGCCATTTCTTAAAGAAAGAATTTGGGAAAGAAAGCTAAACCACATAACTAGACATGTAATTCCCATAATGTCAGTACACTGCATATACTGTAGCTTGAAATAGTCCACAATTGTGTATTATTTACTTTTCCTTTCTGTTTGTGCTGGCCTTATTATTAGGGAAAACTACTAGCAGTGGGGAAAAGTGCAAAAGGAAAATGTTTATACATAGGTTTCTTCTGTATGTTCAATATTTTCTCTAGGGACTGGAATGTCTGAGCCTTTACTTTTCCCTGTCCAAAGGCTACCCTGAGACTGACCATGGAATTGATACTCAGAGTTCAGCATTTAAGTAAACTTAATCTGAGGTAACCCTGCAGTATTAACTGATATCTTTCCTTGGGGAATACACTGGGAATCCTGCTTACAAATATTCTTTTTTTTTTTGCAAGTCAATTAATAAACACCAAGGTAATTCGTTGTAATAAAGGAATTTGTGACGTCTTCAGTAAAGTCCCTCAGCAGCAAGGGTCCTTCAAAGGCAACTAGCAGCATCAAGTAACATCCTTATCCACTTGGTATTACTCTTTAAGATGCTTAAATGAGGTAAGACATTTGTGTCCGAATCAGTGCCCAATGTTACAGGAGATTTGAAAGAAAATTTTTACAACTATTTTCAGAATTCCTGCTCAGCTTACACTTCTGGGTATAGTCAATTTTGATTAATGGCAATCCTGTCACATTGCTATGGCTGGCTGCATGATGGGAGTGTGCATTACACTGATGGAGAAGTTCCTCAGTGCCCTGGATAGGCTGTGTGAAAAAAAAAGAGCTAAAGATTGAAAATGGATTATGAGTTCAAGAATCAATCAGCATATAAAGGACAAGGCTGAAATTACTGGGCATCAGAAAATGGCAAAGACAGTTACAAAGAATTCCAGAAATATCAGTGGAGGATTAGCTGTTCTGTAAACCAATTTTAGTTATCTCACCTTCACACTGCAAAGTCTGCTCGCTATCCTAACCTCCAACTGAACTTTACAGCACAGTCTATTGAATATATTTATGAGAATCCGGATTCCTATACATTAATAAGGTCTAGAGAGAAACTTCATTCTCTTTCATCCTTATCACTTTATACCTCTTGATATCTCTAGTTCTACATAAGGACTACTATACTTACAATTCTCAAGTACTGAACATGTTTTTGTTGACATAAAGTATCTCAGGTTTGCAAACATGCTTCCCATTCTCACTTGGACTCTTAAAAACACTCTGTGCTGTCTGAAAAAGACAGCCTTGATGTAAATTGGGATATCTTTAAACAGACATACAAGCAGATACAAATAACTCTGCCCACACTTAGAGCTGCCAGACCTGATCAGCTGTGACCAAGCACCATACATCTGTGCTAAGGTAATGATTACCTGAGCTAATGCATTCACCTGGGATGCTGAGCACATTAATATGAGCACAGCACCATCCTCACGCAACTACATGGTTTGGAGCTGCTGCTCTCTATGGGTAGAATGAACCCAACTTGCCTATGTGGAGAGATATTAATGCATGCTGAGGGGAAAAATGAGTCAGGGGAGTTTAAGTGGAGCCACAATCAGTTGAAACATGCTGGTTTGTTTGTTGAGGTTGAATACTTCACACACTTCAGTTGTTTAAACCTGAATGCTATTTTTTTAAGAAGAGAAAACATTAGAAAGATATGAGTTGCCTTGAAAAATCCTGTTCCAGCAGTTTTTAAATGATGAGGTTTTTTATTTTGTTTTGCAATTAGCTTTATCTACATTTTTAAAAATTATATGATGTGTCATTGGAGAAACAATAATAATCAGCAGGCTTGTGTTGAAGAAGTTTCCTAAAATAACTTTCCTATTTTAAGAATAAAACTTCTGGGTATATAATACAAATAAATGATGATATCTCCATCACTTTTGAGTCTTAAGGAAACACCTGACAAACATCTACTATGAATTTTTTGTATACAACTGAAACTGTTTGGAAAAGAAGAGGCTAGGCTGGAAGCACAAGTGCAGGGCCTGCAATGCTTGTACCAGGATGACAGGATCTTACATGGGAGATGCCATGCACAATGAGACTTTTTATGAGGTGTCCTCAAGAGGAAGTAGTTTCTGCATCCCACTGAAGTTTGAAGTTACTCTAATGAGGACAGTTCTCTGTAACAGAAGCGAGGTTCCACTGACCACCCCATGGCAAGTTTTCCCTCTGAGCCACAGAATTTGCTGGCTAATGGCAGAGTTAACTTGTTCATTTCTTGGGGAAAATAAAGTATTTCTTGTTGAAGCAAAATACAATCTGACACAATATCTCAGGGAGACTGCTGATCCTTGGATAAAGAGAAGACCTTAGATTTCTTCGTGCATCATTCTCTGTTTCAGTCTTATGGTGCGGAAAGCAGCAGAACATTTAAATCATCACAAAGCCAATAGGAAAAAATAATATTTTTATTTCTTTTGGTAACCTTTCTGAGTTATTTTTTAATTCAGCTATATATGAGCTGAAGGCAGGATATAAAACCTCTAAGTTCATAACAACTGAGTGTCTATTTTCTTCATATCTCTAACAAAGATATGTGTGGAGGTCTAAATTTACATTGTGATTATTGGATAATTTTCACCAGCTTACATTCCGTTAGTCATCTGCCCAGTGAGAATGGGTTGTCTCAAATAGGAGTTAAAGTAAGTGCAAAAAAAGACTAGTGCTTGTATTACTTCTGAATTTCACTATAAAGCTTTAATCCTGTGTTTTCGTGATTTTTCTTCTACCACCTGCATCTGTCTAACCACAGACAGTTTCTTGTTCTAGAGAATCAACATTAATGACCTTCTGGTAAATTAACCTTTTTTCAAAACCTGGTATAAAAGCTGAAACATATTTTCATATTTACTTATGTTTTTAATAGTTGCCTATGAATTAGAGCGGATGAATGTTCTCTTGGAATACATTTGATGTTTCTGCTTAGTCTGTAGATTTGAAAATTAAATCCCTTTGATCTAAGTGTCTAAATTAATTTCGGGTGGATGTTTAGATGGGTGTTTCTGTAATCCTAACTTTTGATACATGTTTCTGATCTTTCCTACAAAATGTTATTTTCTTCGTCATCAGTTTTCAATTAGATGTTTTCTTTAACATCAACACAATAGATGTTAAGAAGACTATCCTCTAAACTCTGAATGAAACTACCATTAAAAACATGTATTCTGCTTGTTTTCTTCTTTTCATGACCCATTGTTCCCTGTGTAGACTTCAGGCAAGGATAACCTGGGAGCTGAAACAACAGAGTAGTACAATAGATCTGAGTAGAATTGGTGAATAGGTCAGAAATTCAGACAGCATCATTTCAGGTGGTTGCCCTAGAGTTAAGGTTGTGTCTCCAGACAGAGCAAGGTCACAGAATCACAGAATGGACAAGGTTGGAAGGGAACACAATGGGACATCTGGTCCAACCTCCCCGCTCAAGCAGGGTCATCCTGTAGCACATGGCACAGGATTGTGTCCAGACAGTTCTTGAGTATCTCCAGTGAGGGAGACTCCACAAACTCTCTGGGCAATTCTGCACAGTAAAGAAATTCTTCTTCATATTCAGGTGGAACTTTCTGTGCATCATTTTCTGTCCATCCCTCTTGTCCTATTGCTGGGCACCACTGAAATGAGCCCGGCGCCATCCTTTTCACACCCTCCCTTCAGATACTTCTAGACATTGATGAGGTCCCCTCTCAGCCATCTCTTCTCTAGTTCCTGGGTAGATGTCACAATATATATGTAGTTGTAGTCCAATCTATTCTGGACATTGGACCTACAATTCATGTATGCAAGGTACACAGCAGCTACTCTGAGAATAAGTTGGCCTGACATACCTGGAGAACACTGAGATCATTCAGTGTGTGCTACAGATGCATATGCCTGTGGTTTTGCTTTGGTTTTCCCAAAGGGCACAAAGGACTGAGGAGCCTAAGTGGTTGTTCATGAAGTCCAGGAGTAGTATGAGGCTGCTCAACTCTGCAACATCTGGACCAGGGCTGCATCTCTCCCAGCTTTGGTTTCAGCTTTCTTACAAGTATGCAGAGGTATCCTACTTTAAGAACAAATTACTGGATGCTTGAAAAAAAACCAACCAGAATATATCATTTTGCATTGCTTGCATTTTCCTTTCTATTACTGAAAACTAAATATTAAGTGAGGAAGGGGATTGTAGGAAGAGATGGGAGAGTTAAGGCAATTGGTTGCTCATAAGTAGAATTCATTTCTGTCCTGCTGCTGTGAGAGTTCCTACGGGCAAGTTGCTTGAATCAAACTCTACAAAGGCAGGCACTAATTGTATGTTTAGGCATCGGCTGTGTTTTCAACTTAGCGTCCTCCACCTGGATCTACACAATTGCTGAGCATTCACAGCAGCAACTGAAATCACTGAGAACTGGGCTTTGTAAATGTTCTGCACAGAGTGAAAAGGAATAACAAATATCTCAAATGGGGCATATCAAATGAAAATTTTTGTCTTAATTTTTTCCCCCTGCCCCTATAAAATGGAGATATTAATAATCATTTATCTTACATGAGTACTGTGAAGACAAATGAATTCACATTTGTGAGCTACTTCAGTGAGGACTGCTGTGAGAGGCTATATGGGAATTAATAATTCTGTCTTCAGAACTGTGCCGGTTTTGCCCAGAGCAGAGGGAATTTCTTTCACAGTGGTTAGTATGGGGTTAAGCTTTGAATTTGCGCTGAAAACAGGGTTCATAATATTGAGATATTTTTATTATTGCTGAGAGGCGCTTGCCCAGAGTCAAGGCCTTTTCTGCTTTTCATGCTGTCATGCTGGGGACAAGACTGGGGGTTGGGAGGAGCCACAGCTGGGACAGGTAACCCCAACTGACCAAAGGTATGTTCCAGATCATATGACATCATGCTCAGCATATAAAGTGAAGGAAAGGAGGAAGAAGGTGGAGACATTTGGAGTGATGGTGTTTGTCTTCCTGAGTAACCATTACATGTGATGGGGCCCTGCTCTCCTGGAGATGTCTGAGCACCTGCCTGCCCTTGGGAAGCAGTGACTGATCATCTGGAAAGGCTGGAGTTAAGCTAAAAATTGTACAATTGAGGAAATATCCCAAGGTTAAAGGCAATTAAAACCTGGTGTAGTGGCTTGATTTAATAATAGTTCTCCTTTAAGTTTAATGTCTGTGAAACCAATAGCATTGTAGATACTGAAAATGACTGACAGCCAGCATACATAAGAAAAATGATTAATATGATGTTTTGTGGGAAGGAGGCATGGAGATGCTTTTAAAAACATATCCAGCTAAGGATGACTTTGTAATGTAACATAGCTTTGATAAGACAGAGGGAGAGAGGGATGGAAAACAATGTAATTTAAAGGAAAAACAGCATGTAAGCAAATACTGGTAAGAAATAAATCTCTTTTCAGCTTTTCACTTGTTTGGGCTCTTTCCTGTTAAAAAACTGTAAACGATGCACATAATTAGACATACATGTTGCCACAATGAATCACTTTTCTGAACACACTGATGCACCCTGACATACTAAGCCCAAGCTGGCAGGTCTGTGCTAAATAAGGATCTGCTGAGTAGCTGAAATGAACTTCTGATGCATTTCAAATAGAGACAGTGAGAATCCTCTAACAAGCATCCTCTCTGTGTTTCAAAGACTCCCACAGAGTCTCAATATTACTGATTTATCAGAACACTTCTGTGCATATACTGTACATGAGTGGAACTCTGTTCATCACAACACTTTGCTGATGAACTAGGATTCTTGTTCTCCTAATTTTCTGGTATTTTTTCCTGTAAAGAATTTGTAGCATGCATGAAATTTTCTATAAATTCAAATGCTTCTTAATGCACCCAATGAACTAATTGACCAGATGACATTCAAAATGAATAAAATAAATACAGCCTTGAAAGGACAAAAAAAAGTTTAATAAAGCTTTGAAAGCAAAGACTGCAGTTAGAAGTTACTTTCAATTTAGTTACATGAAGTACTGTTCAATACTTGCTCTGGAAAAAGAGAAATACTGAAAAGCACATTTGTACATAAAACAGAGACCTAGGAGAAGCTCTTAATGACACATTAACAATTAAAGGCATTTCTGGTGCCTAGGGTGTCCAGCAGAACAAAGGCAGTGTGGGTCTTTGTGTTCATAGACATTTCCTTGATGAGCAAGTTGAAGACCAATACCTTTGGCAGAGGTAGAGCTATATTTGATGGAAATGAGCAGGTGTCATGGTTTAACCCCAGCTGGCAGCCAAGCACCATGCAGACACTTGCTCACTTGCCCCTGCTCCCCACCCCAGTGAGGCAGAGAATCAGAAGAGAAAGTGAAACTCATGAGTTGAGATAAGAACGGTTTAATATTTTCTCTTATAATATAATACTAATAATACTGATAATAATACTTGTCATGAAAAAGAGAGAGGAACAAAACTCAAGAGAAATGAATGATGCACAACACAGTTGTTCATCACCTGATGACCGACACCCAGTCCGTTCCCAAGCAGAGATCAGCGATTCCTTGCTAAGTGCCCACCGAATATGACATTCTGTGGTATGGAATACTCCTTCAGCCATTTCAGGTCAGCTGTCCTGGCTGTGCTCCCTCCAAGCTTCTTGCGCACCTGCTCACTGGAAGACCATGCCAGGTGTGCCTACAGGACTAATAGCTGAAGGAGGGGGTGATAAAATGAAGTCACTTTAATCTGAACATTTATTTTTCTATGTGCTTTTTTGTGGTATGACTCCAGATTTGTATTACAAAACATAAATTACACCAGTTCTTCTGACAATCCTTACATTCCTGGTGTTTAAGGATTAGAATGGCCCGTATGGGGATTGAAACCACAACAACCTTGGAGTTATTAGCATCATACTCTAACCAACTGAGCTAATCTCAGGGTCAAACAGTGCATTTTGTAATTTTGTAGTACATTTATAAATAAGAGGGAAAAAGAAGCAATTTTTAGTGAATTTAGGAAAGAAGGAAATAGCAAAAAAATTTGATACGTAGTTTCCAAAAAATTAACAGAAATACCTGCAGGTATCTTAAGAATGAGATTTCCTCTAATGCTGAATATTATTATTTCAGCTATTATGTATCTGGTGATTCAAATCCCATTATATTTTTATACTTTTTTAATTAATACCTTGCCTAGACATCAGACTATATTTTGATCTAGGTTTTGAAATAATTTTCCAGGAAGTGCAGGTTTTCCTTATCAGCTCACACCTGTCTTGAAGACAGAATAGAGTGTTGCAAATAATTTAATAAAGAAGGACACAAAGCTCCCTTTTATCTCATAATCTACAGTCAGATGGTGACCTGTCAGTACTGGGAAGGAGAAATGAGGTTGATGGTTGATTGATTGGAGAATGCTTTGGCAATTGGGCAGCGTTCTGAGGCAATGCGGCAAATGGCTTTGGTCTTAATAACTTTCTATTACACGCACTTCTTGTGGCACAAGCAAAACAGGCTTTGATTTATTTTTGATGGATCTTCTCCCCACCAGTTTTAAAACTCATTCCTCGAGAAACACCTGAAGCTATTTTATTGCTTCCATAAAAGTATTAAGTGGTTTCAGGTGCAGAATCCCTCCAAGTTTTACTGTTAGTAAGAGAATTCACTTGCTGAAAGGTGTTTTTCTGCTATTTTAACTTTTGAAAAATCATTCAGATAATCTGTGTTTTTTGGTGTGCATTGAATAAAAAAATTGAAAATGCACAAAGACCTGAGGTTCTTTTGGCAGACAGCTGCAAAAATTACCAAGAATCTTCTGGCTTATATTAAAGATTCATCACAATATACTGACATTCTGTCTTGAGTAAGATAGCTTCCAACAAGCCATCTGCTAAGTTTTCATTTTCAACCTGATAAAGGTCTAAATTCTCAGGCTTGAGATCAACAAATCCATGTCGGTTTATTTGAAAAGATAATTTTATCTTAAGTTTTCTATTGTGAATCGGTAGATTGCTTAACTGTTTGTTTGTGAAATCCAGCCTCATGTCAAACAATAATTATATTGTACAGCCTTGTTGAAACCTCACTTACGTTTATGGAAAAAATCAGCAAGGAGTGAAAAAGAAGTACAGAAAAGAGAAAGGACTGGATGCTGACTGACAGGGAAAGGATGACAATAATATCATGTGAAAAACAGGTAGACACATTTGGAGCAGGTAAAGAAG
This sequence comes from Aleadryas rufinucha, assembly GCA_013397815.1. Lineage (NCBI taxonomy): Eukaryota > Metazoa > Chordata > Aves > Passeriformes > Aleadryas > Aleadryas rufinucha. The sequence goes on from VZTH01009954.1 coordinate 73,993, forward strand.
CATCGTCTGCAGAGTATTGCCATCCAGGGTGAAAAAGGATGAGTGGCACACGTTCCTGAGTTATGGCTGGGAACGCACAGTTTAGGAGTGGAGGTTCTGGGGAAGCTCCTTTTCCAGAGCTCCTTTTCCTTCTCTCCAAAGTGGGAGAGAAGCTGTTGGGGACAGGAGAACGCAGAAATACGTTAAGCAGGAATGAACAAATACATTAACAAATACATTAACAAATACACATCAGCAAAGACTGTGGAACATAGGAGCTGACACTGGAGGAAGAATACATCTGGGCAGGATTGACAAAACTGTGACTCAAAGCACATTTGCATAGGAATGAATCCGGGTGGAAACATATTTATGGGGATAAGGCCAAAAGAATCTTAAATGGTAAGAGCACTGTTATCTAGAGATGCTGTCCTGAAAATGCAGTCTTGGAGGCCATCCACTAATTTGCAAACACACACCAATTTTTCTACTCCTACATGGGTTCTTGGAATGACTTGGGATATGAAGTAAGATCTGGATTTGTATCCATTGTACCCTTTGTCAGGTAACAGGTGTTTTCTCATCTTTTTCCCTAGTTGATGGAAGATCAAAAACAGTTAATCTTATGTGAACTAAATAGCCCTCAGCAGATGGCTGTTTCCACTGACTGTAGAAGGTACTGTCATATATGAAAATTAGGTGATTGGCTTTTGCATATAAAAATCATCTTATGACCAAGTTAATAAGTATTAAAGTTGTTAAGGTAGTAATTGTTAAATACCTTTTAATTATGGAGTTTCCATGCTTTCTGTGAGTCCATGTCCCTCCCCAGCAAATGCCTGATTGGTAAAAGAAACTTTTGATGTACCTCAGAACCCACCAATCATACTGGGCCATGGGGCTGGACAGTGGGGAATTCTGGGAAGGGCCAAAGGGGTATAAAGGGCAGGTCCGTACAAGGACACACCCCTTTTTTCCTCCTGGCAAGCAACAGGGTGCATCATCTGCTCCCCTAGTGCTGGGTAAGTGGGGGAGGGGAAGGGCAAGGGCCTATCTCTTTCCAGAAACCTTTTATTTTATTTTAACAGAATGTTGCCTCAGATTAGCTGAAGTTAACCCGGTGCCAAAGATTTCTGCTGTGGACACATAACCATTTTGGTTTCAAGGATCTCCAATCCTGCGATCTCGGGTTTTTCTATTATTTTAATATAAGAATTCGGACTCTGTTATTTTTCCAATTTATTTTTTTTGTAATAAACAATACTTTTTTTAATTAAAACAAGAGTTGTCCTTATTCCTGACAGTACCATACAGCCAAGGAGGTTTCAACTAATTCTCTTTGTGCCATGTGTAAGGTGTAGGAAACGTTTATGGCTTTAATATTCTGATCATAGAGCTACATTGGAATTTTCCACCATGGCAGCTATTTCTGGATTCCTCCATGGCCTTCTCTGTTTTATATTGAAGAAATTTTACAGGGAAGATATTGTGCTCGGTTCCTAATTATGATACCTTGATCACAGGGCTCTGATCAGGGACAGCTATTTAGTGAGGGTAACAGTGGATATAGCTGTAAGTATTGCAGCTGTTCTCTAAACTGAGATCTTAAATCATATCTTTTATTGCTTATTTTTTAAAATATCTGTTTGGTTCACAATTTTCTTAGTGTTACGTTGATTTAATTTCTTTGATTTATGCATGTTTTGATGTCTGATTAGAACATCGTTTACATGCATTTGGTTCTCAAAAGTCCATTAAATGAGTCTTCAATCGATTAAATCAAATTTTATTGTACAAGCAACTGCCTTTGTAAATAAAAATAAATATGCAATCATTACATTTAATTACAACTGAGAAATGAAGATAATTTGAACCTATTAGATGTCAGACAAAAGCATTGATATGCCCAGAAAATACCCTTCAAGTTTTATATTCATATAGGGCTGGAATTGAGTTTGATAATAGAATTTGTCTTTATTCTGTGCAGGCAGTGACAACACAAATAGCAGCCTTAATTTAAGATACCTGGTAATGGTACAGCAGGTTGCTTGTTCAGATAATGTGGCAGAACCTTCCTTTCAGAATGCAACAGACAAGGAAATGTGTTCTAGAATTAATATTTGTAGGGTTTGATTCAGTTCCTGCTCTGCCAAAGATTTCTTTTTGACTTTCAAGTTGCCACATATACCCACACACCTAATACCTATCCCTCTCTAAAGCAGCCAAATATTTGCTATAATCTCGTCTTCAATTTGCTCACCTGTTAAAAAGAGGGTGGACCATTCACTAGCAAGGTTAATAATGTAAAGACTGCAAGGTAGTTTATATATTATGAGGAGATATCTATAATTATCACTGGCTGAAGTAAAGAATGAAAGGAAATAGTGTTGGCTCATTTCTCTGCATGAGCTGGAACGTGAGCTAGCAAGGACATTTCACTGCTGCATTTCACATGGTCCTTGGTTGGAATTAAAACAATGCAAATGTGGATTCAGTGGTTTTTTATCGATGTGTCCCAAAAGCTACCTCAGCAACTGAGATTTAGGGAGTCACTCTAGAAATAAGGGATCCAGTACTCAATTCAGAGAGTGCCCAGACACTGGGCAAGCGTTTGAATGACTTGTCAAGGCACCATTTGCATAACAGAGACCTAAAACATTTCTCATGCCATCTAATTCCAACTGACATTTGCATTCTAATCAATATGAACTTCATATTTAAAATCAGACTACTCATTTACTCTGCTAACATCCACATGGCCTTGGAGCATTACTTTTTATCTTTCATTTTGAATAATCATGTCCCATTCCTGACCTGAGCATCTCTCAGTGTAGCTGTAACTACTGTGGCCATGTCCACAGCTCTGCTCCTGGTGACCTAAGCAGCTTCTTTTATGTTCTTAGCAAGAAAGGATGGCATATTATTTTCCCTTGTGATAAGTATTAATCACTCTGTAGTAAAGTGCCTACAGTGTGTGAAGTTGCCTGCTGGCAGACCTTGTGAGCAGTTTATCACTGGCTCCTGCTTTGTTAAATGTCGAGACTTTCAAAAATAAATTGCTCTCTTTTTTAAAATTACACATTTACATATTTGACTCTAAGACTGAAAAATCTACTGAGCAGTAAAGGAAGGTAGCAACTTGTCCAGCACCCAACATTGTTAATTCTCATTTTTCACAGTGCCTGCTGCAATGAGTTTCATTTCTGGCCAGGGCTGACTTACACTGGCACAGAATGCCAGCCCTTGCTCTAAAAGAAGAACTGACATAGAGTCAGCCTGTACTCAACTAGACCAAGGTCTAGCCACGCCGAAAGTTTGACATTATTTATCTGTGTAATTTGAGTTTGATCTTTTTCATAGAATTACTGGAACGTCAGGATTCAAATACAAATATGACATTATGAAATACTTGGATATATGTAGAGAGTAGATATGGCTACTAGGAGTGAAATTAATGGGAATAGAATGTGCTCAAACTAACTGAGGCAAGAGATGTGTGTAATTTAACTGAAACATTACAAATGCAAGTTGATACATATAAGATCTTAAAAAGTATTTTATTCCTATTTTTCACTAATGCATTCAGGGACCAATTATTAAGTTGAATGGGACTGACTCCATCCATACTAACACTGCAAAGATGAACGCACTGCTTGAGCTTGATAACATGTGATTCATTAAAATTACCAGCAATACTTTGAAGAATCATGCTAACATACAGAATTAAAACCCTTGTGCCTGTTTTCTGTCTTGAACTAATGTGACTCTCTTAATAGGAAAGTCATTGTCACTTCTAATCTTCAGTGACTGATACCATGATTGATATTGAAAGTAAACTTAAACATTTTAACTTTTCATTAATGCAACTCTTGTCACTCAGACAGAACACTGAAGTCAGTGAAATTTTTGTTTGAACAACAAATGGAATATGGAAAAATTACAAGTTTTATGTTTAATTTATTTAATGACTTTAATATGCTGTTCTTCTGCTGTGATATACTTTAAATCACTGTACTTTAAATTTCTTTTCCTTGATTATCACCATAATTTGTTTGCTATTGTAACTTACATGCTGCAAATACTATATTGATTTATGTACCCTATGTACTAGTAAAAAAATTGTAATTTAATTTAAGAATTGTTGTAAAATGCAGAAAATGTGCAGAGCAGCATAAATGTGTGTAATAAAATGTGCTAACCAATGGTAATTCAATTTCAGAATCAAGCAATTAATCACAGCAGTTCAGTTAGGTATCTACTTTTCTTTGTATGCATAATATGACACTGATCATACCATCCTCATGCCAGTAGTGATGAGGGCAAGGCAAATGCATTTCAATGGAAAGATCCATCTCTTTTCCTTCCCTCTCTCCTTCACTGTCAAATTAAGCCACAGTTTCATTAAAACTATAAGGACTTCCTAGTCTGATGGTATTTTCTGTTGTATCTTCCTACTTTTTTGAGACTTTTAATTTATTCTTAAACCCACATAAACTAAACATCCTGGAATTTGACTCACTGCCACCCTACCTACCTCCCAGGGGTTGTGCTGGAACAAGGACACACCGACACTACACCACAAGGGAGACATGGACAGCCAGACACAAGAAACAAAGCTGTAATTGCTTCTAGAGTCTCAGCACAATGATACTACTCCCTTAGGTTACCAGGAGCAATATTAATTCTTAATCATCCACATTGTATTGCCTCTGAATAATTGGTAATAACCTGAAACACTCTTTTGAGGTATTCCTCTTTGTTTGAATAGTCACAGAAAATGGATAGGCAAAAAAAAATTGTTTTTGTATTTTTCTAAACATAAACCCTCTAAGAGTGATAAAAGATTTCCTAGACAAGAAAAAAAACCAAACTAAAAACAGTCAGTGTCATTACAACTGTTACTCATGCTAAAGTGTATATTTTCCAGAGGAATGACGACTGTCGTCCCTTTGAATATCCTGCACCTGTTGCTACCATTGCTTTTGTAGCTCTTGGAACTTAGCTTCAACTGAGATCCAAAAGGACTGTATATTTATATAGTTTGAAAAAAGAGAAATATCCGTAGTCTCTTATGCAGTTGTTTTGTTTGGTTGTTTTCTTTGTTGTTGATTTTTAAAAAATATTATTTATTTATTTATTTTTTATTTTAAGCCTGCTTAGGTGAAGTAGTCCACTAAATCCCACTGGGGTGTATGTCCTGATGTTTTGCTTTTCCTGGTTTTGGTTCCACGTGGATAGATAAAAAACTTTTATTTTTTTGTATATGCCTTTTCTTGCTGGTTAAAACAGGACCGTAACTGTCTGTCGCCTGGGGTGTTCAGTTATCAGGTTTGAGAAATCCAAATGAAGGACTTGAATACAAAGTTGTTTGTAATAAGCTCACTGACTAATCTTTATCCATAGCCACTGTGATTTCAGACTCAATAACCTACTGCCCAAAAAGGCCTAAGGGATGAATTTATGTCCTGGTATGAGAGAAGAGGATTTAACTATTTGTGATCATTTAAAAACCAATTCTTTTTTGGTTTTTTGGTTTTCTTTTTGTTTGTTTGTTTTTTAGTTTGTTTGGGTTGAAACAACAGAGCTCACAATTTTTTTTTGCTAATCCTGTACTAGTCTCAAGAACAGGAGTGGGAATTGAAATGTCTTTAAAGCAATTTTGCAGAGACCTTGACATCAATTAAGGCACTTTCACAGCTATTTTAACTTACTCCCCACTTCCTAGGAGCCATTACACTCAAATTTAACAGAGAATCACCATCATATCAACAGCTACACTCTCCTCTGGCTCTGATGCTTCCATTTAGCCTACAAAGGATGCTTTTTCACCAGGCTCCAAGACATTAATTATGTCACATGGACTGTTTTCTACATTTTTTTATGATTCTCAGAAAAGCTGATTCTGTGGGCTTAGTAGCTCTGAGTATTTTATCGTAGGTGTAGGAAAGAAACTTAAGATTACTCAGTTCTGTACATTTAGGTGAAAGAAAAATTAGTAAAGATTTTACATACAGGTAAATGCAAAAATAGTATAGATTTCAGTATTTTTGGCCAATATTACTTTTTCTTAACTTTGAACAAACACTGACTTTGAATAGCTATTTCTTTTATAGACCAGTAATTTTCATTTTATATGTGCCAAAAGGAAATGTGAGAGAGGTTCATTGCTAATTAAAATGAATTCTATGAAGAATGTGGATAAAGATGGAAGCTCATAAAAAGGAACTGTAGAAGGCAGAAAGGTATCTGACTTCTTGCATGTTGATGAAGACTCATCCAGTAACTGTATGTGACATAAAGTCCACCTCAAAGGAAATAAATAGCATCCTGTAGAGGGAACTTTTACTCATCTCCATGATAGACAGTGATTTTTATAGCCTAGTCTTGTCCGCCACTTCCTCTTTTCAAAAGGGAAAGAACTTTCAGGTGAGACCACTAAGTCACATGGGTATGCATGTTTTCATCTTGTCATTAGAGTCCAGGCATTCACTTACTGGGGACACCTTGTAACCTTCATACCATTGGAAACACCTATGTCTTTTTTTAATCTTGAAGACTTCAACAACATTGCAATGGTGGGCTTCTCTTTAGATGGTTCTGAGTATGGAGCAGAATGAGTGAAGACATAAATTTCAGGCTTATGATTCTCTCTCAGAAAATATGGGAAGTGAATCTGCAAAAAAACTGATGTGTCAATGTTCAAGAACATTTTCCAGTGCAAAGCATGTGCCATTTCTCATGCTTTGCTCCTTTGGGGATTTGGTTGTTTCTAACGGCCCTCTGGACACTCCAGGAAGACAAAGTAGCTGAAATATCAAGTCTTTTTTTAAAATCTGATGTTAAAATGTAAGAAATCTTGACAGACACTCCTCATCTGAGATTTCTGTGAATTTTCACAAATGCTCAAAACACCTGAGGAGAAGGTCATGGTTTGGACTTATTCATAACACAGACTTTGAAGTGTCTGTTAAGTAAAATGATCACAGATTTTGTAGAAATATCTTTTACGCCAAATAACTAAGGGTGTTTGCTTTAATTAACCGACAGTATGTGGGATGGACAGAAAAGTGAGAGAAAAGTGAGCTAAAATGAATTCTGAATGGAAAGAAAAATAAGTATTGGGAACAATCAGACAAAAAGATCCTAAGTGACTTTCTGCACCTTCTTTCATCTCAAGAAAGAAAGAATAGCCTGGAAGATATAACATTACAGTAGGAAAAATTGATATTCTGGTGCCTGTCACAATGATTATTATTTGTATAATTCTTGAACAGGAAAAGCTAGGAGAAACTCTTTCTGCTGTGTTTCAAACTCCTAGACAGAATAGTTAAGAATAGGGTGATCTAGAAATGGTGAGTATCAGAGCAACTACCCAGAATTTTTCTGGATCTGAAGCCCCTTTGATTGAAAGTGCAGTCTCAGCGATCTTCTGTTGTTTACGCTTTGTGTGCTCCTACTATTTATGTTTCCTAAAGATATTTTGGTTTTTAGTAGTCGATATTTTCCCATATAAGGTTCTTTCAGTGAACAGTATCTACTTATACTCTATCTAGCCAAACTCTAAGTAATTATATTTGTTACAAGTTTAGCTCTTCTCTGTGGCTTATTTTTCTCAGATACAAACCTATTTGTATTGAAGTTTTTCTTTGTTTCGGTTTTTGAGGGCATTTTTGTTTTTTTTCTGAAAAATGTTCTGAATATCCCTGAAAGTATGTGTTGGAGCCATGCCAGTGATTCTGAAAGACAAAATTAGAATTTAGCAAAAATGTTCTCATAATATTGCATAGAAATCATTTATTGCACGTCTTAGGATTTTGTTTCAGTAAAATCTCTAGCTACCACCTCTTTTAACATCAATTTTTTATATCTATCACTCAACAAGAATGATTACTTTGTAATATTAAACTTTTCTTCTTAAAGTAAAGGCAATACTCAATGTAAAAGACTGTGACTGAGTCTGGAACAGCAGAATGCTATAATTGCTTCCCACAAAACTAATGGATGAACTGTTGAATTGAATATGTGGCAGAATATAAAACAGACAATAGATAATTGGTCTTTTTCCAGCGTTGGAATGTAGAATGATAATTTTAATACAACAGTTTGGGGAAATTATTATGCACATACATGTATGCATATAGATATATAATATATATGGAAAAATGTTGGAACACATTCAGGCACATAGTTTTGCGAAATGTTAAAAAATTGTGCCACTTGCCTGGAGACAATGTGAGATAGGATAGTAGAATATTAGGATTTTCCCCTCTCTCCTATGCATAAAAATGTCCACATTATAGCTTTACATAAGTGTGCAAAGGGACATGCATATTTCTTCTGTTTTCAAATATATTTGCATAGGTGTGCATGTGTACATTGAAAAATACGTAAGTGCAAGAATACTTATGTCCATCGACATCTATATACATACAGAACATGTCCCAAAACAAAGATGCAGACAGTAAAATGTATCAGTCCTGACAATCCCAATGGTTTTGCTTCTCAGAAGTTTCTTTTATGATTCTCAGTTTTCTTTTTCGATATCCTGTTACACAATAATAAAAACCCCACCATGATTGAGGGCTCCCAGCCAAGCTCACTCCAGGGTTATCAGTGCAGCAAAGTTTGACCTTCCTGTGTAGGAAATCTGTTTTAAATTAGAGGTTGCTCATAGCACTACACAACTCAATCAATTAAAGTAAAGAAAAAAAAAAAAGAAAGAAGAGAAAAGTGAACACATTAAAGAGAAGATAAATTTCAGTTCAATGCCATTAGTTGTATTTTTCTCGGGTTGTGTGTAGATTCACTCTACACTGTGCTTTAATTGTGTCTGCATCCTTGAGGTTTTCCTGTCTTCCCAAAGAGTCACTTGCCTCCTGACAGCTGCCATAGGCCTTTATCAAAGGAGTTATTTCTTATCTGAAATTGTATTGAGTCTGGCTGAGATGGAGTTTTTTTCCCTGTAGGAGCCCCTCCCAGTGCTGAGCTTTGCATTGGTGGCTAGAAAGGTGCTGGTAACAATCAGTGTTTTGGGCACAGCTGAACAGCACTGGCACAGAATCAGCACTGTCTCTCCAACATTCACCCATCACCAGTAGCTTGGGGGTGGGTAAGATCCTGGGAGGGAACACAGCCAGGATAACCAACTCAAACTGACCAAAGGAATATTCCACACCATGTAATATCTGCTCAACCATAAAAGCTGAGAGAAAGGAGAAGGAAGAGAAAACATGTGTTAATACAGTGTTTGCTATCCAGAGCCACCACATACTGAAGCCCAGCTTCGTAGGAAGTGGCTGGGCATTTCCTGCCTGCTGATAGGAAGTACAGAATAAAAGCAATTTTGTCCTTTGCTCTCATACACAACATTTGCTTTTACTTTATTTAAGTACCTTTATCTTAGGCCATGAGGGGTTTTTTTTCCATCTTATTTCCACTCTCCCATGCCCCATGCTGCTGAGGATGGGAGTGATAGACTGTCTTGGTGGGAGCCAGACAAGGTTAACCCAACACAGAAAGTCAAGGCCTTCTTGTGAGAACAGTCATGAAGCTCATTATACTCAGTGCAGCTGGCAGGTTCCTCCAGTGCAAAACATTACAAGTCATTTTTCTGACTAGTCACCCTCAGATATAGTGAAAGAAGATATAATATCCTTGAAATCTTTATTTGGTGCTGGTTAGAGTTGCTATTTGTATTGACTCTTTGTTTAGAACTAGCCTTTGGCAGTAAATAAATTACTTCTCATCTAGTAAATCTCAGCAGATTTCTGAGGTCTTTGGACTGAAAAAAAGGGTGATAAATTGGAAGCCCTAAGAAGTTTATTTATAAATATTCCCTCTATTTAATTTAAGACTTTTTTTCCTATTTTAAAGATATATTTACACAAAGGTTAATTTGCATCTTTGGTAGAGCTTTTATATGGAAGGAAACCATAACAGAGTAATTTTTTTAAGTATTATTTTCAGCCTTAGGAAAAAATTGAGAGAGAACAGTATAAGAAAAGACTGAGAATTTCCTTCTACTGGGAAAAGAAGAGGATATTTAAAGTCTCTGCCCTGAATTTACATTTTTTACCATCCAAAATAGAACAAGCATGCTCTCCCTCTCCCTTTTCCTAAGCTTTATTTTTGCCAGGAATATTTATGGATTTGTTGGGACCAGAGCAGCTCTCCAATTGTTTTTATTTAGAGAGAAAACCAGAGAAAGTTCTAGCACTCAAGACTATATATCTTAAATGACTCAGATAATAGTTTTTAGTAAATGCCTTTTTCTTTTTACATTCAAACACAGATCAGCAGAAAGTAAAACGCCTTTCCTCTCTGACAATGTCTAAGCTCACAAGGGGAATAAATTCTGTCACTATGGACCAATTCCTAAGTGGGATAAAAAATTCTTGACTACAATTCTGCTACTTAAAAATCAGTTTACTGAGATGTTTTATGATCACAAACCATAAAGCTTGGCAGCAAAGCTGCCCAGAGGATAACTGCATCAACTTTTATTCTATTTTGGTTCTGGGGAGGTATTTAAGAAAAGAAGAATCTTTCCTTTTAGGCTTATTGTTCAAGAGGTTTAAATCATGATATTTATGAAATCCCTGTTTAAAACAGCTATAAGTTGAACTAATGTATTATACAGATCTGTGTGTCATTTATAGCTTCTAATTAGCAAAACGCTCTTCTAGTTTTCCTCTATGAGGCCAGTTGGAATTGAAGATCAGTTTATTCTTTCCAGTGAAATGAACAAATACATTGATCTAAAAAACAAACACTATTCTTTTTAAAGAAGATTGCAGTACATTGAAAATGAGAAGTCCATTCCAGAGTTTCACTGCAATTTCTGAATCAAATTAGTTGTTCTTTTTATTAATCAGCAAGACACACCATGGTAAACTGATGCTTGTCTTCACTGCTTTCACTGCTTGCTGCTGCTTGCTTCACTGCTTAGCTGTTTGCTGTTTGCTGCTCTAAGCAATGCACAAATCAAAGCAATAAAAATCAAGATGCCTTTCTCTTCATCATTTCTCTGTGTCTTATTGTGTCTTTTGGTTGTCACCTCACTTGTCTGAGCTCCTGTGGCTTTTTTCTTCTTTCCTATTATCTATGTTGTTCAAACATTGTGTTCAATTCAATTATAATGCCTTATAAAATACAACTGTGCAGATCTAAATATAAAAAAAGCTGATTGACCTTGAGTCCTATTAGTTTTAGTGAGGATTGATAAAATCCTTCTATCAAATTCCATCCTTTTAAATGTATAAATGATAGAAAGAAGTAAGTGTACTGTTGTATATGTTTATTAAGGTTTTACAACACAAGCTTAAAATATGTGATTAAATGTATTTGGCCTAGCAGTAATGTTGTTTGAAACTGTTGGGTGAATTAGAAAACTTGAAATATGTCAGAGCTACTGTGAAAGTGTCTAGCTATTAATTTCCAAAAGAACTCATTGTGATAATATGCACATCTGGATAGGAAGAAAGATGTTTTGGATGTCTGTAAAAGTGAAAAAATACATATAGACCTGAGTGTTCTGAGAACTTTATTTCTGCAATCTTCACCAAATTTATATGGAAGTTTGTTAATGTCCTATTGTGTTTCTTTTCCCATTCCCAAGGTTAGAGTGAACTAAATTTGACGGAGAGTTTCTTATTCCCTCTAATAAGGATCTAAATTTAAAATTAAAATTTAAATAGAAGTAATATTTGTTTCAAGATGCAGAGCAGTAGAAACCCTAACCTCCTTTCTCTGTGTCATTATTTGTGTTTACTTTGTTTACCATTGTTGTGCAAAAAAAGTTGCGTCTGTGCTTTTACAGAATCAAAGAATTGTAGAAAGTATAAGCTTGGAAGGGACCACAGTGGGTCATCTGGTCCAACCTCCCTCCTCAAGCAGGGTCATCCCAGAGCACATTGCACAGGATTGCACTCAGACTATTCTTGAGTATCTTCAGTGAGGAAGAGTCCACACCCTCTGTGGACAATCTGTTCCAGTGCTCAGTCACCCATACATTAAAGAAGTTCTTCCTCATGTTCGGGTAGAACTTCCTGTGTGTCAGTTTCTGCCCATTGCCTCTTGTCCTATTGCTTGGCACCACCAAGAAGAGCCTGGCTCCATCTTCTTGAAACATTCTCTTCAGATATAGACACTGGTGGGGTCCACTCTCAGTTGCCTCTTCTCAAGAGTGAACAGGCGCAACTCTCCCAGTCTATCCTCCTAAGAGAGAAGCTCCAGTCCTGGTTGAAAACAAAGAACTGTATAATGGACACAGACTCTGAGACACCCAAGATGATGCAAAAAACCACAGGAGCTCAATGCAGTTTAGATATCAGTTGATTTTGCCTCAGTATATCTTCATGCACATTGCCAGTCTACTGTCACAAATGAGTGGTTTGGTCCCTTAAAGAACCTCTGTCAAATGTGTTGGCAAAAGTAGGGTTTAATATGAATTTGTGAAAGTACAACTTTACAGAGTTAAATGGAAAGGGTCACTCTATTACTTACTACACAAATTAAAGCATACAAAGTAAGATCCAATTAGAAGCAATTTGGTGTGATTTTCATGGAAGACAGGAATGCAAAAAGGGGTAAGGGTTCAAAGGATATGGATGCAAAGATAAGGGTGCAAAATGGTTTATCAGCATTAAATTATTGAATACTTTAGTGTTCACAAAGTGATTTGATAGGATTCACTACAATTATAACAATGATTTAACTATAGATTTGAGATACTACCATTCATACCATAATCAATTCACACACACAGAGGTAAAACAATGTGTACACCTATTTCTGTGTGTGAAAAGGTACCTATCAAAAATTCCAATCAGGTTCAGTGAAATACTCACATCAAATCCTTTTGTGTTTCCCAACAGGCAAGGATTACACCTTGAAGAATTGCATGGGAGGGGTTATCAGCCTAGGTCTTGTCATCAACGATGGTCCTTCCAGTATTGTAAACTTGGGGTTCTGGGAGCTCTGAGAGGTGTCCTAGTGAGAGGGAGATGCTGGTGCAGCCTACTGTGGTCCAGGAAAACGAAAAGGGCCTCACTTAGCACTGCTGTTTGTAGGGTCACAGGATGACTGACTTTGGTCACCAGTAAGTTTTCATCCTCGCCATAATCCAAGTCAATAATTACTGCACCTTTTTCCCAGAGTGCAGTAACAATGGCACTGTTCCACTCAAGCTGCAACTCCCAATCATGCACTCCACTCAAGCTATCATTCAGGTAAATGGTTTACCATGGTTACAAAGGATAATTGTTTATCCTTTGCTTCCTTGGTTGGGCAGCTGATGTTTCTGGTTGATCCCACATCTACTATACAAGAGCTCCTGGTATGGTCAGACTCAACTCATGGCTCAATTGGTATGATCAAGGGCCACTTCACACTCAGCTGGCTCAGTCAAGGCTTATCAGGAGATTCTGAAATTGTAGAGCAGGTCTGAGAAAGAGCCGGGGAGGGGGGATCCACCACCACATCTATGCATTTTCTTTTCTGTCTTTAAAATTCTGAAAGATGAATTTAATGAAAATGATAATTGTTTGAATTTAAAGCAGAAAACAAGAAAGTTTGAGGTCAGAAGCCAGGAAGTGTTGAAAGCTTCCTATCTGTTTCCATTACCTATTTTTCAGTTTTGTTTGGTGATTAGCTTGCATGCAAATGGGAAGAGTAGCTAATCATACAGTGGGAAACACAACAAAAATATCAGCATACTATTTTGACTGCTGTAGAGCATGTTACTGTGTGTCTGGTGTGTGGCTTAGCTTTCCTCTCATTTAACAGAGCAGCAGAGCCTCATGACCTATTAATACGTTATAGGAATGGGACACACAAATGAAGATCACTGGCCTTTAATAATGCAATCTCCTTTTTATTCTGTCATTTAATAAAAATAGGCAAGATTGAAAACTTTTGACAACACTGATAGTATGATCTATAGCGGTGTGATAAAATTGACACTACTTCAATGTAACTTAATCTAGTTTAACTAATTGTATTGAAGGAAATATTGATATTCATGTCAGCAAGCTTGATGCTTAAATGCATCATCTAAATGAGGTTTTACTTCATTAAAAAGTGAATAAAGGACCTGACACGAATAAATAAATTAATCTGTCAAGTCCAGAAATGAGGCTTTCAAAATGATTCTAAGATTTTATTTAAGATTTTTCTTGGAGAATTTGAAGGTGGCCTTAATTACAGATGTCATGTGTAATATTAATAAGAATGTACAGAATTCCAAAATCGATTACAGAAATCAAACTGCTTTCATTCTGATTTGAAATCAAATAATTTCTTAGGTTTCAGGGTGAAGCAAGCATAAATTTATGAGCATGGTTTAAATATGGTACAAGTCCATGTTTCCTGGGGAGTGTCTGTTGATCTTAGATCTGATTTAACCAACCACATTTTAGGCCTCTAGAATTTAGATTATAATTTCTTAAGTTTTAATCATATTCTAAAACAGGTATTTAAGACAGGTGAATATTCTCACTGTGTGCCTGTATCTCTTACTGAGTATAACGGTGTTTCTAACTTATACTAGATACCTAGCAATCTAAAAATTAGTTAAGTGAAATAACTCTGAGCTTGGTGTAAAGCTCATAATTTCTTAATAATTAATCTCAAATATTCTCCCATGCCTCTGGTTTTCATATTCAGAAATGTTCTGCTTAATGTTATTTAAATGTTGCTTTCATGTAATGGCACAGCCTGGTAATGACATAAAATTGGACAACCTGGGGAGCTACAACAGGTAACTGAATACAGGTAGCTTCACTCTACCTACTTAGAGCTAATCTTTTGGATCTGTAAACTATTTTCTCAGGGTACTGAGAACGGTGAGGGTACACCTCTGCCTGATCTGTGGGCCACAGGAGAACTTCCACAGTTCCACAGCTGAGCATCCCATGTGCTGCTTTCTCTGCTCATTCTCTTAACTTTTTGGGAGTGTAGGCAGGTTGCATAGCCCGAGAGAGGTTATGCTGTGCTCTGGGTAGGATTGAATGATCAGGGGACCTGACCTGAAGTATTCAGGCATGGGGGTTCACCAGGTAATGATCAAAGTAGTGGCATAGTTCCATCACTGGCCAAGGCCAATCCCATCAGTGGCAGTGGTAGCACTTGAGATAAGGTATTTAAGCTGGGTAAAAACATCTGTGCAGGAGCAATTTCAGCTGGAGAGAGGAGTGACAACATATGAGAGGAACAGCTCTGCAGACACCAAAGCCAGTAAAGCAGGAGGGGGAGGAGGTGCTCCAGGTGCTGAAGCAGGGATTCTCCTGCAGTCCGTGGTGCAGACCATGGTAAGACCCACAGGTGGCAGTGAGGGTAAAAACACCGACCACATTCTGGGAGAAAGGGCATATATAGAAATAGAGACTGAAACTTTTAGAGCTTTGGTCCAAAAAGGAAATACAGGCTTGACAGGTTTTACAACTGATCTGAGCAGAAATGCTTTATTTACTTAACAACAACAAAGGTTTTAAAACAGGTACTTTTTTTTTTTTTCTGCCTTAGATTTTATAAGAAGAAACATTTTGGAAGCTCCCTCAGGTAACTGGTAGTCATTGTTGAACATAAGCAATGAGTGTTGGATCCTACAAGTTATGGTGATGTGTTGGATGTGATAAACCAATTTCTGTTTCTTATGATGAAAATCTGCTTTTTATGAGTCAGTACTTTTTTATTTCAAAATACTTTTCATTTTCTATTGCACAGATGAGTTACAAGCTATAAAAAACACATTATTTTTAGCACTGCGTTCCAGCCAGCCATCTGATGTGACTTTTATGGTGATATTTCTGTATAGGATTTAGTTGTATTCTTGTTACACTGATTTTTTTCACCTGCATGTCTTTGAATGGACAGTAGCATATATACCAAAGGATGAAGACATGTGGTGACAGTGGACATGTTGTTCAGTACCACTCCCTGACCATTTAATTCTCACCTTTGCCTTTATACTGTTACAGACTTCTGTGAAGTCTGCCTCACATTCAAAGGAATGTAAGAGTAGTATTCGAGAACCTGCTTGCTCATGTAATTGGCATTTACACAAAACCCGACCCTCTTTTTCTGAATGAAAAATCAAAAAGCTGATTGAGCTTCTACTTTAAGCGTGACAAGGTTTCTCCACCCAGCTTTCAGGCTAAACTGCAGAGCAGAATCCCAGTTCTGCTTAGAAACTGCCATATGGAAGGAATCATGGCATCTTTTCCTGAGACACTGGTGATTTTTGGTGCCCTTGATGAGTCAGAATGTAGAGCCCATCATTGATAAAATTAAGTTAGGGCGATCTGCACAATACCATATTTTGAGAGATAAGACATGCTTTCAAGTATATGTATATATATAGTTTCTCTTCTATAATCTTATAATTTTATAATCTTTAACTACATGGCATAGAGAACAACAACAAAAATAGAAACTAGAAAGAACTTCGGAGGAATTTGTTTGCTCTGTTATATAGTATGTGCTAAATCCAGACCTTTTTCTTCTTCTGAACAGTTATGAAAGTAAATGCTTTTAAGGCTTTGGACCATATCTCAAATTCTCTTAAATCCATGTAGCTTTATCAAATTCAATACCATTACCTTGCTTCCCATACACTGAGAACCTGTATCATTTTCCAGAACAAATTTCATCAACCTGATTTGTTACATGTGCAAAGGAAGTTACAGAAAAAGAAAATCTTTTTAAGCTACTGTGATCTTTATATAAAAGAGACTTCCCTAAGTTAAAAAAAATTTAAGAATTATCATTACAGTGTCTATTTTATTTTAGATTTGCCTATTTCATTTTAGTTTTCTTTTATTAGTGAGTTTTTTGTTCAACAAATGTCAGCTTCTTTCAAGTCACAGTCCTTCCATGGTGATAAACTATCAAAACCAGAGAGGGGTATAGTTCCAGAGTAGTGCGTTGGCAGTATTAGCACAAATCCTGTTACACATGAACAGATTTTAGCACATACCTCCCTTGCAGTGCTTTGAAAATGTATCCTTTCATATAAAAATACCTGCATGGATGGCAATATAGAGAACAGACTTTGTTTTGTTAGAAGAGTTCTGCTTGTTTGAAGTGCCTAAAGTAATTCAAATTAACCCTTTTTGTAACAAACAAGAGAGAAGTCTGAGATTATACAAAAGTTTGCAGACATTTATTCAAAAGCCCATACACTTTGGTGAGATTTTTTTCCAGCTTGATCCACTAATCCAACAAACATTAGAGGAGCAACACTAAAACTAACACAGAAAATACAGCAACTCAATAAAAACTCAATCAAGAAAATGTGATCAATATGGATGTGGAAGAAATCTCTTTTACTTATTTCACTAAGAATTACTTTTTCTTAACATAAAACATGTACAAACCCATGAGCTTTTGATTACATATTTTCAGCACATGATGAGAATATAACACATGAGAACAATATTTTTTTTTAATTAGCATTCTATCAGCAGAACCCTGACTACTAAATATAGGCATAAGATACTGTAGAATCAAAGATCTTTCTATTCCTTAGGGTTAAAGATCATACAGTAGCCCTGTCTGACAGATATTTCTACCCAACATTTTTATGTTTCCTCCAGCTTTCCTCCAAAGCATGAAACTTCTGGAGATTATTTTATTGCATTTGATAGTAACTAGCTTCCATAATTCTCTCAACTGCTGCATAATTCAAAATCTGTTTTGCCTTCTTTTAATATTTTTCCAAAGTAATATTTAGTTCTCATAGATTACATGCATACATAAATATAATTTACATATATAGTCTTATATGTATTAGGTATAGAATTATTTATTATTTTATCCATTTTACATTGGCTATCATTCAGTTCTGTTAAATCTTGTAACTTACATTTTGAGAACAGAGAAGTCAGAAAACTTAATTTTTTTTCCTGTATTATTTGTCAGTTACTTTATATAATTTTATATGAATTTGTCTTTCTCATATGGACCCAGAGCCGATATATTACTTCGAACATGTCACCTTCGTTGGAAATCATTATGGAGAGAGGTAGAATTTAGAATCTCAGGTTAAAAAGAAATAGTGTTTTAATGCTCTAGACAATTTTCTGATAGTACTCCCATTTCATCAAACCCCTTTTTGTTCCAAAAAAGCTGCAAACATCTGTGCAGACCAGACACATCCCTGCCTGTGCAGCAGGACACCTGCCTCCTGAATCAGCTTTGCCACAATTTGGAGGGATGCTCCAGCTTTGTGTCTAAGAAGCAGGTGCCTGTCTTACATGTAGTAGTGTTGGTTATCACACTCATCATGCAGCATGAGGAAGAAACTATCTTCCATTTGTCAGGATCTTCAGACAGAATTTAGCTGGAATCACTGCAGTTTTGAACTGCTATTTGATCAAGAATAAGGTAGGACCTGCTGGTTGCTTTGAGAAAGACAGATTTTTTTTTATATAGGTTCACAGTTCTTTCTCTTCCTTGTTTAAGAACTTTGGATATGGGACAAAAATGGAAGAAGACTCCCACCATGAGAAGTTCAGCTACTTACTTACATCTGGCATTGTTTTGTCTGTGAGGGAATAGACAAATGGCTTTCCAACTGGGTGGGAATATATTGATCCTTCTAATTGTGCATCCTGGAGGGGAAAAAACACTTGAGGATTGAAAAGCAAACGTTCAGAGGGATGCCATGTATATTTAACTGCATCTTAATAATTGCATGTGCCTCATTTATGACGAAATTAAGTAAAAATATTTTCTGCTTCTTAGACAATAATGTGAGACAAACCAGTGTTTGGTACAGCACAGGTGGTATCCAAGCATTTTCTGGTTTACTACATCTTTTAGAAGCTTTAATTCATACAATGGAATACTGTACAATTATATCCCAGGGTGGTGTTAGCTAGAAGTTGAACAGCTACTCTAAACTGGTGTTAGGACTAGTTTAGGAACCTGTCGGAAAACACAGATGGATCCTGAGTAATTTGCTTTTCTATTTTACATCACTGCTAAAAAAACTATAGTCATGTGTGAGGAATTGAACCCCAAAAGTTTTATGATATGCTCAGCTGTGAGCATTCAAGGAAGTGGACACCTGTTCATTAGAACACTTAAGCAAGAACTTAAGTTCTTACCTAATAAACTTGGCAAAAAAAAAGGATTTATGCTTGTACTTGCAATCTCTGTAAGGATTATTCTGAAGACTTTTTGTAGCACTATAGTCAGGTTGCATAAAAAATAACCAGAAAACACATGAAGATAGAATACTAAAGATTGGATATCATTCTCTATTAATATATTTCAGTTGATTCAACACCAAGTGAGAATAGTATTTCACTTTCACATTTTTCTTCTGAAGCAAGACACAGAGGTTCATTCCATTTTTCTCTATCCCTCTTCCCTGCAAGAAGCTTGCAGGCTCATCAAATTCACATATGCAAACAGACAAAAGCAATCCTCCTGGCCACCTAATTCTAATTCAAGCTGCTTTGCACAGCTATACTACTAAAAGGCCACATTCTTGCAGAATGATTGCCTTCTCTGCATACTTATTAACTAGCTTGGTGCCTGGAAATGTTTTTTCCTGTACTGTATAATAATTTTTATATGTCCTTTTAAAAAAGAAACTGTACTTTACCTGCATCAAAAGTCTGGCTGTCATCCAACAACATATCACCTAGGTCAGACACACCTGATAACTGTGCAGTGAGTTATGCAGAATCTCCTAGTCCTCTATGGGATGAATCTAATTTAATTTATCAGAACAGTACCTTACTACAGAACTTAAAAAAAATTAACTTTCAGGTGTTTCTGTATGTAGCAGAAAAATTACATATCATTAACTTTTATTATTAAAAACAAAAAAAGGCAGAAGTAGAAAACATTTTCTATTAAAAGCTAGACCTTAAATGATTCCTGCAAGAACCTTTCTGACTTTCAATTCTACAAAATATTATAGGAGATTTCTCATAGGAACACATAAAGCAGTGCATATAGAAAACCGCAGGAGCACCCAATCCGTAAGTACTGTTACGACTTCATTTTGGATCATTACCTCCCTATCAGGACTTGAGGAATAACTTGCATCAAATGGTAGACTGAACAAATTTGTCCTTCTTGTCTTGTGAAATGGCAGTGAGCTGACTGGGATTCCTTCTGGTTTTTAGTATTTATTTATTTAATTTTATTACAGAATTGGGGTTTGTGTGTTTAATTGCTATTTATTACTTTTCCCCTATATTGAAAAAATGGAAGAGAAATATTCTTTGTTTATATGGCATAGCTGAAAGGCAAACATTATTTTACCTGTTGCACTGCTTCTCTTTGTCTTTCTCTTGGGATTCTGATTGCACAAACAGCAGCTTTGGTGTGTGATTAGAAAGCTGAAAAATGCCCATCCCCAAATAGTCTCAAGTATCCAAATTGACCAGTTCCTCCATCCCTTCCAGTGCTTTATTTCTTCCACCCTGATGAATAAGATAGCATTGCAGTTGCCAACTGTCAAACTGATTGTGTTGATAGGACCCATTATTCATTTTATCTGAAGTAAACCACATGCTATGGAGGACTTCAAAAATATAGTAATAGGTATTGTAAATGATTGTGGCAAATCATTAATTCAATTGGCCAATTTCCTGTGAAGCAGAGTTTTGGGAAATATGTTAGCCATGTCCTCTTCTGTTGGGTACCTGTCCCATCCAGTTTGAAGCCAGCATCTCTGTTCCTTAAGGATATTTGCCCTGATTGAACCTTTCCTAAGTTTTGTTGTGTATTTCATAAAAAGTGAGTTCAGTCTGCAACCTGTTCATCAGTGCACACGTTTATAAGAAACACAAATTTTCAAATAATTTAATGAAATTTAATATCCTTGAAATTCTGGTTTCAGTGGATGGAAACATTTAGAAGTTTTTGAGCATGCATGTGTAGGAGGGAGGTAGATGCTCAGATATACCTGCACACACAAAAGCAGAATAGAGTTTCATAAAATTGCATCTTTGCAAGGTTTGGCTGCTAAGTTGCTGATTGTTACATAAAGTGGATGGAAGTTCTTCTGTGTCAGACTATAAGAAAAGAGGATAGTGAGGATGATCCACGTTCTTATGAAAAAATTTGGAAGTCTGTCCAGCTGTATGTCAGTGCAAGGAAATAACAGGGAATATTTTGAACATGGTCACTGGAAAGCATGTACGTATGCCCGAGGTGATTTTTTATATTTCTTTTTAATAGACGAAATGTAAAATTTAGTATCTTGTCCTCCAGAAGTTAGCCACTTATGAAAACTATTGATAGAAGTTCCTTCTATGTTTGATAAAGAAAATAACTTGAGAGTGTGATTCAATGTGTTTTAAACATTTATGTTTTGTTCACTTAGAGGGTATTAGGTACTAGTTTGGCATAGATAGCTGAAGCTAGGTGGAATGAATCTCACCCACTAAGTATTATTATTTTCCATATCACCTTCTATATTATCCTTAACCTTTTTCACCTGCAGCAGGTTTTTGCAGGAAGTTGGGTAAGTATGGGTGGATCCACCCAAGGTACCATAACTGATGTGCACTTTTAATATATTTTTAGCAGGCACTATTGAAATATCTCTGGGAAACCTCAGTAGATTCTGGATGAGTGGAAAACATATTATGTTATGAAACCATATTATATGAGTGGAAACTAGATTATATTATGACATTTAAGACACATGTTTTAGTGTTCTAGTGTTTCTGGAAGTCCTGATGATGCTGAGTGGAATTCTGTGTTTGCAAGATTGAGCTTTCTATGATATTAACAGAAAATATTTTCAATCCAAAGAGAGATTACTGTTGTGAGCCTCGTATATAGAGTTATCCATGGATTGTCATCATGCAATAGAAAAATGGAAATTCATCACAATGAAGTATTTGTGAGATCTATAACAATCCAAATTCTTACGGAGATCACCAAGGATTTCCCTTGTAAAATCTAAAAGGCAACACCACAGAATAGGCAGTGTATTGGAACAGAAATGACGAAGTTGCTCTACATGACATTTCATTTCTGGATGGCAGCAAAGATCAATGTACTTGGCTACACCTCCTGAATTACTGTCTCTTTCTGCCAAGGAATAGAATACTGTTATACAGCTCCTTACTCTACATTTCAAGTCTCTCACCATAATGACAGAATATTCTGAGTTGGGAGGGACAAAGATCATCAAGTCCAAGTTTTAAGTGATTGGCCTGGATGGGGATTGAACCCTCATCCTTGGCATCATTAGCACTGTACTCTAAACAATTAAGTAATGTCTCGTGACTTTCAGTGAAGTGGATACTTTTAGGTTAGAATCAATTTATAAAATAATTTAAATTATGATCTACTGTGTTATTCTGCATTTCTGTTCTAAGCAGTATTTTTTATTGCTAGAGACCTCAAATGCCAAAACCCACAAAGTTCTGTGCTGCAATGTATTTCTCTAGTAGCAGCTGTGTGTGCAAATGAGGGCCAAATCATAGTTATTGTATTAACTCATTTCAAATCTCCTAGAATAAAGGTCAGGCTTTTTTGGTTTTTTTTAAATCAAGTTTTCTTGGAGAAAGATTAAAATGCTGTAATTCAGCCTTTTGCAAAACAGCCCCTCTTTTGTTGTATTTATTTATGAAGATTAAAAGCCTCTTCAGAAAATGTTTTTTATGATAAACCTGTGATCCTTTTTCATTATAATTCACTTCAGTTTAGATAGAGTTTTTTTTAATTCAGATTTACTTAGCTGAAATTATTTTTTTCTAAATTTTTTAACCAAACACTGTATTTAAAATATTTACTCTAGTAAAGCTTGCTTTTAAAGAAGATTTTGGCTTCCTGAATGAAGAAAAATACTTTGGATCTTCACTATTTTATATATTTTTTATAAGCTTGACTTGACTTTCAGAGCTCCTGATGAATATCGTTGCACTAAGCTGTCTGGATATAAAGCTCTATATGAGATATAATATTAATAGGGACTTCCTTGGTACAATTGTAGGTTCTTTTATGGAAATTTTGACATGCTAAACACCTGTCTCTATGGACAGCTAAAAGAGTGTTTTTCAGGCTATAAAACACTAACAATAATCTAGGCTTGTTCTCTAATTGTTGGGTTTTTGATGTGGGATATTTTATGATCAGGGGAGTTCTGCTTTACTTAAATACAGGAGGAGAAAAAGCTACAAATACTTTAATTGTAATTTTAATTGAGCATATTCCTGCATACCATCATCATTTGAACTCCTCCTCAAGTCTCATTTAAGCAGCTTGCAATGCCAGGCCCTGGAGAAAAATAGCTGCTCAACATCAACTCCCACGCCTCCTTTAACAAAAGATTGCTAGATTTTTTTTTTTTTTTTTTTTTTTTTTTTTTTTTTTTTTAATGCTTGTATTGGACAGCTAGCAGGGCATTTGGTAAACAGACCTGGGAAAAGGTCTTGAGGTGAGAGCTCAAAGGGGAGAAGATAAGCTTCAGAAATTATGGAAAGAAGGAAAATTGCCATTTTCAGGAATATCTGTGGTATAGTTTGTTGCTATCCAAGCAGCCACTGAAAATTGATGGACTGAGAGTAAAGCCCCAGCAAAGTGACCACTCCTTCAATGACAGGGGGGATGAGGAAGACATTTATTTCTGAACTTTGAAGTCTTTCTCACCAAAAAGAGAAAGATATTGTTGCACAGTTTTCCTGTTCTGACAAGATAAACATCAAAATGCTGTGACTTCACAATCCTCTGAAATCTGGAAATTCCTCCCATAGACTTCAATAATTTGCATCCAGGCTCCTAATGATGGCCCATTCTGTGTGTTTTGACCGTGCAGATTATGGCATTGTTCATCTGGTTAACAATTTTTTCAGTGTTGAGAAGCACACAGGTACATTGCTGAATTTTCATCCATTAGCCGTGCTTACATAACATAAAGCAGTGTAATACAGTGGGATCTGACCTGAAACCACAGCTTCCTAAAATTACAGGAGAGATTTTAAAAAAAGTGCAAATACTTGGAAGTCAATGCAGGGTTTCTGGTCTGTTAAAACTCATTGAATATCCTTACTCAGTGCAGATAATGCCTTAGGTGCATTCAGCTACACTGAACACGATTATTTTTTCAAATTCACTCTTCTATGAAGTTATTTTAAATGGCATCAAAGCCCTGTACTATAAAGGAATCAATTTAGATGACTTCAAAAACAGTAAAGTTTGATTGAGACTTTAATTGAAAGTTTAGTTCTTTCCCCTCCTCTCAGTGATACCAAATTATTTCCTATAAAAAGACTTTCTATAAAGACTTTACTTTATAAAGTGAAGCAAGAGCTAAAGGGTATATGTACCCAGGATGTTTGAAGCATTTCTTAGCATGAAAAAAATGGGAGCAAGCAGCAAGCCACAGTCACCAGTACTTCTATAGTTATGTATTAAGATGGTCACAAAACACATCCTGCTCATCCACAGTCCAAAGCCACACTGCAAGGGCTGGCTGCTAAAGGGAAACATGAATGTTTTCATATTCACCATTCTCTTGGAGTGCCAGTGTCCCATGGCAGCACTTGGGAAATATTTTCTGTCTTTAAGAATAGTTCATATCATTTTTTCCCTTTTCAGAGTGACTTCAGTCTTTTTGTTTCCCCATTGAAAATACTCTAGCTCCTGGGTATTTTGCCTTCCAGAGCTGATATTCTCACAAGCCTGAACGGGATCTAGGATTCCTCCAAACTGCTGTTTGTAAATTTGATGCAACAGAAGAAAAATATATTACAAAAAGTGTTTATGCCTACCCTTATAACTTATTGTCATTGCCAAATTCCTTTTAAAGTCTTGTAACTGTCTGTGGTGTACTTTTCTTTCCTCATTTAACTATGTAAAATTGATTCTACTTCAAGACCATTAATGAACACTTTCTTTTCTAAGGAAGATTGAATCGTTGCATTAACAGGTTACCGTGTCAGAATAATTTGACTTTAGTGTAATGCAAGGAATAGGCACATTGAGGATAGAATCAGCATACAGGCAGAGGTGTTGACTCTGGTGAGGTGAATAAGAATAGGAAGAAGTTTAATGTCAAACAGAATAAAAAAAGAACAAAGGGATTGTCGTAAGATGATTAATAACACAGTAAGCTATGTTATATAAAAAGTAGTTTAGATGCCTTACTTAGACTAGATACCTAACTTTGAGATATCTACTGTTCATAACAATGAAATTGCTGTAGAAATCACAATCTTTAGGAGATAAGCATTCATGAAGTTTTTCCTTGTCTCCTAGTGAAGATAAAAGAAGTGACTAATTGGTACTGTTGCAGTGCTTCACAGGTTAAATATAATTTCATTTAATTTCCAGAAAAACAACTTGTTCTCTAGATGAGATTAATATATAAGAAACTGTAGGAGGAAGTATGGTAAGGTAAAAAAACACAAAAGGACTTTCTGTCATGCTGATATAGAAATAAAAACTCTATAACTTACTCTTCCTAATATTTTCTTGGTATAAAAACTGTGTATAATCTAATTTTTTTTGCTAATTATCCAGTTCTGATCACTGTTAAGGTAGGATTTTGAGCATGATAGAGCTACAATCTCGCCTTTGTAGCCACCTTGCTCTGGCTCGTATCTATGTATTAGCATTTATGCTGGCCCTTGGGCAATGAAATGTGTGCTGAAGGTATCTGTACCTCCATCAGTACCCTACAAGACTTGTGGTACTCCAGTCACAGCACAGTTCTACAGCATCTGGAGGATTGTACCAAGTTGAGGCTGGGCATCTACACTAGCAACAGGCTCCAGAGCCAGAGGGAGCCTGCTGGGCTCACCCAGAAGCTGGTGGCTGCCTAGGCAGATTGTTTGCAGTCTGCCTGTAAAACAGTTTGTAAAAGTGAGATGGGTGCTTTCACTCTGTGAGAATACTCTTGGACTCTGCCTTGTCGTCAGCAAGGCAAAAAAGCAACTGACAGTTATGTCAAAGGCACAGAAAAGAAGAACTAAAAATGTTCAAATTTTTAACCAGGGAAGAAGCCAGGATTTTGTATTGAACCTTCAAGGAAAAAAAAAAAAAAGAAAAAAAAAAAGGCAGCAAATTAGCAAGTGTTTAATTAAAATAAAGCAACCCCAAAAAGTTTCTCATCTGTTATGTCCTCTTTCTGTCTCTTTGTACTAAGCTTCTGTCTCAAGGTTTATTCTTAACTTGAGTGGAAAATTCTAAACAAAAATGAAAGTTTTGTCCTCAGAAGGTTCTTTGCAGCCTATTCAGCCATGGCAATCTGTAAAATTCCAGCAGCAAGAGAGAAAGACTAATTAAAACAAAATACATGTGTTGTGATTTAGCACAGACATGTGCAGGATCTATTGTTTTCCTAGTCTAATTTCACAATTTTACTGCAGACAGATCTTTTGTAAGTACAGCTCCCTATAGCTGTCTATTTATTAAGTCACAGGCTCTTGAACATTGCAATAAAATATAACTCAAAAAGGATCTTCATCTATGTTTGAGGAGTCTTAGGGGAACAAAATCTCTTCAGTACTTCTGACACTTGCTTTTGTGGGATACTGCTTACTGAGAGCTGACTGAGATACCTAAAAATCCGAAAGCTTTTTGTTTCATTATTCTCACATATTTTTCTCCATAGGATAATTAAAGAGACCTTTCTATGATCACTAACTACTTTTTTTTTTTTGTGTTCTTCCAGCAGCCTGAGAAGAGTTTAAGCATTTTGGACAGTGTATATTGAAGAATCGCATACATTTTTAGGCACCTGTTTTTAGGCATTGATGCATTTCTTACCACCCCAACTTTAGTTCTCTTACTCGTATTGAAATTTCATACCTCATTGTAGAAGTCTTTAAATCCTTACAGGTAGTCATCTCACCTGCCTTTACGGCATAAAATATGATAACTGATTTAAACTAGTCAGCTACACTACCTTTTTAATGAATTGACATTATCCCTAAATGGAAATATATTCTTGAGTGTCTATAGAGAGTTCCTGAGTATCTGGAAATGTAGTTTTGAACATGTAAAGGAAGGAATTCAGCAAAGTTTTCCTAACTTCCACCAAAGACCTAATTGCTGATTTCTTTTTCCTTTCTTTGCTTTGCAACTGAAGAATCTTCCCCGTTCATGTTCCGTATTTTCTGCCTTACCATATTTGTGCTTTTCACAGTGAATGAGCCGTGTCTACTGATCTAATACAGCAAGAATAAAATCACAAATTCTTCTCTGCAGGGGTACATCTGGGCTCAGGAGACAAGCAAACATTTAGAGCTGACTGTTCCTATCACTAGTGCTATGTTGATGTGAAGAGACACGTTCCTAATATCTTCTTTATGCCTAATGAACTGAAAAGACAATAGGGATGTCAGATGCTATGACTAACACAAAAAGCTAAAGCTACATGCTATCTAACCTCGGAATGGGGCACTACGTGGTGGTATTCCTTGCAGCTGCTTTTTTTCATTAAATGAAACAATGTTTGTTCCATGACAGTGGTAATTTTTAAAGGAATAACTATGTCCCTGTCTGCCTTCCTCAACTGATTGGTGATTTTCAAGCAGGGATCTTCAAGAAATATAAGTTTTATAGGAATAGGCCCCTGAAAAAAGGAGCAAGTTTTTAGTGATCAGGTTTTTAATGGAAACTTCTGCAGTGCCTACGAAAAGCAGCTCAAGTTTGTAGCTTCTGCTTCCTGGAACTTTCATATCTTTCTATGGAATAGCTGCAGATCTATTTCCCACTGTGTGTCCCCACTGTCACTTTAGCTTACTACCTACTTTTTTTTTTTTTTCCTAGGATCCTCAGCACACATACTGTATGTAAATTTGTGTCTGGGATTCTGCCTGGAGTAGCTTCCTATGAGAATAAATTATTAAGTTCTTGCTGATGTGAGAATCATCATTTAGGTCACTGCATTCCTTATTTATCCCACTGAAAGCTCAACTATTGGAAATTGTTTGCCTATAACCTAAGATTCATTTCTAACAAAACTGCAATAAGTAAAAAATTGTCTTTTAAGTCTTTTAAGGAAGACTACTTCTATAGTGACTTTCTTCATAATTCAATCAATAATTTTTTTTTTTGCTTATTTTAATGAGACCAATTGTAAAAGTTTTATGGGGACTAGATCATGCAGGCTTAAACTTGGGCACAAATCCATATTAATACAAGTTGTCCAAATGAAACAGAAGAATGCATTCAAGGAAGTGTATGTGATTGTTTCTGTAGTATTAACTCTTAATTACTGTATCCAAATGTAATCTTATTTATTAAGATAAAAAAAGGCCAATATTATTTTCATAATCCAAAGGACTTGAAACTGCACATTGGTTTTGAATCTCATGTACATGGATTTCAGCACAACATTGTTAACTCCACTTGAAATATCTGCAATTACAAGTACAAAACCTCAGCTGTCAAACAAATTAAACTAAGCCTTGCTGCATAAAGCATGTTATTTAATCTCCACAAGCTGCTTGCCACCCATTGTGATACAACTACATTAATGCATTATATTGTGCTTTTATTTTATAGCTTCCATACAAATAAATAAAGTGAGAGAATATTAACTAGCCTAAGCCCTAAATAAAGAGCAATGAGACACTGATGGCTGTTTTATCTTGATGTATGAACTTTTTTTTTAAATTTTTATCTGAGGTCAGACACTCTTTCATAATCAACTGGAATATGCAGCTACGTGCATTATTAAAATGCTACATCTTGTATTAACTGTTTGGGCTAAGTGTAAGTGTATTTGCAATAGAAATGGAAAGATGTGCAGTCTTTGAGTAAGCCTGTTAAAGATTATCTAACAAATATTATTTCTTCCTATCTTACGTTTTCTCAAACAGCAGTGTACACCTGATTTGTATTTGAACAGTAATAGAGCAATAATTACTGGTGCAATCACTGGTCCCTCAGTACTGCTTGTAAATTTTCTGTGAATGCAGAGATAAAATTAGTTTTAAAATTTTTACCATACAAATAGTAAGCTGTATGTTTTTCTTGTTTCCAAAGGAAAGTTAAATGAGCTTGCCACTTCTTAAATATCCTGCTGCTCCAAATGCACTAGTTAAGGAATCAAAGTGTCTCAGAGCTTATCTCCAAGGTATAAGCTTACTTTCTGTTCCATTTAAGCAAAAGTGCTTAAGTGTGCACTAAATTTTTAATAGCCTTTTGATATGAGTGAAACCATTCTGTAGATATTAATTGAATATTTTGCTAAATTGTTCATACGCTTTCAGTCCTCCTAGAAATTTCTGCCTCTTGAAAGACCATATAAAATGGGCCAGATGAAAATGTTCCTTAGCCCTGTGCAAAACTAGCACAGTGAAATTGAGACAGCATGGTGTGTGGGATCCCTTATGCTGTAGACACATTCTTTATTGGATTGCAAAAACTTTAGGACTTAACATGAATGGGGCAGTGTTTCAGTCTTTGCGGGTTTTAGACTCTCAAGAGAAGACAACACATAATATACAGCTATAGAGTTCACATTTACAAGTATTTTTCTGCATCCTTCAGAGGCAGAAATATGAGAGTATAAATAAAAATGGGTCCCTGTTCTGAACTGTAATGCTTAGCTACTGTCATGGAAATCCCTTCAGTTCTGGTTATGCCACATATTTGAGTGTGAGACTGAAGCCAGTAATGAAGCAAAAGGCATTGCTTCAGTTTTAACCATTTCTGGTGGTGCCACTGCCATGAGGTTTTCCCACCATTTTCTTATGATTTTACAAGCTGGGTACCTGCTTCTTAGTACAAGACTGCCAAAGGTCACTCTATAATTACTTTAAAGGGGAATTTTTATGAAGTCAGTGAAATTACGTTAGGAGTCTTGTCCACTCTGCTACTCTTGGTCCCTATGTACTTCATCTCCATGTGATTTGCCAAGTTCCTTTTCTATCTTTAAAAGTGTCTTGAGATGAAGAAACTCTGCCAAGTTGGCTGGGCAAAATGGGAATTTGAGGATAGATACCTATCTGCAAAGGTGAATAAAAGAGCACAGCCCTTCCTTTTCCATAATTTTAGAAGAGAAGTTTAGTATTTTTTCTAGGAAAAAAAAGTAATCTTTTTTAGTAGTGTGAAGGCTGCAGAACATAAATCAATAGTTTTACTGGTATTCCAGTTATTTCTCAAGTTTCAATAGCAAGTAGTTATTTTTACACAAAACGACCCTCTAGTCTCTCTTGATTTACAGTGATAAACTGACATACTATACATCTTCCAGAGTAAACTGCAGTCATTCCTCAGGTTATCATTTTCCTGTCTCCTATGAGAACTGAAGCTTCCTTTAATCTACTTTTTTTCACAGTTCAATCATATTTTCCTTACATGTTAATTCTCGTTCTGCCTATATATGTGTACTAAGATTGAGCTGAAAACAAAGAAAGTTAGTATTATACCTTTAATTAAGAAAATTCAGATAACTAAGTTTACTGAAGCTAGACACCTTCTGAATTTCGTACCTATTTTTATTAAAAGGTGACTCAAAACATTTTACACTGTCAATCATAAACTTATCAGTTGCGAACAGAATTTCTCCCATGTTGAACATGTAAGAGTATTATGCTGATTTATTTCATCTACCACCAAGTAGGTTATAGAAACATTGACATTTGTATTGTACATGTCTATCTTTTACTATCGCTTTTGTAAAATCATATGTAAGGCAACCACATATTATTTGATCCTGTGATGAAAAACTAAATTATAATATATAAATGTAAGAGGGAGAGAGAAAGTTACCATAACTTGATATTGTTTTCTTGTACCTCAGTGCTAGATTCTTGAATCCTTTGCCGCAATCTCTGGCAGTGGAGAGAGGAGAGATGGAAGAGGAGAAGGACAGATGGAAAGACTGAAAGAAAGGAGAATAAAACAAAAGAAAGGGGGAGAGAGAGAGAGGAGAGAAAATGTGAGAGAAAGAGAGGATGAAAGGAAGAAGAGGAGAGAAAAAGGGTTAGTTTTGAGTAATGCTTACGGTGTTGCACATTTTTAAAACAATTTACTTCTGTGAAGTTGAGCCCAGGCAGAACAGAGAAACGTG
>VZTH01009954.1:105009-116582 GCA_013397815.1 Aleadryas rufinucha
ACCGAAAGAAAGGAGAATAAAACAAAAGAAAGGGGGAGAGAGAGAGAGGAGAGAAAATGTGAGAGAAAGAGAGGATGAAAGGAAGAAGAGGAGAGAAAAAGGGTTAGTTTTGAGTAATGCTTACGGTGTTGCACATTTTTAAAACAATTTACTTCTGTGAAGTTGAGCCCAGGCAGAACAGAGAAACGTGTGTATGTGGGGGGGTGTGTTTTAAGATTTAGATTTATTTCTAATTATCCTGCTCTGATTTGATTAGTAGCAAGATAAACTAACTTCCCCAAAGTGAGTCTGTTTTTCCTATGATGGTAATTGGAGAGTAATCTCTCCCTGTCCTTATCTTGAGCCAACCAGCCTTTCCTTATATTTTTTCTATACTGCCCTGCGGGTGAGGGGAGTGACAGAATGGATTTGGTGGGTACTGAAGGAATGAAGATCAATTCTGGGATCTGGCCGTTGGTAGTTGGTATTGGGTCATGGGAAAGCCAGGCCACTCCAGAGTTAACTTCTCCTTTGCCAGCTCCTCTCAAGTTGTAGGATATCCATCTGGCAGCCCCACGACCTGGCACAGGGTATGGGCTCCCCTTTGGATTCTTTGTCTGCCCCTGGCAAAGGAAGGAATGAATTGTTCTTCAGAATGTGATCCAGAGGGTGCAAGTGAGGAAACAGCATAGTGCCCTGCTCACTAAAGAGTCTTGGCAACTTAGCTGTGAGTGGGAGGATGAGGTGTTTACTGCTTCTCTGAGACACTATCTGCCTCTCCTGGGCAGGAGTTTAAGATAATCTGTGAAGGTCACTTTTTTTCCGTGCATCAGAAATAAAGAGTTCTGGGACACAGAAGAGGGTTAGCCTTTATCAGCTTGGCTTTTCTTTTGGAACTGTGATTTTGAAACAAATCCTGCTCTCAGACTGAAGTGTCACTCAGTTAGTTTGCCTTTCTGGCTGTTGTAGGTTTTCTTTAGTGCTTTCATGGCTAGGAGGAAGCGGAAAGAGGGTGCCATTTAAATATAAATTAGTTTTTGAAACAAAAGTGAAAACAAGAGAGTGCTGTAAGCAATAAGTGTGTGTGACAGTATGCATAGAACTATGGGAAACTTTAATTGGCTGTCTGTTACAGGAGGTCCAATTTTTGCCCACATTTTCCATAATGTTGATTTGCTTGGAAGATTTTATCCCCTCATTCACCCTGCAATATAAAATTGTCTGACAAGGATTGATAGCCACTATAAAATGTCCTAAGATTGTGCCTAGTGTTTCTAATAGCAAATATTTTCATTCAAAATAAAAAGAGTTGTCATACTGTAATGAGCATTTTCCACATACTTTGATTGCATTGCACAGGCAAACCAGTATTCTGGTTTTATTTACATGGTATTTATTGTATTAATTAAAGAATATTTTCTTCCACCATGGTACTTGTTTTAACAAAATATGTCAGAAAACTTTTTTTGGGGGGGAGTGTAAATTGTCATCTAAAAAGCAAGTATTCTGCAACATTTTCCTGATGATGTCCATTTATTTGAAATTCTATGAAAACATGTCAAATCTATTCCATGAGATGGGACTTAAACTGTAACTAATGCTTAATTATTAAACTACTTTTTGGAATAGCCCATTCCTTATAATTTCTATGGTTTTTCTGAGCCACTGTGGAATCTAAGTATTAGTCTTTTATCTCCCAAACAACTGAAAAGAAAATAACACCTAGCACAGGCTAGTAAAATGAGCTGTCTTGCCTTATGCCTTGTTATTTTCTTTCTAAACTAATTCTAGCATGAAATGAGAAGTGAATACTGACAGATGCAGAGTCCTACTGCAATACCCTCTGCATCTATGGAGCAATGCTTTCCCTTCAGAAAGAGAGAGCACTGTGCTGTGGCAGCACTGCCATTGTCTTTAGGGTTATCATATTTTCTCTGTATCACCCAAGTGACTTTGTGTCCTAGTGTGCTGCTGTCTATCTGATTACAAGCACAGCACAATTGCCACTAACAGATAAAACTAAACCTATCAGAGACTGTAAGGCCAAGAAAGCAAACTAAAATTCTAGTTGTTAATTGAAGGCAAAACTTTTTTGTTATGCTATCCAAACAGTTACAGCATTGTTTCTCGGCAGACTTTTTCATCTAGCACAAAATGTCATCAGTACTGAAGAGAAAAACAAAATTAATTACTATTGGAGTATTCTCTAGTTGCATGTGAGATTAATTTTTGTGCTGTATAGGACAGATGATACACAGAAAGCGGCAGAGACTCTGAATATTTAACCATGATTAAGAGATCTGTGTAAGATGAATTTATCACTATCTGCTTTCCCTCACTACTGCCATTTATCCCTATGTCTCCTTACCTCCTGATCTGTCATAAAGCTGTATAAATGACATGCAGAGAATTATTATATAACTATCAATAGTAGAATAAATGAAGAAATCTCTGTGCAGTAAAGTTACTAAAGTATATAATAAACTAGTATTTTATTAATGTTCTGGTTCTGGCCAAGATCAGAGAGAGGGGACATGGCCAAGACATTGTGTTATTCAATACCATTTTATATCATTGCCAGGGGCGGGGAAAAAGGACTTTCTTCTGACAAAAAAAGGGCGATCCTTTCTGGTCAGGGGAATGTGTGGCAGGAGGGTCTGTCCATCAATGTATTTTATTGTATCCAGGCTTGGTGAGCATTTTGCTTGTAAATCACCCTCTCTTTGTACACTTTTGTTACTAATATTGTTGCTACTACTATTCATTTTCTTATCTTTTTGCTGTTTCCAGTAAATAGTTCTTGTCTCAACCCGTGATCTTTGTCTTTTGTGCTTCCAGTTGGAGTGGGAGGGGGGAGCAAGTGCTGGTGTAGTTTTTGTGGGAGCACAAAATTAGGGAAGACCATTCCTAAGCAATGACAAATATATATAAAAGTATTATATTGAAAAAAGAGTTAGATAAAATACTTTAGAAATTTATAGAATACAAATAAGTATAATCTGAGGCAGTATGCATTGTTTCCTTAGAAGAGACAACTGGAAGGTTATAAATGTGTGACATCTGGTGATTTTACTTCTTATTTATATTCAGACTATATTCATATCACGATCCATGAACCAACGATGCTAAATAATGAAAAACAACCACACAAAAATAAATAGAAGTTGTCTTGTATTTTCTTTGTACTAAAGTGAAGGATAAACATGCTGTTTCAAAAAATTGTGAGGTCTCTGTAATGTAGAAGGCTTTTCAATATCCATATAATATAGAATTCAAACAGCCTGACAAACCTTTTTCTGCTGAAAAGTAGTGTATGGTCTTAGATTTGATCCTTGAGGTCACTCTCTGAGGAACAAAACTCCTCTTGAGCACAGTCAGATCACAGACTGCTCATGTGAGTCCCCCTCCAGAGAGATAAGAGACTTAGGATCTCATCTGATCTAGATACCATGGCCCACTGCAAAAATGAACAAAATTAATTACAGTGGGAGTTATTTACCTGAATGTAGGTGCCTGAAATTTATACATTTAAACTTTTAGACTTGTCTTTTATTGTCAATAAGAAGAAATAGATTCAGCTTAAAGTAAGCATCTCAGACTCACCAGGGGATGCCTTGCTAAGAAATAACTCTCCTATTAGGGAGCTATGGAGAACAAACCAGAGAACGGCAACTCTGTTTGTGATGTTACCATCCTCAGCCTGTAACAGGCCAACTGCCTATTGCCATTAATATATTTGAAAAAACTCCTTGTGCAATTCTGGACAGCTTCAACTCTACTTGAGCCTTGGCTGCACGAATTTTCTCCCTACAGTGGTGTTGCGATCCGATTTAAACCCAGAAAAGCAAGGAAAGCTAAGTCTCTGTGCATAAACCAGAAACAACTTACAAGGTTCTAAATATTCCCAAAACCGAGATTAAAACCAAACGAGGTTAGATGTTGGTGCCAAAAAATGGATATATTTTATTAAATAGTAAAAAAGGCAAAGAGAAGGAAAGAGAAAAGTAGAGAAAAGTTAGAAAAAGCCAAGGTTACTTAAAAAGAAAGCACAGGACAGTCACCACCACACACTGTGTTACCTAGTCAAGACGGGGTGGGGGAGGAGCGAAGCAGTTTTTGGCCTTTTTTTTCCTGTTGTTTGAAGCGTCTTACCTGCCTTCTCCGATCTCCGGAGCAGTGAGCCTGGAATGCGGCGGCCTGGTTCTCCGAGTTGCAGGCGTGGTAGCCCGGGCCACTGCAGCTGAACCTTGGCCCACTCGCGGTGCTCTCAGCACGGGACAGGAGCAGGGCAGGGGCTCCACAACTCACTCGTGACTCCGGTCCAGGGGTGCAGGTTCGGGGGGTTCTCCTCAGGCGGGCAGCGGCGGCTCCAGGAGGCCTCAGAGTGTCTCGCAGCAGGCGATGGGGGGGGAAAGGCAAAGGTCAGGGACTCTGCCCCTCGCTTTCCCCTCCAGTTTGCACCAGTTTTGCCTTCCTTTTTATGGGCCTCAAGGCGGGCTACCCACGGTCCAAACCGCCCGTCTTGTGATAAGCAGACAAAATGACGAGGCATTTTTGGAGCCTTTCAGGTTTTGAGCAGTCATAATGACGAAGCACCTTTTGGAGCTTTTCCTTTATTATTAGGCTCTTACAAGTGGCAAGCAGCATCTCTGTATTCTTCCCATGTCACCTGACTTTGTTTCCACTAGACATACACCTTTCTCTATTTCCTTATTTCCAATAAAAGAATCCTGTTCATCCAAGCTGGCCTTCTCTTGCCTGCTTGACTTCTGACATTTGGGAATTGCCTGCTCCTGTGCCCTTGGGAAGTGATGTTTAAGAATTGACCAGCACTGATGGACCCCAGTACGTGCAAAAACATTTTTCCAGAGGACCCTACTCGGTAATTCCCTGAGCAGCCTGAAGTCTGCTCTCCCCCTGTGCAGGGATGAGGTTTTGCTGGCACTCTTCCTCCTGTTAACAGAGATTTAAACTTGATTGCTTTGTGGTCGCCGTGGTCAAGACAGCCACCAATCTCCACTTCTCTCATGAGATCCTCTGATGACAAGCAGGAAATCTTTCTAAGTCAGCTCTCTTAGGATTAGTTCCATAAAGTTGTCACTCAGGTTTCTTAGGAATCTTCTATCCTGGGTTGTACCAGCTGCGTGATGCCCTCAGTTAATTTCTGGAAAGTTGAAGTCCCCCATAATGACAAGGGCAGTTGACTTGGAAGTATCCCTTAATTCCTCAAAGAATCATTCATCAGTGTCATTATCCTGGCTAGGAAGTCAATAGCAGACTCCCATGATGATATCAGCTTTATTTGTTTGCCCCTTGATTCTTTATCCAGAGGCTCTCAACTGTGCCATTGTCAACTGTGAGCTCCATACATTCCAACACTTCTATTACTCACAGTGCCACCTCTCCCTCTCTGTAACCATCCATCAGGGCACTCCAGTCACAAGATTCGTCCCACCAGGTTACACACTGTAACACCATCACACTTACCCACTGATGTCAGATCTCTGGGCCTTAGCCAAACCCTAGAGCGCCTCTTGTTTTTCCCTCATGCTGTGTGCATTAACGTAAAAACATTTCAGGTGTGGTAATTTGTAGGCAACACCTCCTGAAGCATATTGAGGGATTCTGTGAGTGCTTGTTACCTCAAGTTTTGGCACAGCATCACCTTCCTCGTCACTGGTAAGCCTGGTTTTGTCCCTTACCCCCTCCCAAGCTAGTTTATAGCACTGTCAACAAGGCCCACTAGCTCCTGTGCTAGAAGTCTTCCAAGAAATGAAAAGAGTTGAAGATTTTTTCAAGTTATAGGCCTATGTGACAATGAAATCAATGTTGTCAATGGTGAAAGCAAGAAGCCTTTTGTAGCATTTGGTAAATGCTGTTTTAAATGACTGATAATTTATGGTTAATGTTTCTGTCCTTTATATCCTATATATCCCTATATATAGGGATGAATAAACAACAAAAAAAGGTTTCTTTAGATCTGCCTGTCTTAATGTTCTCATTATTTCCTTCCTTTGTTTTATTTTTGGGGAATAAGACATTTTTAAAAAATTCTTTGCAGCTTTTTATCAATGTCTTCCTCATTCCTGCCTTGCCTTTAGGAATGTCTATAATCTCACCAGTTTTGCATGCATACTGAAATCATTTTATATGCAATCTTGATGTGCTGATCATGTTGCTCTGAACAGTTGCTGACATTTAAATAGTTCTGTTGCATCCACTGACAGTTAAATTTGACTTCTTTTTTCTGGCTCAATGACACTATTTTTAATTATATTTTTATGAAGTTCATCTGTATATTGTTAGCCAAACATGTACCTCCCAGTTTCTTAAAAAAAACAAGTCCATCAGACAAATGACATCTTGTCTGGGATGCTAATAGCTAGATGCCTTTGCCAAAATAGGTGACATTATCGAGCAGAGGGTGATATTCTCCACTGGAGTTGATTTAAATTCCATTATCCTTTAACAAATTAGGAATACTTCTCTCTCCACCCTGCCTGCCACCTAGAAAAAAAAATCCACTCTGTAATTAATAAAAAGGGCAGGAGTTAAGCAGAAAATCAGGGTTCCTTGTTCTTTCCCTGTGTACATGAGGGAAAAAAAGAGAATATTTGCTTTTACAAGCCATGTGATGTGCATAATAATACAGGTTGTGTTCTCTGTGTCTGTGTAGCAACTTAACATTATATCTTGATTCCTTTCCTTTTCATCTGCATCTATCCTTTCTGGCTTCTCTACTAATGAATACATGATAAGAAATCGGGCAAACAATAGGACTTTAATGAAAAAGCTTAACCTGTGCGCATTTTTACTCTCTAAAATTAAAAGTTTTCTCTCCATACTTCTGATCCCTTTAGTTATTTGTAAATATTCTCAGGATGACTACTTGCCTTTGGACAAAGTCTAAAGTTACTGTAACTTCAGAACTCTCCTCCTAGATTTAATTTATACTTTTTATTTTCTACTCATTAACACTGCTTATGTAAAAGTTAAATCATATGCTGATATGCCATTTCCTTCCTGTTGAGGTGTTCTTGCTTCCCCTCCTATAATTAACATTCTTTTAAAATTAGTGTTTAAAATGTCTACTTATACAAAATAATTGAATATAACAAAAAATAAAAGGAAAATTGAAATAAATCTAACTTCTCTAACTGGTTCTGTGCTGATTTACATACATTGAGAATCTGATTCAAACATTTAAAAGGAAATCCACTGTGGATTAAAAGAGAGTAAACTTTGCTGAAAAGGTTTTTATAATATCCTTTGTCTCACAATGATGTTTCACTTGAAAGACTTTGATAACCAGCACTTTCTTTCAAACCTCTTCTAACCCTTTCTTCAAGCTTACATGGTATTTCAGAAGTTTTGCATGGATTCTGCCTCTGAAAAGGTCAAGAGGGGAAATAGACTATGCAATTGGAGGACGACCTGTCATTACTGACCTTTTCAAGGAAGAAGAGAAGGAAACACTCTATAATGACAGAGCTGTTTCTTTCCTTAAAATATCACATGCCTGGAATCCAGCATCCAGACTGGCCAGGACTGTGATGTGTGCATGTTAGACAGGAGAGAGGGTAATGTTTTGGATCCACACTTCTGCTGATGCTTTTTTTTTAAATTTTAACTGAAAAGCCAAATATTAATCAATACATAAAATGTAAAGTTAATATATAATTTCTTGGTTGGTTTTTGGTTTTTGTTTAATGTAAGAAAGAGACTATTTAGAAATCTTAAAATATAAGTTAATTTCGAGAAAATATTCCTTTCCTGGAAATATTGAAAAGAATATATCAATAAATCCTAAGAATGCAGAAATCATAGAGTAAATCAAATGCAAGGGTTCCTATTTTATAAAATCTTCCGACTTTTAAGACAGTTGTAAGCCTGCTTATAACTTTTGAATGTGTGGAACTTTCAATATCGTATTGAAACACTAGATGAAATATTGTTTTGAAACA
Organism: Aleadryas rufinucha; assembly: GCA_013397815.1. Classification (NCBI taxonomy): domain Eukaryota; kingdom Metazoa; phylum Chordata; class Aves; order Passeriformes; genus Aleadryas; species Aleadryas rufinucha. Next base: position 112,953 of record VZTH01009954.1, read on the forward strand.
ATTCTCTGATGGAAACCCATGTAAAGAACTATGTGATGAGAGTCCATCTGGAGTTCCATGGCTTAGATACAACCGACTCCAAAAACATCAGTAGAATCAATACAGCAATTGGGTTTTTGCCTTTATGAAAACTTCGATGACATTCTTTCATCATTTGGATTTATTTTGCAGACAGTACTTTATTCTTGTCAAATTCAAATATGTTATATGAAAAAGTACTTTTGTTGCATGAAAATCCCCTGTGACAGTTGCTGTGCAGCTATTTGGATGTGGCTTAAACATTGTTTTGATATTTGAAAAACAAACCCAGTTACCATACATTGTTTTCTCAAAAAGAGATATAGGGCTCTTATGATTTCATAAATTGAAAGGGACACTGTCTATCTGAGGCACAGCAATAAATGTCAGATGTTGCTATTAAACAAAGGTTGCCCTTTATGGGTCTCATAAGGTGATGAATATGGCTACAGGCAATCTGTGAGATGATTATTTTAAAGCAATTTTTGTCTACGTTTTCCATTAAATTAGTATTCTAAGCAGCCTTCTCTAATTAACTGCGTCTTCTGTTTTTGGGATCTTTAAAGTGAATAGTGTTAGGATGTCTTATGTAGACTTTGGCCATACATTTTTTAAATGTATCCACTCTGACAGGTGTTCACCCATCAGTTTATTTCAATGTTGGCGATGTTCAGTAACAGGAGCCAAATTCAGAATTTACTGCTATGTTTTTGTATGCAAATCACTTACTAAAGAAAGGCAAAGCTTGGCAAAGCGTGTCTGTTTTTCAAAGCATGAGGTTTGACTCTAGAGTTTGTACTGTGTAGAATGGTGCTCAATTAGTGGTAAGTCAGTGTTGGGTGGTGGGTGGAGGGACTGTCTTGTGATATTCTCCTCAGCCCGTTGCTACGTTAGAGCAGTATAATAGAAGCAGAAGTGCATTTCAAAACACAAACAGAATGAATTCTTAAATGTATATAGATGTGCTTGTAATATTATTCACATATTAAGTATGATCAGCCTGGAGAATATCTGGTTCTTTACAGACAAATTGACATAGGACTGTCTAGCACATGTAGATTTAAGGCACAAGAGTCATCTGAGATTGTGTAAATACAGTGCAAACCATTAAAATTTTAGTATGTGAACCTAGAAGGTTGCCATTTCTGCTCGTGCTATTGCTAGCACTACTCAGTGCTACAGCTAATAGTCAAAAAACTCTGTAGAAAACTAATGGTGAATTAAACTGTTGAGGCATAATAGCGAAGGAGGAAATAAACATGACGTCTATTTTTTGTCTTCACAGTGATTCAGACAGTCTAAGGAACAATTTATAAATTAGTTTTTCCTGATTTCAATATGCATTGGGAAATAGGTTTTTTTCCCTCTAATATACGTCCTGGAAAGATAAAAGATGCCATCAGACATATATATCTTTTTACTAACATTGAGCTATCCTTGAGTAGCTTGAGTCCTCAGCTTCTAACTTGATGCATTTAGAACATTTACCATTGTTGCTTAAGAAAAAATAAGAGAGAGACTTTATTTATAAACTCAAACTAACTTTAAACTATTATTTTAATTTGATTTAATTAATTATTTTAACACTGTTAAAATAACAGTGTTATTTTAACATTTATTAACTGTTTCTTTTAACTGTTTCTCCATATCAGATGGCTTCAGTTCCTTAAACAGCTGTCTTTTACTGCTCTCAGTGTTGAAGTTATGGTATGAGATATAAAATGCTATAAACTGATCCTATCAAGAGAAATTTGTGACTGTTCTCCATTTTAGAGTTTTAGTGATGACAAAATGCAAATCACAGAATGCAAATTTCTTATTATCCTACTGGGTTATTGATGCAGATAGCAGTTTTGAGTTAAGAGTATTTTAGTTCCATACTGAGAATTAGTTTGCTGCAGATACATAGAAATTTGACTCAGAATTCCGGAAAAATGATAACCTCTGTAATCTTATATGTTAGAGATTAAATGGAGCAAATTTAGTGTTATTTCTTGGAGATATCTGGACAGTAATGTATTTGAATAAGAATTTTTTTAATTCTTTCTGCTGAATTTGTGATGCATCCTTTATTTTCATTCTTCATTTTTTTTTGCCTTTCTATGTTGTAGACTCTGTGGAGGAAAGTGTAGTTATGATTTTATATGGTACTTAATATTATGAAAATGCTGTATCAGGATAAATGACAAATAATAGAATCTGCTGTCAGCATCCAAGAAGATGGTTTTAAGATATAAACATGCAAGGAAAAAAAAAAGAATCATTATTAAAGGCAACATTTCTTTTACCCTTTTAGGTATAATATCCAAACCAACACCATGTGCACTTCATTTTTTCAGGTTTTCTGTCTGACTTACAGCATTCATTTTGTGTCACATACATTATCAGAATGTCTGATATTTCTGTGACAAGAATTTATAATACCAGTTTAGATTCACTTCTTCATTTCAAATTCTCTAAAACTAAAGTTATATTTGCATTTTACTACAAATGGTAAAATATCTGAATAGGATGACATGAGCAAATGTTCATATTTTTCATCCATGATTAAAAGGTATGGAAAAAATACTTCATAAAATGACCAGTTATGCTTTCATTCAAATTGTCTGAAGCATAAAAAGAGAAAGTTGGATGTGTCTCTCACCTTATGATTTCTATTGATAAATATTTAGAAAACACTAGATCAATCAAAAGACTTGACATTCAAGTATATGATTAACTGTTATGGAGACAAGCATGTTGTTGACAAAGCCTTGCAGTAGTATGTTCTGATCGATTAATGCCAGTAACAGATATCTTTCTGGAGATAAGATTTGAAACACTAAACCATTCTTTTGTAGTTATCCCATGTAAAATTTTAAATTTTTTATTAGTAATGAACTGGATAAAATTCCCAGATAAAGATTTTTAAAAAGTATTATAAATAACATCAGAATAAAAATGGGTAACCCAAAAATATTTCTAGTTTAATCCCAGGTGATTGCTAGCTAGCTGTCACCTTGGGAAAGTCTGGATTTCCTTATACCAGATCTGTCACTAAACTTAACTTGTAAGAAAATGGGGCACATTGTGTGTCCTATTATTCTGTGTGCTAAATGTGACAACTTTCATCCACAATTTTGCTATTAACTGTTTCTGAAACATTTTTTTTTTTTTTTTTTTTTTTTACCAAAGTCCTTTTTTCTTCTCAGACTATCAAATCCCTGTGCATAAATTTTGAGGCTGGGAATATAGCCAGACTTCTGGCAGATCATTCCAGTGTAGTTCAATATGAAATTGCCATAGTAAATAATACTGCCTCAAGCCTTTCGTTTCCCTAATTGGGCCATATGAGATGATAATGCCCTTTTTGTCAGGGCTTATTATTTTAAAGTGTGAATATAAGGGGAAAGTCATCAGGATTCATTTTCATTTTATTTAATTTGTCTTGAGTATTGTCAGAGAGCACTGAATAATTCAGTTTTAGATCCTCAGGGAGCAGACCTTACCATCTCCATAAACAAAAAGTAATTTTTCAGATACTTATGATATTAGGCATTAAAGACTCTAGGAAAGAAATGTAAATATTAAGATGTTTGGAATTTATAGATCTCTGTACAGGTTTGAAAGCAA